>CM069444.1:77117676-77484582 GCA_035610835.1 Ophiura sarsii
TGATCAATTTTTAGTATGTTGTATACCCGGGTTGTATAAGGCTCGTTCAGACGGCCACTAAGCTCGAGAATAGTTATTCTCGAGCTTAATTATTTTTTACTGCTAACCTAGAGTGTCTGTCCACACGACAAACTTAACCTTGAGGATAGCGAGGCTACTGGGGTAGCTTCGAGGTTAACTCAAGGTCATGCAACTCTTCATTTTGCAGTAAGACCTGGGTCACAGGTCATAAATCTCACTCGCGGTTACGATGGATTCACACGGCGCACACACTCTCGGTTAGTGCTTCAGGGTTAGTAATAACCGTAAGATCTTTTAGGGTTAACATTCCAGCTTTATACTCGGGGTTAGTTAACCATGTTGATTCACACGGCTGTTAACCAAGAGTTTAACTTCTACAATCAAGGAAAAAAAGGTTGGCACACTTTGTCCTAATTCCGGAAAAAACTCTCCCCTCTCCCCGGAGGCAATGTTGATCATGCGGGGACCGGACACGAGTGTAAAAAAAATGATGCCCCGCTAGCCGGGTCGTGTAGCGGGGACGTACGCTAAGGTACATAAATTTACACCCTGGGCGCTTGCTATAAATAAGCTAGAGATGCGATGCGCTAGACGAAATAAGCCTAATAACACATAGGGAACACATAGAAATGCATTCCGTTATGGTTGCAGAAAGAAATAAGCGACCTTGGGAATGTAGCCGAGTGCATACTTTGTCCTGGGAAATAGGTGGACGGGACTGTACACTTTGTCCCGGTCAAGGGGGGCCGGGACTGTAGCGGGGACGTACACAAAATGGTGCCCGGCCCTGTGGCGACCGTACATGATTGTACCCGGGACGTCACATGGGCAATTTGTACTTCCCGGCCCTAATCTCCGCTATCCCCTGGTCCCCTGGGGCCGGGGATGCAATTGATAAGTGCATAAACAGTGCTATGCCCCAAGTCTGATCTCAATTGCGAGCACAGGGATAGTTGTAATAAGTTGCGTCAAGTGTGCCAACTATTATTTTCCTTGATTGTAGGTTAGTATTTGAATGTGATTGCAACAAGGAATTGGGTATGACAGAAAAATGCATGCAGCACATAATTATTTAAAATATATATTTTCAGAACCTAAAGTGCCCTCTTAAAGGCATATTATGTGATCTTTTCCAGGGGGCGCCCCTCTATTCATAATTTTTTTTAGAAAGTAGATTTTCTTACAGATTTACATTTCTGATCATAAATCGTACATAATTTAGAGTGAAAATATAAACTGTCGTGTTAACACGACAGTTTATTTTCACTCTAAAACCATGATTTTGAAGTAATTAAGAATCGTATCGCCCTGTAACTTGGAATGTATGTACGATTTATGATCAGAAATGTAAATCTGCAAGAAAATCTGCTTTCAATTTTTTTTCGATGTTGAGGGCGTTCCCTGGAAAGATCACATAATATAACTTTAAAGCCAAAGTAGGTAAACATTTTATATTTTGTGAATATTTGTGCCACTCTAGTGACATTTTTACTCCCAACAATACATTATGCACAATAACAGTAATCATTTGTGAATAACCATGTTTACTTCATCAACATGGATTGAGACAATCGTAATCCTTCTTTCAACAGGCGCGGACTGGGAAATGAAAATGGCAAATGTTGTTGAACCGGCCCTCAATCATCGAGCATGAAATACAAGCATCCTTGGCATGTGCCAAAAAACCCACTGAAGGCTGGGCCACTGATGGGGTCCAGTGAGGGAAACGCCAAATCACACATTTAAGCTAATTTGAAAGGCTCGACTCACGACCCCCTATTTTGCTTGTTTTTTACCTATGTGGCCTCAAGTGGCCTCTGGTTCCCAAGCTATTACCATAGCAAAATAATATCCCCTTTTAAATGGAGAATAGCACCTATGTAGATATTCCTAATCTATACAGCAATCAGCAATGCTTTGTTTGACTGGCCCAAGGCACCCTGAGCCATGTGGCCCAATGCCCCCCCCCCCCTCCCAATGACAGTCTGCCCCAAGGCTCCCAAGCTATATTAGCAATGGGTGTTTGAATATTTGGTAATGGATCCAAACGGGTCCAAACGGGTCCAAACGGGTCCAAATGGATCCAAACGTATCCAAATGGGTACAAACGGGTCCGAAATAGATCCAAACGGGTCCGAAATAGATCCAAATGGGTCCAAATAGATCGAAACGGGTTGTGTAAGCTTAAAATCGGCGATAATTAGGTCAGAATGTTCGGTATTAAATAATCTGCGACTATAAGGAGCACGTCGCCATCCCGGAGTGCAACGAGCCTTGATTGAAGTACGGTGTCTTAGGAGCGCCAATATTAGAAATATCTGCATTTTTCGAAAACTTGTTGTATTTTTGCAAATATTTCTCTAATTTTGCAAGAATGTTTTCTAATATTGCAACAATATTGTTTGCAAGAATGTTTAGATTTTTTATGCAACATTTTTCAATATTTTTCAATATTTCTAACTAATTAAGCGAGAATGTTTTCTAATTTTGCAACAATATTTTCTAATTTTTCAACAATATCGTTTGTAAGAATGTTAAAGGTAGATGACCCGATCACATTTTCGTAACACAGAATTATTTCAAACATACGGAGATTTTCATATCATATGAAAGCTCGTATTTTTCTCATCATCATACTGAAATTTGACGGCCTAATTCGGTATAATGACAGAGAAAT
This sequence comes from Ophiura sarsii, assembly GCA_035610835.1. Lineage (NCBI taxonomy): Eukaryota > Metazoa > Echinodermata > Ophiuroidea > Amphilepidida > Ophiuridae > Ophiura > Ophiura sarsii. The sequence goes on from CM069444.1 coordinate 77,120,375, forward strand.
CGACGAAATAGCGTTGAATTACTGCGAATGGACGGTGGTTACCACCGGTATAGTTTGTGTACTACGCAATGGGTACAGTTCACAGCATCTTGTGCGTCTAAAATAAGAACCATAATAGCTATGCATCTCAAATTTTGGGACACGACGTTTTTAAGGATGACCTTTCATGTAGAATAGAAAACTTCAAGTTGAAAATCGGAACATCTACCTTTAACGGGGTTTGTCTGCAACATTATTCTTTTATTCACGATTTCTAAATTTCTGTATAACACTATAATTTCGCGGATACTTAATTTTTCGAATTTAAAATGACTGCTATCTTAGCGGGCATTAAGTTTCGCGGATCTGGCATGTTACTTCCAATACAAAATGTTCAGTTTCGCGAAATTAAATACCTCGCGAAATTCAATTGGTTTTACTATATTATCTGTATTCTATCTAAGATTAGATTAGTGAGAGGATAGTGGGTCAGGGGTCGCATTCTGACGCGTCTGCGCGTCCTAGACCTCTCACTTTCTAATAGTGACGCGTCAGCTATCAAATGGGAAAGACTTGCGGGTCCCGATCAAAATTGAAGGGACCCCTTACATTTGACGATGTATGGAAATGGAAACCTTAGAAATTCTGTAAATTACTTATATATCCTTTGCTCACCATATAAATTCATTAAAACTGCCCGTAAACAAAGTAAAATTTTCAAATACCCAAACTTCAGGACCCCTCAATTTCTTGGGGGACCTCTTAAATTTGTTTTTTGAAGTCCTACGGGGTCCTGAAAAATGTCATGGGACCTCTCACATTTTTGATCCAGTGCTATCCCTGTAGTGGGTGTGGGGAAAAGTGTGCCACAATGCCCCCCCCCTTCTCCCGCTATCAAATGATCCAGGATGTAACAAGACCCTCCCCCACACACACCCGTGTGAACACCATATAGCCTACTGGTCACGCTATGATACTTATTGCTAATTTAAAAACATAACACCACCACTGACTATCAGTCAGGTTATTTTCACTCTTTAAACCATGATTCTGAAGTAATTAGGAATCGTATCGCTTTGTGTCTAAAGAAAGTATTTATGATTCCTTATCAGAGTGTAAATCTGCAAGAACATCTACTTTAAAAAAAAAATCATGAATAGAGGGCGCCCCCTGGACAATCACATAATATGCCTTTAAAGATAGATGTTCTGATTGCTGGCCCGAATTTCAACTCGATGTTTCCTATTTTACGTGAGAAGTCATCCTTAAAATTGCCACATTCCAAAAGTTTGAGTTCCCTCTTTTAGGAGCAGGTCTCAAGAAATGTGCCCATTGAGTAGTACACAAGGGTACACACCACCATAACCTTCCGCGGGCCAGGGTGCAGGGGTACTAAAGTCCCTAAAAAAACTTTGATTGCTGCTTCAAATGTGAATATTTTGACGAGACTATCACCATAGGTCTTAGATTTTGTTTTATTAAGAAGTTGAAACCTTCACGATTGTAATCTGAAATGTAAAAAGTCACGAATTATTCTTGGGCGTGAGTCTTGATCACACGTGTAAAGCGGCCCGAAACTCTGATTTTCCTGATTTTTACGCACTATAAAAGCTAGTGATTTGCGAAATCAAAATTCGGGGGGGGGGGGGGGGGGGGGGGGTGTAAAAAGCTATTTATTGGTTAGCAGGGGGTCATGTAATTTTCAGTTTCAGCTGTAGGGGGAGGGGTAGGTAATTTTGACATATGAGTCTCGAATTTGACAGGTTCGCCACCACGTGTTTCTCATCTAATGTACATTATCTATGAGGCCATGCGCCACTGATTCAATTTGACGAACATGCAATATATTCAGCTGTTTGTTATGGGTTCAGTGGCGGCGCTAAACTTGGGGCAAGGGGTAGGGGTGGGGATTGGGGGGTTGGCAGGCATCCCCACCTAGCACATTTGTTGCCCTTCACTTTGCCCCCCCCCCCCCCAAAAAAAAAAAAAAAAAAATTAAAACAAAATTACTTAACATTTGAAACAAATTGGCAATTTGTCCGCGTATTTTCTTACCAAATTAGATTAGGCCTACGCTAGACCAAATATTGACAATTTAAGCATAAAACAAAGCACGCGCGAGTTTTCATACCAAATTAGTTAGAAGTAGACCACTTTTCACAATGTTAGCGTAAAATGGCAGAACAATAAAAATATATATATATTATTATTATTTTTTTTAATTTTTATTATTATTATTATTATTATTATTTTTTTATTATTTTTTTTATTATTTTTTAAATATTTTAAAAATATTTTTAAATTATTTTTTTAATTATTTTTTTATTATTGTCAAATTTTAAGGGGGCGCCCGCCCCCTCTGTATCCGCCACTCATACTATACTATACTACCCCCCCCCCCTGTATCCTCAACTCATACTATACTATACTATTTCCCCCACCCCACCCCAACGTGGTTACTGGAATTACTTTATACGAAGTCATGACCCGTTATATACCCTGTACACACACCCCACCTCTGATTGGGACGCATTTTATCGATACGCCCAACCCTAAAACCAGAAATGCCCGTGGTGGACGAGCTGCAAATAATATAATATATCGCACGTGTTTGTATATTTACCTTCCTTTTTTGCATTTCCTGGACAAACTGTGTTACATTTAGACCCGTTTCGATCTATTTGGACCCATTTGGATCTATATTGGACCCGTTTGTACCCATTTGGATACATTTGGATACATTTGGATCCATTTGGACCCGTTTGGACCCATTACCAAATATACAAACACCCTATTAGCAATATATCCCATATTAAATGGAGAATTATAAGCACCTATGTAGATATTACTAATCTATACAGCAATGCTTTGTTTTACCGGCCCAAGGTGCCCTGAGCCAAGCGGCCCATCGCCCCAATCACAGTCTGCCTCTGGTTCCCAAGCTTTAAGAAGTATCCTATTTTAAATGGAGAGTAGCACCTATGGATATTTCTAATATACAGCAATGCCTTGTTTGGCTAAATTAAAAAATCATTTGTCTCAAAGCTCCCGCGCACGTTAGTTTATTGATGCGCATTAGAAAAACAAAACTTTGTAATTTTTTTGTAATTTTTTTGTTTTTGTTTCTTTCCAACAAAAAAATAAAAATAAAAAATCCAAAAATTTCACTGATTTTCAGATTTTCATTGATCACATCATCTTAAATACAAAAGGTCACTTTTACAAGGATTTCAATATTTGATATTTAAAAAAGAAAACCTTAAAAAAAACGCCCTCCGCATTAGGTTTTGAAAAACTGAAGAGCTTTGAGACAAAAGATTTTATAATTTAGCCTAACCGATGTCTTTAAAAATTATTCAACTTTAAAGTGTAACTTTAAGCTCATTCCGATATTGGTCTATTCTAGTTGGAATCCATACACCCCTATGAGTTCAACAGAGAGTGGCACCCCCTGTATATTCCGCATCCCTTTCAACAGAGAGTGGCACCCCCTGTATATTCCGAATCCCTGACGTTTGGGAACTACATAATAGCACTTTATATCATTACTCCAACACCCAATCCATACACCCCTATGAGTTCAACAGAGAGTGGCACCCCCTGTATATTCCGAATCCCTGATGTTGGGGACTACATAATAGCACTTTATAGCATTACTACAACACCCAACTAATCTTACAAAGTGGTTCATGTTTAGTCAATTAGACAATTAATGCATTCAATCAGTGTTAGGACATTCCCCCTTGGTGGATTCAATCTTTCAATACCTGTAACACCCTCCTCTTGTTAGCATTACTGTAAAACAATTTAATTTCGCAAGCAATTTAATTTTGCGAATTTCACGAAAGCTCAAATTCGTGAAATTATATATCCGCAAATTATTGTGTGTGAAGATGATTATAGTAATGGTAGAAATTTTAGATTCGCGAAATTAAGTTACCGCGAAACTAGTGATGATTAGCAATTCGCGAAAAAAGTTGCCGCGAAATTAACTTGTTTGACAGTATCTATGCCAGCCATGAATACTGGTCAAGTAACCTGATTCTAGGTGGAAAAGTAGTGGAATATATAGTGTAATTCCAGAGTTAGTCCAATTACCGTAAAACACTATTATTTATAAACTTTATTTTGCGCATTTAAAATTACTGCTATTTCAGGCCAAAAAAAAAAGAAGGTTTGTCTCAATTTAGACCTGATCGTCATTTGTTTGGCCAAAAAGTTGGATTTGGCAAGATTTTGTTGAGAAAATTGAAGAAAAAAAAGAAGAAAAAAAAAAGAAGAAAAAAAAATGGGAAAAAAAAAAATTGAACCCCCCCCCCTCTAAAAAAAAAGCTAACGCGGGCGGTTTCGGGAATGCGCGCGGGTCATTTGAGACAATCCTTTTTTATTTTGGCCTTAGAGAGTATTTAGTTTCGCAAAATCTAGAGATTTTACTGTTACTTTCAATGCAAAATTGTAAGTTTCGCAGGTGTTTAATTTCGCGAATCCACATCCCTCATGAAATTGAAGAAAGTAACCCAATTTCTTGTTTAACCATTGCAAGTGGCCTAACTTGGTTGAAATATTGCCCTTGTTTTAACCATTGCAAACAGCCCAATTCATTGGATGTGGGAAAGTAACCCACTTGTTATTTGGTCTTTGCAAGTAGCCCAAATCATCTTAGTGCTAGCAAAAGCTGTTCATTTTCATAATTGACCATTAGATTTATTGGGATCCAATCAATGAAATATATAAGTCATGAGAGATACTTAGACACTTTCCATGTGGCTAATAGTTTTACATATACAAACAGAGTTTTCAGAAACCTTTCCCAACTTTCAAAGCCTATCTCAATGATTACTGAACCAATACTAGGCATGTTTGTACTTATTGTAATGCATTTCTCTCTCAAGGTGATTCCAAATATGGTGATGAAATTCAATAATATTGACATTTTGCAAACATTTTGCAAAATGTTGGAACTGTCGCCTGGAGACAACTGCCACGTGGAAAGTGTTCAATTACACCATCTATCTATAAAGCCACTCATATCTGATTGATAAAATAGAAATATTAGAGATTTACAAATTGCAGTGCAACCAATAATAACCAAATATTGATATGATATCTGATACATCAAAACCCACGCTAAGGCGTAATCTACTCTGCATATAGATATGCCTTAGTATAAGTATACAATCCACACACAGATGATAAACCCTTACCTTTGATTGATCCGTTTTTCTCGCATGCACATCATGCGATATTCCCAATGTGTGTCGTCTGTCGCTGTTACGCGCTATCTCTCGACGTAATCTAACTACTTCCTCATTTCGGCGAGTCGGTTCCTCCTGCGTCCTTTGCGTCGTCTGCTTTTTCAAGTGGTTATCGTCGACGCCGTAGTCCGGATTGATTCGCAGACTGGGCCGAGCACGAGCTGTATAAAATACACATACACAGATACAGAGATTTAAGAGTTAAGTGGAATCAAGTATGAACGATAGGGCAACAATAGGCTACTGAAATGAATGAAAGATCTCGCTAGTTTCGAATCAAGGCCTGTCTGTGTTACCGTGGAAACCAGATAGAGCCAGAATTTTTTTTAAAAAACAATTTGAAATGCTAAACTGTCATACTTTTATTTAAACTATGGACGCAGGAATTTTACGATATGGTTTATATTGAGATATTTCAATCAATATTTCATACCAAAAAAATCTTGTTTTCCAGGCAATTTTATACAAGGCTACATACGTCAGATAATGTTTAAGTTAGCTCGTTCAGAAATTTAGAGATAAGATCTCCAAATGCCATGGCATTTTCAATTCGGATTCATTGTGAAGTGAAACGTAATATAATGGGAAAAGTAACATTGAATGACTAAATTATCACATAGTGAATGGTGAAAGGAGAAGAAGAAAAAGGGCAGGGATAAACCAATCTATTGGCCGTTCAAATTATGATACATACTCCCCACTCCCATTGATCGGAGCTTGGAATTAATAGAAATTAGGAACTGAATATCTGGCTTCACCTATATGAAGTATAAGATCTTGAGAATGCTATATATTTTGGGCTTAGTTTAAGTAAACAGGGGGAGAGGGGAATACAAAATGCCAATCAGGATTTGCATCATTCTATGAAACTTAGGGGGGGGGGGGGGGGGGGGCAGAACTGTTCAAACACTTTCCACACGGCTATTGGATTTTTCAGAAACCTTTCCCAATTTTCAAAGTCTATCTCAATGATTACTGAACAAATACTAGGCATGTTTATACTTCTTTTAATGCATTTCTCATTGTGATTCCAAATATGGTAATGAAATTAAATAATTCTGACATTGTTACAGCCTATTTGGAGGCTAATTCCACTGGATATGTATACCCCTTGTTTGTAACCAATTGTAAAAAGCAAATCATAGTAGGAACTTTCAGCAAAATTGATGGTTAGAATTTTCATTTCGATAAGCCAAGATAGCCTTAACACTTTCCATGTGGCAGGCGTCTGCAGGTGACATTCCAAAATGTCTCAAACTGTTTAAAAAATGTCAAAATTGTTAAATTTCATAACCATATTGGGAATCACCATGTGAAATGCATTGAAATAAGTACAAACATGCCTCGTATTGGTACAGTAATCCTTGAAATAGACTTTGAAAATTGGGAAAGGTTTCTGAAAATCTTTTTTTTTATATGGTAAAACCAATAGCCGTGTTGGAAAGTGTTAACTGGCCAACCATATCAGGCCCGTCAGATGGGGGGGGGGGGGGGGGGGGGGCGACGGTGGCGATCGCCTCCCCTTTGATTTTGTTTTCTTCTTTTTTTAAGGTAAAAATTGCGTTTTTCTTAGTTTCAAATATCAATGATAGTAAAACTACTCATAAAACATTGACTACAGTGCTTTTTGGACTGCGAAATTTTGTGTCCGTGCGAAAAATGTTGACGTGCGAAATGTTTTGACTTCACCGCCCCCCCCCCACTTACGTGAAATTCACGAGGTGACTGACTTGGAAAAAATTTGGGGCAACCTTTTACGAAAAAAAAACCTAGCTACGCCACTGCTTCCGGTAAAAAATTGTGAAAACGCCCCCCCTTGGGCAAAAGTGTCTGACGGGGATGCATATTTTGCATTGAGTTTCTCCTCCCCCCCCCCCCCAACCTCCTCTCCCTTCTTTGGTCAGGCAAAGCAGAGACCTAACATTTGAAATTTCATAAATGGGGGAAACGATTCTAAACACAACAGCCCATTTTCAAACATGGCCAGTTTGTCCATGTTCTCAATACAAAGTAGCTGTCACTCCTTATTAAATTTGTGTGTGTACGTATACAATGGGTCTTAAAGGCATATTATGTGATCTTTTCAAGATAGCGCCCTCTATTCATTTTTTTTTTAGAAAGTAGATTTTCTTGCAGATTTACATTTCTGATCATAAATCATACATACATTCCAAGTTACAGAGCGATGCGATTCCTAATTACTTCAAAATCATGGTTTTAGAGTGAATTTAGAGTAAAAATATAAACTGTCGGAGTTATCCGACAGTTTATTTTCACTCTAAAATCATGATTATGAAGTAATTAAGAATCGTATCGCCCTGTAACTTGGAATGTATGCATGATTTATGATCAGAAATGTAAATCTGCAAGAAAATCTGCTTTCTATTTTTTTTTTCGATGTTGAGGGCGTTCCCTGGAAAGATCACATAATATACCTTTAACCACGCGATGCACTTTACGCAATAGAGTTGTCATTAAAAATGACACAATGTGCGTATTGAAGGGATGGAAGATAGTTCTCATCAAAAAGCCATTTAAAATAAATTTGTTCGTTGTGATTATATCTGAATGGAGGATAAAGACTGAATGCGTATTGCTTTGGTCAATACTGCCAAAATAAATTAGGGGTATTATAGACACTTTTGGGATGGTATGATGTCACCCATTGCCAAGGTTGCTTACCAATGAAAATAGTATAATATACACTCTTAGTATTCCAAGTACTTGGACTGTTCTGTAAGTGGAACCTTTAAAGGTTCTAGGAATTAACTAAAATGGTTCTAGGAATTAGAACCTAAAAAGGTTCTTTCTTACTGTTTAGAACCTTAAATTGGTTCTAGATAGTAATACATGGACCTTTAAATGTATAGAACCTTTTTTTCATGGAAGGTTCTACATACAAGGGCAACCGAGAACCCTTTTTTCTAATAGTGTAGTTACCATACAGCCTTTAAGAACTGTTTTTTCCACTCTTATTTCCTAGTTAGAAACCAGAATCATGAAGATATAGCACAAACTTTCTTTATAATTTTATAGCATCTGGTACACAGACATCTCCTTATAACACCAGGAATGGGCAATCTTAAAAACACACAGGAATCATTACTCATAGCCCGTAACACTTCTTTTTTTCTTCTTCTTTCTTCTTTTCTTCCTTCAAAATGCCACCAGAAATTAGATGGTCGCACCCGTAGAATAGGGGTGTTTTTTGTTGTCTTATGCAAAAATGTCTTGCATCACTCCCCCAAGCCACAACTAGAATTTCAACCATGTTAATATTTCAGAGTAACCATACTCCCTCATCAATCTGTGGAAGATTACAATTTGGGGACAATAAACCCGATTGTTGTTGACAATCAGTTAGATGTCTCCTTCTTGATGTTTAATATCCATACATTTATGTACTTATCAATTGCAAGCCCGGCCCCTGGGGACCCGGGGCATGGCGGGGACCGTACACGAGTGTACAAAAAATGATGCCTGGCTATGCGGGGGAGTGTACGCGAACGTACAAACTGTGCCCCCGCTAGCCGGGGCGTGTTTACGCTAAGGTAAACAAATGTACACACCTATAAATAAGCTAGAGATGTGATGCGCTTGACGGAATAAGCCTAATAACACATAGGGAACACATAGAAATGCATTCCGTTATGGTTGCAGAAAGAAATAAGCGACATTGGAACTGAAGCCGGGTGAATACTTTGTCCTGGGAAATGGGTGGCCATGACTGTACACTTTGTCCCGGCCAAGGGAGGCTGGGACTGTAGCGGGGAGTACAAAAATGGTCCCCGGTCCCTGCAGAACCAATTGTAGCCGGGACGTCACATGGGCAATTTGTACGTCCCGGACCTAATCCCCGCTATCCCCGGGTCCGGGGATGCAATTGATAAGTGCATTATGAAGACTATCCATTACTCTGCAATATCTTTAGTGATAGCTGTGATGTGCATATATGATTGAGATATTATTTTTAGCTATATGATACATATTTCATAGACTACAGTTTTTAATATTTAAAAATAGAGTTGTACTTTGGCTTATATTACATTTATAGGATGCATTTTTAAATTCCATCATTATACCGAAGTCTGCATGGGTATTAAAGATTGGATTGACTTCCATTATGCTCATAGAAGATTTTAATGACACCACCACAATGCATTGCATTTTTGCAAAATTCATGCCCTAAATATGGTCTCTAATTTGTCTCAGTTCCCATAGCTTTATATTAGGGAGCTTTCGATTTGGACGACGGACGCTTCTACGACGGTAAGATGACACCTCGAGTCATGTGCGCATGCGTTGACTTAGCAATCCGTCGGTCGTCCAATTTCTGGGACCTTTCTTCGACCTGTCTTAGGGAGCTTTCGATTTGCACGACGGATGAATCTAAGACGGTTGAATGACACTTCAAGTCATGTGCACATGCGTCAGTTTTATCATCCGTTGGTCCTCTAAATGCTACAACGCGTAAAGGAACTAACAACCGTCGTGGTGACGACGGCAATGTTTTGTTTACCACCGTAAAAGCGTCCGTCGAGCAAATTGAAAGCTGAAGACAGGTCCCAGAAATTGGACGACCGACGGATTGCTAAGTCGACGCATGCGCACATGACTCGAGGTGTCATCTTACCGTCGGGCGTAGAAGCGTCCGTCGTCCAAATCGAAAGCTCCCTATTGTCAAACCTAGAATGTCAGTTAGACTCAATCTATTTATTTCTTTATACAAAATACAGTTTGCCTTTATACCACACACTCCACCTTTCAGTTATTTATGGATTCCCCTATTTAACAAATGCTCTTGTCTTCAAAACACAACTTATTGCTTTTGCCTTAAATAAACGCCACTACTCAAAAGAAAGCCAAAACCAATATCATGGTTATTCAATGATAAGAAAAAAAGTCCAGTGTATCCTATTTTTGTTTTAATTCCCTTTTCATCCTATTGTTGTTGCTTTTCTAGATAGGGATGTTCAGTGGAATGAAATTTCAATTTGATGTGTTCCACGTAATACACAGGGAACAACAACAACATCATCAACAACAAAAACAAACAAAAAACCCTCACATTAGGGAATTTAAGATATATTTTTGTTGAGAATTTAGGACATTTTAGAAATTCATGAAAATTGTTAATGAATGATTTCGATTTTTTAAAAATTAATTATTGTAATTTGTTGACATTTTTAAAAACAATTGTGGAAAAGTTTGATTGGAACTGAAAATTATACAGTGTTTTTTTAGGATAATGTTGCCATATTATTACACATAAAACTAGTGTATTAATAAATAAATGCAACAAATTCAAGGACTTCCTTTATCATGTATTGGGCCTAGGTGGTAAAGAAATGCAATAATAAACCAGAAGCGGAAAATTTCACCAACCATTATTTACAACAGTGTTCAGTTGACAGCCTCAAGTAGGCAATGGAAGAATCGTACTTCCATGAGTAGGCATATCTAAAAATGGCCTTAACTCTTTTATAGGGTACTTGAAGGGAAGGTTGCATCCTTATGGCAAAATGATGTTACTAGCATGAAGTTTAACAGTATTAACCCTAACTCTACCCCCTCACTTTTTTCAATTTTTTTTCTTCAACGTGGAAAATCGACCAAAATATCCCCCCGGGATTTGATCCGCCGGGACCTCCAGCACGTGGAGCTTCCAATCCCTCGCTACACCACGCCTTCCAAGCACAGTCTGGGCAGTGTATTGCCCAGACTGTATGGAGTGGGTCCATTTTTCAGCGAAAAACTTCCACGCCGGGTGGTACCAACGTGCCCAGTCGTGGTATATCGTGGTATATGGCAGTGTTAGGGTTATAGTAACAAACTTAGAACAAAAATTGCTTGTTAAAACCTCTTTTTTAAAAGTGAATATCAGGAATTTCCTCCCATGCAACATCAGGCTGGAAAACCAGCCGCATAAATTTCAGGTTTTCAAAAAGCAAACACCCCACCCCACCCCCTCAATCATTTACGTAATTTGTGTTCTTAAAATAATATCAAACTTCAATCTTAATAGCTGAGTGTGCACCAAGCCTCCAATTAAGCGAGTCTGGACCAGGAGCCACATATTTGGAAAACGTGGCTCCTGGTCCTCTAATTTTCTAGTGAACCAGGAGCCATTTTAGTAGAACCAGGAGCCATTTTCAAAAAGCATCAAAATGCTAATATATTGATTTTTTCTGCATTACAAACCTAAGGATGAGCCTTTCTCCTCCCTAACCAACTGAACCTGGAGGGGTCTGTGAACCCCATTGACAGTCAATCAACTCTTGAATACCATGTGCTGAGGCTAAGGGAACTTTGCCATCTAGACAACAACACAGGCCAAAGGTTGATGACCTCCAGGCAGAGGCGGGTGTGCAAGCACAGGAGATGTTAGACTCTCAAGTTATTTTTATAAGTCATTTTTAAAAGTTATTATTAAAAGTCATTTTTAAAAGTTATTATTAAAAGTCATTTTTAAAAGTTATTATTAAAAGTCATTTTTAAAAGTAATTTGTTAAATAAGGTATTTTTTTAAAGTTATTTTAAAAGTTTTTTTTAAAAGTTATTTCTAAAAGTTATTTCTAAAAGTTATCTTTAAAAGTTACTTTTTGAAGTTACTTTTAAAAGTTATTTTTTAAAGTTATTATTAAAAGTTATTTTTATTAAAAGTCATTTTTATTAAGTCATTTTTATTGAAAGTTATTTTTAAAAGCTATTTTTAAAAGTTATTTTTAAAAGTTATCTTTAAAAGTTATTTTTAAAAGTTATCTTTAAAAGTTAGTTTTGATAATATTATTTATTTATTTATTAAAATATATTTATTTAATTGTTTTGAATTATATATTCAAACTTGTGTAATTCTAAATCTTATGTCTGGCACCGCCACCGCCAGTCCGCCACTGCCTGGTCATTGGGAGCTGGGCGGTGCTGCTGATCATTTAGGGATTTCAGTAGCAATGGTGGTGGCAATTTCGTATTTTCACGAATTTTACGATGCAGATTTCATCTTAATTTGGAACTTTTTGATTTTATATACCCACACAAATTATTCAAAATAAATTAGTATATCTAAACATGCAGAACGTTTTTTGTTAAATTACCTTTTACACCAACATTGTTCAGTGATTTCGCGCCGCGTGTAAAAGGCGTCGAATTCGACGTTGTTTACATGACAACATCATGGCGATATGGCTACATTACTGCCTTTTTTAAGGCATGTTTACGTGCTAAAATGGGCTCGGAAATAGCCGTGAAATGAATGACATTATACAGTAAAACATGTTAGTTATAGCAAGTAATTTTCAATTAGATTTGAGTTGATTTTAGGTATGTTTGAGCATAGTTTGGAGGCAAGACCAGGCGACCAAGTACCAAAATTTGCTGGCGCCTGGCTATGAATTTTCGAGAAATACCAGGAGCCAAAACTCGGGAACCAGGGGGTAAAAAGCGCCCGGCGCCCGCTTATTTGGAGGCTTGGTGTGCACAAAACTGTGTTCTTCTTACAGCGCTACAAATTAATGCTTAAATTACATTGTTACATGTTTACTTGTACCAGGCATTCATTTTCCAAATTTAGAAAGAAAATTGACCCTTGTATCACAAAGAGTCAATCTCGTTCAATTTGTAGAGAACACAAGCTCTAATGAACTGTGGGTAATTACGTCGTCGCTGCCGAACAAATTTTATCATGAGTTAACAATAGGTAAACTGCATTTGACCTTCTGGATGGTGACTGAGCCATCTTCAAGGTCGCTAATAAAATAAACTAATCAGGAATATTATTTTGTAGCAAATGTTGCAATTACCATTTTGTTGACGGGCAGGAAGTCTAAACATGGGGGAATTCAAAATATGATAATCTTTATCTGTCATCTTGCTTCTGTATGACGATGTCAATGACCAGGTTGCCATAAGAGTCCAAGTGGATATGTGGTGAGTTATTCTGTGGCGAGTTATAGGGTTGCTAGTTATACACTAGTGAGTTATACAGTGGTGAGTTGAACACTAGTGAGTTGTACACTAGTAAGTTGTACACTAGTAAGTTGTACATAGTGAGTTGTACACTAGTGAGTTGTACACTAGTGAGTTTATAGAATGGTGAGTTATATAATGGAAAATTGTGAGTTATAAAGTGGCGACATATGGAATAGTGAATTATACATTAACAAATTGTAAAATGTCGAGTTATACAGTAGAGAGTTAGTTATATAATGGCAAATTACACAGTGACAAGTTACACAACAGTGAGTAATACAATGGCTAGTTTTGTTTCAGATCAATTTGTTGTGCTTTCAAATAATTGACTGTCTTTTTTTGCTCCACTGTAATATTGAGCCTTGGATTAGATTTTGTATCTAGATGAATGATGCATAATAAGTGCTTATTTATTATATAAGAAAAATGAGTTGAGGACGCAGATGAAGGAGGCACTGCTGAATATGTAATTAAGAATAACAACCTTGATCATGTATGTTAATATAGCTGAAAATAAACCGAAGTGCCGAAATTTGATAACCCAGATCAGCTAAGAAATCTAATACCTCATGCAAGTGAGGGGGTTGAGTTATAAGTTGGTGAGCTATAGATGGCAAGATAGCAGATGTTCATCAAGAAACGTTCCTACCTCGCCAATTTGATCAAATTGTTAAAGTTAGATCTTGACATTTACTAAAATAAAAATAATAATAACCATCATTCAATGGTAAGAGATGACCAATCCCCTTTAAGTCAGAGTATTATAGGTGTAGGCAAAGTCATTTAGGTGAGAGAGTCCTTTACAAACACGAAAGTCCATAGGGCTTTAGCATGGTTTTTTTTGTAGTAGGATGTGTAAACTTGCAACACCTAAGAGTTGACCATACTTTTTACCATCTATAAGTTGACAGACTCTTTTTTCTTCCCCCTGCCCACCCACCTGTGCCAGCAAGATGAACATAGGGATGTATCTGAATATTTCAAACAATCACATGCTCAAGGTTTACCACATGCATGAAAGAGATTATGGCCCTCTTTTGTTCTCCTTGACCAGATTTATGGAATAAAGTGCAATACATATTTAGCTTTATTTCATTTTGCTTTTAAAGGCATATTATGTGATCTTTTCCAAGTAGCGCCCTCTATCATTGATTTTTACTATGAAAGCAGATTTTCTTGCAGATTTGCATTGATCATAAATCATAAAGATCTTCAATGTTTCAGATCGATACGATTCCTAATTATTTCAAAATCATGGTTTGATAATAGATTGCACCGAGCGGTACAATCTATTTTTTTCAAATTTTACTCTAAATTCACTCTAAAACTATGATTTTGAGGTTATTAGGAATCACATCGCGCTGTAACTTGGAATATATTTATGATTTATGATCAGAAAAGTAAATCTGCAAGAAAATCTGCTTCCATTTTTTTTCTCTCGAGGATTGAGGGCGTCCCCTAGAAAATATATCATAATATACCTTTAAGCCAGTAGGCTACCCAATGGGTTAAGCCGTGTATTTCCTACCTCTCCATCCACCAACCCCCCGGATTTCTTTAATTTAACAATATTCGCCCATATCCTTTCAGTGGTGTCAACATTCTTACTGTAAATGGGGTCCAGGAGCATGAAAGAGGGCCATAATCTCTCGCATGCAAGGTTTTACCAGAGCAATGACCGGTGCAACATTATAAATAGAGTGGGAAATACATAGTGTTATCTTGATCTTGAAATGATTGGCAATTGTGGAGGGAATACGGAGGAAATGTGATCAAATCTTGAGCAGCAGGAAATTTAATGATATTATGTGACATTTACTGAAACATAGCCTCTACTTAAATATTAGCCAATATGTAAAGTGTACATATAGTTTGTGATTTTATGAATCACTAGCGATCAAACCATTCTGACTAAATGTACGTATACCTAATACTATACTTGGCATGGGTTGTTCTTTATACGCCTCAAATTGAAAAGGTGTTTAGGATATTACAGGAAATCCAAGCATTTTATAGGGATACTAAAGTCACATTGATTTGAGAAATGTATTAGTTCTTACCAGAATGATCAATTGTTTACCTTTCCCCAGAGCATGCAGTGCCTGTTTATGACACTCTTCACATCAGATCAGTTACTTCATACAAATAGGTTATAAATATTGTGCTCCTTTGCTATAGTTGCCTTGTGCTCCTTTAATACTAGTTGCCTCTGTAGGTCAATTGGTAAGAGCGTTGAGAATATGATGCAAAGGTTGCCAGTTCAAATCCGGTAAGAGAAGCACATGGGTGTTTTTTGGTTTTTCCCAGTATTTATGTACACTGGGGAAAAAGGTAAATTACTGATCACACGTCATAATAATTGTTATTTTGTTATACCCTACACACCAACATCTGTAGTATGCGTCGTTCTTAAAAATCACGCACTATGAATACCCCTATGAAGGGTATAACAGAATTACTCTGTTATTTTATACAACTCAATTTGTGATACTCTCAGAATTTTCCAATGCCACAGCTTCTTAACACTTTCCACACAGCAGGCATCTGCAGACGACATTCCAAAATTTCACAAAATGTTTCAAAAATGTCAAATTTATTGAATTTCATTACCATATTTGGAATCACCATGAGAAATACATTGAAAAAAGTGAAACATAGTATTGGTTCAGTAATCCTTAATATAGACCTTGAAAGTTGGGAAAGGTTTCTGAAAAATCAGTTTTGTATGGTAAAACCAATAGCCGCGTGGAAAGTGTTAACTTCAAGTAGGACGCTAACTCATTGTTGACAATAACTAAGTGTCTCTTCCTCAAGGCATCATTCAACTCAAATATGCTTCCTCCCCCGGGGGGGTACTCGGATTTGGTTTGGTCGGGGGTGTGCCGCTGGAGATTCAAAACCCATACCCATTTTTAGGGGTGATTTTGGAAAAATCGGTACCCATTTTTAGGGGTTTTGCTTCATTTTAGACCAAATTTTCGCAATTTATCGGAAAAATAGACCTAATTTTTGCAAATTTTCGCGAAAATAGTCCTAATTTTTGCAAAATAGACAAAAATTTCGCAAAAATAGACCCATTTGTAAAAAGTGACCCCATTATTAGGGATTTCCAGCACAAAATCATACCCCATGTTTAGGGATTTTGTGCCCAAAAAGCTACCCATTAGAGCGGCACACCCCCGTATACCGTCTTAGGTGAGTACCCCCCCCCCAGGCTTCCTCCTAACCTTATATTTTATTGATATATATTGACTGATAAACAAGTTGAAGAATGACCTCAATTGTGAAGCTTACCTTTCCCTACGTTACACAATCAATTAATAACCACGCTCTCGTTAACCAGTCTGAGTAATTGCGCATCAATGCCATTACCAAAACCAGGTAAATTAGCTCAACCTTGTTTCAATAGGTCAAAAGTTTACCTGGCGTCTCTGTCTGACAAAAGAACAAAGGAACTGTATAACCGCTTGCTTTGTTCTTATAGACTAATCATTAGCCAAGTATTGACATACCGCTGGTAGGTATAACATACACAGCTAAAACATCAATAGGGAACTTGGCCCTTCGCATGCTGAAGACTTAATTTGTTACCAAAACTAAAAATACAGCTTTACACTTTCCACACGGCTATTCGTTTTACCATGTACACAACAATTTTTTTCAGAAACCTTTCCCAATTTTCAAAGTCTTTCTCAAGGATTACTGAACCAATACTAGGCATGTTTGTACTTATGTCAATGCATTTCTCATGGAGATTCCAAATATGGTAATGAAATTCAACAATTTTGACATTTTTTAAACATTTTGTGAAATTTTGGAATGTCGTCTGCAGATGCCTGCCGCGTGGTAAGTGTTAAAAATGTTATTGAGTCATGATTTTTTTTAGAAAGTAGATTTTCTTGCAGATTTACATTTCTGATCATAAATCAAGAATATATTATGAGTTACAGAGCGATTTGATTCCTAATTACTTAAAAATCATGGTTTAAAGAGTAAAAATAAACTGTCAGGTCTGCGCGACAACTTATTTCTCACTCTTGATTCACTCTAAAACCAGGATTTTGAAGTAATTAAGAATCGTATCGCTCTGTTACTCAGAATATATTTATGATTTATGATCAGAAATGTAAATCTGCAAGAAAATGTACTTTCTAAAAATAATCATGAATAGAGGGCGCCCCCTGGAAAAGATCACATAATATGCCTTTCAGTCAAGCCGAAACGTTTTTGCACAAAACATCAAACATCAAATAACTGCGAGACGTTAACCCCCAAGGCTGGGAATAAAACTAGGGAAGAAAAATGGGTCAAATTAGGCGGGAAAGTCCAGCTGTGTTTGCGCGGCGGTCCTTCCCCTATCTAATAGAGATTTTCATACTTATATGATAAAACGTCTGATTGCCCAATAAGACCAGGGAAGCGTATAATTTGTAGTGATGAGAAAGGTTAGGGTTAACCCCCTAGGCACTACCGGCCTATCTTACAGTGGTTCTGATTGGTTTATTACAAGATGTACTCATATGAATAGCCAATTCAAATGCAGCTTGTAAAATGTTTCACTCCCATCTTTATCAGGGATACAATTATTCTAACAATGTCTCTCATTGGTTCAATAAATGATGTATCCATCATTTTAACCAATCGGCCGGTAGTTCTCAGGGGGTTAATGTGTTGAATTCAAAGTGTTATTAGACCTCTGTAGGTGCCACATACAGGTCAATACAAATGCTATATCTCGTGGTTTGTATAAGATTGTGTGCTACATTTGAGCATCCGGTTTCCCAAAACAAACGACTTCTTTGCCGTCATTCCGACACCATGACTCATGGCACTGATTCCTAGTATACATGTATATCAGGTCGTGCACCTTGAATGTTAAAGTCTGGGTTTATAAAGACAAATATTGGGCCTGTTCCAATATATCTACGAATGATGATTCCACATTTTTCTAAGGTAAAGGTAAGGTATAAAGGTAAAGTGTCATGCCAAGCTAAGCTCGCGCATGGAGTGCCCATCTCTCTTTTCTTGACGTTTAGGCCAGACTCCTCCTTGTAATGTTTGCTATATGTGGGGGTTCACCACTCCACTCCTCCCGCACAACAAGTCTGTTTTACTTTACAAACAAACAAACCCTAACTCTACTACACCACACGGCAACTGTGCGGAAAAAATGTTTTTATAACCCGGCGTGCAGGTTTTTTGGGTACAAAATGGACCCAGGCTATATAACGAGGCGAATATACTCGCCAAGTGTCGACTGGCAGCGGTGGTGTAGTGGCTAGGATCTGGGTTGGGGTGCTGGAGGTCCGTGGTTCAAATCCCGGGGGGTCAGGGTGACCTTTCTGGTGAATTTTGGGTGTCGGAAAAGAAATCTGTTGCCGTGTGGTGATCTCGAGTTAGGGATTTATGGTTTTCAGATTTGCATCAGTGGAGCTGTAGAACAGGAATTTCAAAGCAGATGTAGCACTGGCTCAAAAAATGACAGGGGTCATATTGAATTTTTCTGGACCCTAAAAGACTGCACAAACCAAATTTAAGGGGTTCCAAAAATGTCAAGGGGTTTCTGATGTAAGTGAAGGATGGCCAATGACAATTCTTCAGTATTTCTGAAGGCTTCCATTTTCATGCATCATGAAAAAGGGGTCTATGCAATTTTGATCCTGACCCCGTGGTATATTTCAAGGTGTAACTTGATGCGTCAAAGTAAGGGGTCACTATGACGCGTGGAATGCTACCCCTGTTTTAAAGTGTCTTATTTTATGTCATACAAACATCAAAGTCGTGATATATCTGCAATATCAACACATTTTTAAATTTATAATATTTTTTCTTCAAAGGAACCTGATCGTGTTCTTATCTGGCCTGAAACATAACTAGGTCTTTTTTAAATAAGTTGAAATCTTTGACATCTGATACTAAAAAAAGCTTGAAATTTGAGTTACCAAGTATTTATCACCAAAACTAAGCGTGAAACGAAATATGAAACCAAAAAGTGACCTTGTTGTTCCAATTTGAAACTTTCTCTGGGTCAATTTACGATAATTTGAGAACGCTGCACGTATGATTGGTAGCTATTAGAATGTGATTGGTAAAGTCAATACGGGCGAGTGAATTTGAACGTGCTATTCACAAGAGATGTGTTATTGCATTAACGTTAACGGGATAACTGTGTTGGGTGCTATAACTAGCCAGGTCATAGACCGAGGGGAGGGGGACTACGACTATGATATGTAAGTAAGGTCCGGGGGGGGGGGGGGGGGGGCACTTGGTGGATAAGAGGTCACATGGATGTGCCGCCAAATGTTTCACCCGTCTGGTAAATGAATGATCGCTTTGCATAACCATTTTTGGTAAATTTATGGGTCTAATATCCTTAAATTTGCGTTTTTTCACAGACATTTTAGCTAAATCTGTCAAAATCTGTCATCGACGTGCCACGGGATAGACCAGTGAGGCATGTGGTACAGCAGCTATTTGCTGTGGCCATTTGTGGCGTAGTAGGAAGGGTAGGGTTAATCAAGTATGAGTACCCATCCCCATCCCCGGGTGAAAATGGATTTAGCGTATTATTGGATTGGATCACTTGTGAATACTCTGCAGCACTTGGGAAAACACAACAAGATTTTAATCAATTGTTGGGTCAGTTGAAGTGAGGGAACATCTTATCTGTCACAGCAAAATGCTGTATCTTATATTAAGTATATACAAAATGTAATTCCTTTTACCTCATCATTGATAAGCGCTTTTTCACAAGCATTTCACCGGAGAAGCCTGTGCTGATAAGTTATCGGTAAACATTTTTTTCTTATTTTAAGTTTAGGTTACAAATTGACCATACAGGTTCAACGGGCTGATGACCAAACAAAATCCTAAAAAAAATAAGGCAAAAAAATTGTAATGTTGTCCTCGACCGCCCGCTCGTCAGATTTACGGCCGCTCCGATTTTTTTCCCCCAGATTTTTTTCAGATTTTTTTTTCTTCAGATTTTTTTTTCTTTTCAGATTTTTTTCTCTCTTCAGATTCTTTATTTTAAATGGCATTGAATAATAAATTAGTGTTTATAACATATCGTCGCTGTTCTGACATAACGACACATCACAACAGAATTAAGTAAAGTGATGTGTCGTTAGGTCAGAACAGCGACGATATATGTGCGAATAATAGAGTGATTACACTTCTTGTTGGCTGAACTTTGAGCTTCCGCTGGTATAAGAAAGAAAAAGAAGAAAAAAAGAAGAAAAAAAAGAAGAAAACAAAATCCGCCCACCCACCCCTCCTCTCTGAAAGCTGTGGAGGACAACATTACCTTTTCTTTTTTGCCTAATGGTCAGTGGGTCAGGCATTGTTTTTAGGTGTTTTCTCCCCAAATTTCCTTGAATTTTATAATTACAGTCAATTTTTGTTATATACATTTTTGAAAGTGTTTTCAAAAAGTGTAAAGATTATTTTCAAAAATCCCCACCTCACCTCAAATAAAAACCAAACCATTGATCTCATAAAACATTCAACTGTAGCTACTCACAGTAAATGAACCCAGGCCGCATTTTTCTTCTGTACATCGAGTTGAGTGAAATTCACTGAATAAAAAACCTGGGGGGTACTCGGATTTGGTTTGGTCGGGGTGTGATGCTGGTGATTCAAAACCCCTATTTTTAGGGGTGATTTTGGAAAAAACGGTACCAATTTTTAGGGTTTTTTGCTTCATTTTAGACCCAATTTTCGCAAATAATCGGAAAAATAGACCTAATTTATGCAAATTTGTGCGAAAATAGACATAAAAATCTTGAAAATAGACCCATTTGTAAAATAAAAAAGTGACCCCATTATTAGGGGTTTCCAGCACAAAATCATACCCCATGTTTAGGGATTTTGTGCCCAAAAAGCTACCCATTAGAGCGGCACACCCCCGTATACCGTCTTAGGCGAGTAACTCCCCCCCCCCCCCACCGGGAATAAAATAACAAATCAACTGATTTCACTCAACTCATGTATAAAATAAATTGCGTCCAAGCCTTCTAGTGTGAAATGTTTGCCTATGCTTAACACTTTGCACGCGGCTATTAGTTTTACCATATACAAAACAGATTTTTCAGAAAACTTTCCTAAATGGCAAGGTCTATCTGAAGTATTACTGAACCAATACTAGGCATGTTTGTACTTATGTCAATGCATTTCTCATGGTGGTTCCAAATATGGTAATGAAATTCAATAATTTTGACATTTTTTAAACATTTTGTGACATTTTGGAATGTCGTCTGCAGCCGCCTGCCGCATGGAAAGTGTTAAAACTCAAAAACATGTTGTGACATTTAAACGACCCGCACTATCACCATGTTTATGTTTTGCCTCAACCTAGTTACGCCGCCATTATACGCCCATCGTACTCGTCAGGTTTCATTTTAAAGAGCTATCCCCCTATAAAGCTCACATGATGAGCAGAGTCTAGTTTATCATTTTAATTAAGTCTACTGTGGGGTATCCCATGGATTAACAATTTCCATACGGCTATTGGTTTTACAATGTACAAAACAGATTTTTCAGAAACCTTTCCCAACTTTCAAGATCTATCTTGAGGATTACCGAACCAATACTAGGCATGTTGGTACTTAATTTAATGCATTTCTCATGGTGATTCCAAATATGGTAATAAAACTCAATAATTGTTACATTTTTGAACATTTTCTGACATTTTGGAATGTCGTCTGCAGACGCCAGCCGCGTGGAAAGTGTTAGGGGCCCAGAAATTGATATCGTTGCCAAGAAGTATGACAGACATTTTTGGAAGTCCATTACTAGCCTTTTTATATGCAGGTTTACTTATTTTTTAAAAATAAATAAAAATCAAGAACAATGTCTTACATGGTAAAGAAGTTCTCCTAAACACAAGGAATATCATCCAAACAAATGTGACACATTTCCTGTAAAACGGTGTCTTTAAAAATCACCTTATGGTGTCAACATGTCAACAAGTCTTGTCTTTTAGACACTAACAAAATATATACCATAACGAATAATACCAGTAAACACACCCATTACAAACACTCTGACAAATCAAAAATAAACAAACAAACAAAATAATAAACAAAACAAACAAACAACAAACAAACAAGACATTTTCCACCACCTCCAATAGAAGTGAGAAGGTGTTCTTCTCATTGATCCATACATGGCCAGCTCATCAAGCAAGCAAGCAGCCACGTACTACCTAAAGTTATTACTGACGTTGTCATCGTCGCATTCCTATCACCCCATGCAGGCAAACTAGCGGGTATGTTACATTTGTCTATCCTATGTGTACCACTTACAAGCTGTTGTGGACTATAAACTTGCAAAAGTTCACACAACATAATTTTTCACATTGTTTTGCTCACTGTAACAGCTCCCTGGAACTATTTATGTTCGAGGAGTGTGTTTTAGACAAGTAGGTATAGGGTTTAGGAGTATAACAGTACTGTAGTATAAAATCACAACAACAACAAAAATGACACATACAATTTGGCAGGGTATGAACAATTTCAACGCATGAAAAAAATCACTGCTGTGACAAGAAATCACACACCACGCTTGTTGTTCACAATTTACCTGAGTAAAGCGTCAAGTTTACCTAATACACGCCTACGTTATGTACATTAAAGATTTGCAAACACCACCATCACGGTAAATGATCCGGGTGTGATTTAGAACAACATCATCAGTGTCGTGATTACAGCTTTACGTACGCAGGCTATAGCCGCGACGAGACAACGAGGAAAGGACGAGACAACATTGGCACGAGGCAAAGACAAACACATCTACGCGCTTCTACGCCACTTTTTTGTGTCGATGCCCTATTTCCTTGTAACATGGACACTTAACTGACCCACATATCGAGGGTTGAGCGCCATAAGGCCGTAACTCAACTTTTGGAAAAAATGAGATTTTCGTACCAAAATAATCCATATAACCTAGATTTTAATAATAATAATAATAATAATCATTTATAAAGCGCATTAAACAAGTGGTATCTATGCGCTGTACAACAAACAAACGACTAAAGACCAATTTTAAAACTATGTAAAAAACATAAATTAAGACAGCTATTTTCAGAACCATAAAGGGATAAATCATAAACACTCTATGAGCTATGGTTGAGGTGTCATGTGAAAGCCTATTTATCTAGCTACATTGTGTTAATAAATCAGGTATTTCTATAAATGTTTGGCTGAGATATGATTGATTATGTTTAGTTGTGAAAGTCAGGGGTGGTGGCGTTGGCGGCGGCGGCTGTATGCAATCTCTATGGGGAGTATAGAAAATGTTCCCAATTCTACGTTCAATTTACTATGACTCCTCATTCCTGTATGGTACAAACATGATTTTGCTCTCATTTTTTAGATTATTTTATATTCTATAAGATTCTGTTTCAACAAATGTGACAACTATTGTGCAACAATTGTAATCATGAATCGATTGCGTTGTCCTTGGCTTTCCCCTATTCGCTACACAGTGAACTTGCCCTAATTCATCGGTTTTACATACATGACTATAACAAAAGAAATATTTAACCGATGATAGCAAAATTATACATTTTTGGAAAGCTCTCAAATAGGGGAATTCAAAAATGCCGTTTAAATCAGGATAGGGTGCATTTAAAAAAAAAATACTTGTAAACTCTAATAATTATGAAATTTAAAGGTTTGTGCTCATTTACTTCTCGATATATATAGTATATTTCAACACGTTTACATTATTGAGCTTAAATCAAAATATGAAGAAGAAAAAAATCGATATTTTTTGAACATTCTTAATCACAACATGTTCAGGGCGAGAAAAAAATGTTTTATTTCCCGGGAATCAAGTCAAATTGTTCACAATATTTTACATATTTTAGCCATAGATCCCTTCATATTGCCAAAATTTCCCTTCAGATCTCCAAATTTCCCTCCAGATCTTCAAATTTCCCTGGAATGAGCTTCCCATATTCCCTGCTTTTTCCTGCTGTGAACATGTTACCATTAGGTCTTATCTAAATTCCAACATCATATTTGGATTTCTTGTGAGATTACCGTTCAGAAAATATATACTTTATATGGGGTAGAACAAATAGTTATTGCGATATGCTAGTTCGAATCTCAGATGGTGTAAAATGTAAAAATCTGGACATGCAACGGTAAGGGTGGCGAGTTCAAAACACACGGCCCTATATTAAAAGCACCCAATTTCTGTTGAAATATTTCCTGATTTCATGCCCGATTTTTAATGTAAAACCTATTCATTTCAAGCAGAAAATAGTAATATTTTGACATATTGGGAAAAATTTAAATCTTAAAAAAATATTTGAGACCCTGATTTTTGAGATTTTTGAGATTTATACAAGTGGTATTTGTCATAGTGGTGTCTAGTTGACTTTTTATCAATCTTTACATGGAATAACTGATAATTTCTGCAATATTTAACTTGCCTATGAAGCCGGACGAGCTTGCCCATCATGAGGGCGAACCTGCCCTGGCGTGAGTAGTGTGGGGTAAGTCCGCCCTGTTGGTTATTTTTCTTACTCCTGCACTTACTAAAAGGTCTAGAGTGCTGAAACTATTGGGATATGTAGCTAGGAAACTTAGCTTTCATTTGAAAGTAAGATAGCTTTACTTGTAAAATGAGTCTGCTAGGCAAGCCTGAAAATTAGAGGGTGGACTAGCCCCGCTCTCCCCTACTGATGATGATTCAATATAGATTGTCAGAGTGAATGCATCCTTTATGGACTGTTTTCCAATGAACACAAGTAAAGATACACAATCAATCAACTCGGGTCATCAAACATCATCCATATCATTTACTACATCAACAATTCCGCAGAGGGACTATTGGACTTGCTAATGCCATGGCCATCTTGACTATATACCGTGGGCTTTCTAATAAAATCTTATGTGGGAAGTCTTTTTCGAGCAAGGTTCTCATAATCCCATATGGTGGACAAGGTTAAAGCATACACTGCAAAAAGAAGCGTTTATATTTCTGATAACACTTAATAAACACTTCAACACGTTTATTTTTGTGTTAAATAAACGTTATTTATTTATTATTAAGGTATAGGAGGCATTGCATACGATAAACGTTTGCATAAACACTACAACATGTTTATATAGGTAATTGTGTAATATTTATTAACACACCAACATGTTTATATCAGCAATAAGAAACATGTTGGGGTGTTAATAATTATACAACAATACCTCTATAAACGTGTTGTAGTGTTTATGCAAACGTTTATCGTATGCAATGCCTCCTATACCTTTACACGTAAAACACAAAAAATAAATGTGTTGAAGTGTTTATTAAGTGTTATCAGAAATATAAACGTTTCTTTTTACAGTGTAGTTATTATAAACATCAGCCATAAAGATATCTGAAGCTTTGTGTCTTTCGGAAATTTAAAATACACATATTATTAACCACATTTTCAATTTTAGTTTCATCAGAAGGACTGTATAACACAATTAGCATCATTGATACCATGAATATAGAATGATAAACAATTGTACATTTCAACGAGAAAAGAAAAAAATCCCTTTTGGGAAAATCTATCGATTTATCACGTACAAATAATTGTGGCCTTGAAATCTTAAGTAAAAAGTAAAGTAAAAAGTATAAATGACTATTTATAAAATCAGTAATTATTACCTCAACCTATGTAAGCAAGTATTTCCATTCAGATTTCAAACAGCAAGCATATTATATAACATTTGGACATGGTTATTAACGATCCATATGAGCTAATGTGAATAACAAAACGACACACTCGGAGACACAATCTCGTAAACACCTGCGCTGATTTGACAGGATATTCTATGGTCCGTTTCTATTATTAACGCACAAATGACGGTTTGTAAGATGATTGAAATGCTTATACAGTCCTTACATAAGATGAGGATTGAATATAGCAGCTGACGAATACTTACTGAGTATGCTACAACAAGCCACCATTACATTTGGATACTTGACACTTTCCACACAGCTATTAGTTTTACCATAGACAGAACAGATTTTTCAAAAACCTTTCCCAATTTTCAAAGTCTATCTCAAGGATTACTGAACTAAGGCATGTTTGTACTTATTTTAATGCATTTCTCGTGACGTTTCCAAATATGGTAATGAAATTCAATAATTTTGATATTTTTTAACATTTTGTGAAATTTTGGAAGGTCGTCTGCAGACGCCTGCCGAGTGGAGAGTGTTAAAATACAAGGATGAACACTTTTATGAAGTACTTGAGTCTAAACTTTCATCTCTTATAGCATCTAACGATACAACCATACTATCATGGCTGGAACTTCAGATCGGGCAGGTAACTCACAGAAATACCTGCCCAAAAGAAATTCTACCAGCCCAGGTAACTCACTTATATAAATGTGAGTTGGAATTTGTTTACCTGCCAGTCGGGCGGGTATTTTTTGCATCTTCACCCGCCCAACGCCATACACTCTTAAGAAATTAAAGAACCTTTTTTTTTGTCCTGCCAGGAGAACCCTTAAAGGTTCTTTAAAGAACCAAAAATAGTTCCCCAAACGTGATACAGAACCATTTTTGGTTGAGAAGAACCTTGTTTGGTTCTTCAATTTTCAAGAACCTTTTCTGAAGGTTCAAGAGAGAGGTTCCTTATAGAACCTTCAAAAAAGGTTCTTGAAAATTGAAGAACCCCAAATGGTTCTGTATCAACCAAAAATGGTTCTGTATCATGTTTGGGGAACTATTTTTGGTTCTTTAAAGAACCTTTAAGGGTTCTCCTGGCAGGACAACTTTAGAACCATTTTTTCTAAGCGTGTATAGTTACCCGTTATGGGCAGATGTTATTTCCAGGCCTGTATACAGGCTCATTACTATGTAAAACAATGTTCCTATACAGCTTGTAAAATTGTATATCAATCCACCTGCAAATTATAGAGTAAACAGGGATGAACCCTTAGTTGTATGATACAGGAGTTTAATTTGAGAACTCTGCAAGAAGATTGCTTCTTTACCATGAATACTAAATGAAATATATTATTGAACAAACTGGTGTGAATGTAAAAAAGACCTTATAAATACATGGTCTCAAACTCCCCCCTCTAAACACTGTTAAACACTCTGGCATACCTAATGTTTGCCTCCTACCTCAGGTCCAATGATCAGACATGAATATTTCACCTGCTATAGGTAACTCTGAATATGAATGAACACTTTAAATTGTCTGAGAATTGAAATTGACCACTTACATTCCTAAACACTCTGGCATACCTATTCTTGCCTCCCCAACCGCTCCTTGAATCAATGTTCTTGCATTTAGTACAACAGAACAATCCACCTGCTTCGGGTCGTATGAAAAACAGCTTTAAATTGACCAATTATACTATAGAACACTAGGGAATAACCAATCGTTGGATGAAGTCATGATAAAGTGTACTCAAAGAGCTTGTTTCTACTGGGCAACTTAATGGTAATTACTGTTAAGTTGCCCAATAGAAACCAGTCAAATAACGTTAATTACCGTCATTTTTTCTATCTGCAAAAACATGCACATACCAGGTTTGTTTCTTGTGACCCGGAAGTATACATGTACATATACTGGATTTTACGCATTATCATTTTGCGTTTACGATGAAGTTCATGTTCGTTTATGGTGTTTTTGTTGTTAACATGCAATATTAAAAGACAAGAAATTACGACAGCAATCTTTTTCAAGTGGGGCAGCATTTTGGTATAACAAGATTTACTTACTTGAATAACTCTTCTTAAGAAAGAAGAATAACTCTTCTTAAGATAAATCTTAAGTGTTATGCGATAGGACCCTGGACTGTGATTTACCCAGTTGGAGCCTCCTACTCCTTAAACCATTGTTTCTGCATTCAATACGACAATAATCCAGCCTCTAGTCTGAATGGGGATGAACCCTTGTAATTATCTGCAAGTTCAATTGACTGCTTACATAACACTCTGGCAAATCTAATCCATGCCATCCACACCTTAAGCCAATGTTCCTGCATTCAGTACAACAATAATCCACCTGCTAACAGCAATTTGACATGGGATGAATGCTCTAAATTATTCAAGATTTTAACTTGACCTCTCGCACTGTGCTTAACATTCCCGCAAAGCCAATATATCCCCACCCCCGCTACTTTAAACCATGATCCTGCATTCATTATAACAAAACTTCACTTGCAAAAGACAGGTTGACTCGGACTGACCAGTATAACTAAATGCTCCAGCATACCTACATGTAGCCTGGACCTCAACCTATATAAACACTTCAAAAGAAGTAAGTTCCCCTTTGGGGTTTCCCTTATATTTTCAAAAATATACATTGGGTTGAAATGGGTTTTCTATCATATTGTTATGAGGTTCATACCAATACTTGACCAAAATTTCAAATCAACAGGTTCTGTCATGCTTGAGTGAGCTTGTATTGAATGACAGAATGTCCCATTTCAAAAGTTGTTAAAATAATGTTTAGTAGTGTGTGTATCCACCACGTTGGTGTAGCAATTGACGACATCGAGTTCTCATAGTGTTGATGAGGCGCGCTACTCGATATGGAAGTCCAACTCTTGTTGCTAATCAGTTCTTGGAAGATGAAGGTATAGAGCGTTTGGTTTGGCCCGCGAAGTCCCCAGATCTCAACCCAATCGAGCATCTGTGGATCAGTTATTAAAAGCGGGCCGTGGATCGTAGAGTGGATGATCACACTAATCTTGCTAACTTACGTCTTCTGGTACAACAATAGTGGGATGCCATCCCACAGCATCGAGTGGCGCGCCTCATCAACACTATGAGACGTCGATGTCGGCAAGTAATACAACGCGGTGGATACACCCGCTACTAAACATTATTTTAGCAACTTTTGAGATTAAACGTTATTTTAACAACTTTTGAAATGGGACATTCCGTCATTCAATACGTGCTCACTCGAGCATGACATAACCTGTTGATTTGAAATTTTGGCCAAGTATTGGTATGAAGCCCAGAATCATTTGACTGAAACCCCTATTTCATTCCAATGTATTGTTTTGGAAATATAAAGGAACCCCTAAAGGGGAACTTACTTCTTTTGAAGTGTTTATATTCCAGCATTCAATACTGTATCTACCTGAGAATGGTTTGAATAGGAATAAAAACTTAAAATCATCCAATGACCTCTTACAGTGTTAAAGCTCTCCATACCCAATATGTACCTCCTGCCCAATGATCCTGCATTCCGTACAGTAATAATCCACCTGCGAGTACTAGTTTGAATATAGATAAGCAATTTAAGACATCTAATGACCTCTTACACTTTAACCAATCCAGCATACCCACTCTGTACCTCCCGCCCCTTTAACCAATGCCTCCTTTATTCACTACATGGAGAAGCAATATTCCACCTGTAAATCGTAGTTTTGAATATAAATAAACACTTAAAGTCATCCAATGACCTCTTATACTGCTTAACAACCCAACAACCAAATCCGTCCCTCCCGTTCAACGTTCCTGCGTGGTAGATTGAATAAAGATGGAGGATTTATTAAAGTCATCCACAATGACCTCATACGTGGTTAAACAATCCACAATCTGTACCTCACATCCCTTTAAACCAATGTACCATTCAGTACTGGTTATTAGAATCCACCCCTTATCCACCTGTGAATGTTAGTTTGAATACAGATGAGCAATTTCAGTCATCCAATGATCTCTTACATGGTTAAACAATCCAGCATACCCACTCCGTACCTCTCGCCCCTTAAACCAAATGTTCCTGCATTCAGTACAAGAAATAATCCACCTGTAAGTGTATATAGTTGTGATCATCATTTGAATCATCCAATGACAGTTTGCACTGTTCACATTTTTCAAGCGGCTATTAGTTTTACCATATACAAAACAGATATTTCAGAAAACGTTCCTAAATTTCAAAGTCAATCTCAAGGATTACTGAACTAATACTAGGCATGTTTGTACTTATTTTAATGCATTTCACATGGTGATTCCAAATATGGTAATTAACTTGAATAATTTTGACATTTTTGAAACATTTTGTGAAATTTTTGGAATGTCGTCGTGGAAAGTGTTAAACACTCAAACAAAATCAATCTGTGTCTCCTGTCCCATTAACCAATAGAGAGAATCCACATCACTTATGCGTGCAAAAGGTTCTCGTTCCTATAGTATTCGTTGTTCAGATCAATTCAATGCACGACCTTCAATACAAGTGTTACTGTTCAAAGAATGACCTAATACATTTGGCGGGTTATTTAAACAAGTATCCATCAACATGTGTGTTAGTCACAGATTTAGATATCTGTGGTGTTGGTGTTATTAAATTCGGCAACGGACTTAATTTAGTTCCTGGAAATATGGCTGACACATAGATGGCCTCTATGTTCTCACATTTACAGGCAATGCACATGGTATAGTTTTGAATTAAGATGAACAATTTAAAGTCATCCAATGACCTCTTACACTGGCATACTCAATCCGTATACCTCCCACCCCTTAAATGACCCTGTATTCAGTACAAGCAATAATCCACCTGCGAATGGTAGTTTTGAATAAAGATACGCAATTTAAGTCATCCAATGACCTTAAACACTGTTGAACAATCCAACATAACCGATATGTACCTCCCGCCCCTTCAACCTATGTTCCTGTATTCAGTACAAGCAATAATCCACCTGCGAATGGTAGTTTTGAATAAAGATGAGCAATGTAAGCCATACAATGACTTTAAACACGGTTAAACAATCCAACATACCCGATATGTACCTCCCGCCCCTTAAACCTATGTTCCTGTATTCAGTACAAGCAATAATCCACCTGCGAATGGTAGTTTTGAATAAAGATACGCA
Organism: Ophiura sarsii; assembly: GCA_035610835.1. Taxonomy (NCBI): domain Eukaryota; kingdom Metazoa; phylum Echinodermata; class Ophiuroidea; order Amphilepidida; family Ophiuridae; genus Ophiura; species Ophiura sarsii. Next base: position 77,151,411 of record CM069444.1, read on the forward strand.
ATTTAAGTCATACAATGACCTTAAACACTGTTAAACAATCCAACATACCCGATATGTACCTCCCGCCCCTTAAACCTATGTTCCTGTATTCAGTACAAGCAATAAACCACCTGCGAATGGTAGTTTTGAATAAAGATGAGCAATGTAAGTCATCCAAAGACCTTAAAACACTGTTAAACAATCCAACATAACCGATATGCACCTCCCGCCCCTTAAACCTATGTTACTGCATTCACCAGAAGCAATAATCCACCTGCGAATGGTAGTTTTGAATAAAGATGAGCAATTTAAGTCATACAATGACTTTAAACACTGTAAAACAATCTAACATACCCGCTATGCACCTCCCGCCCCTTAAACCATGCTCCTGTATTCACCAGAAGCAATAAACCACCTGAGAATATTGTATAAAGATAAGCAATTTAAGTCATCAAATGACCTTAAACACTGTTAAACAATCGAACATACCCAAACTGTACCTCCCCCTTAAACCAATGTTCCTTCAATCACCAGCAAGTGGTAGTTATGAATATAAATAAGCAATTTAAGACATCCAATGACCTTCCTTAAACACTTATAAACCTCAGACCGTCTTTGGTTAAACAATCCAGCATACTCAATCCATGATACCTCTCGCCCCTTAAAACACTGTTCCTACATTCGGTACGGTAATAATCCGCCTGCGAGTAGTAGTTTTGAATATAGATAAGCAATTTAAGACATCCAATGACCTCTTACACTGATACACAAACCAGTATACCCACTCCGTACCTCCCGCCCCTTTAAACCAATGTTCCTGCATTCAGTACAGGCAATAATCCACCTGCGTACCTCCCGCCCCTTTAAACCAATGTTCCTGCATTCAGTACAGGCAATAATCCACCTGCTAGTGGTGGTTTGAATAGTTATCAGCAGTTGTCCCGATTGTCGTCTTCTACAATGAGGTCATAGTTACAGTTAAGAGTGACTGTTATAGAGTCATATTATACGCAGCATCAAGTGATGCTCAAGGAGCCAATGCGAGCTGAAGAGGCAATTGAGGAGGTGTAACATGCCTGCCAGACGGAGGTTTAAGATGGCTAGAGCTCGGTGTTACCGAACCAACGCAATCTAAGTAGCCCAACTGGTGCTGGACTTGCAAGCGATGATCCGTGGCCAGTAGTTAACATTGTTACTGTTAGTGGGTGTAACCCGAGTGGACTGGGAGCCGAGCTTCAAGGGTATGTCAGCAAATCATGGCCTAACTAAATATTCATGGTTCCAGAAAGAAGGTGGACGGAGGAAAAACAAAACTGAAGTGGGCTGAGAGCAAACTCCAACTCTATGGGTATGTCAGCATATCATGGCCTAACTACAGATATTCATGGTACCGAGAAAGAAGGCAGATGAAGGAAAAACAGAATCTAAAAAAAGATCAATTTGGATGGGGATTACTAAAATATCAGTGATCAATCACTCATCGCGGCAAATCTGCCCAAAATAGCTTACTGGTAACTCCTCTGGCTTTCAAAAGGAACTTTCCTTTTTTTAATTCAAATAACCAATGGATTTCTGTCACTTTTGAAATCAGTGGTGAGGACAAAATTGGGCTACCTTTTTCAGAATGAATAATGCCCACTATTCCCACCACAGGCAACCCTGTTCTACATATAGAGTAGAGAATAGTAGTCACAAGATGGATGAGCATTATTGGTGGCTCTTTTCTCATCTATAGTCTCTCTCTCTGAGCAAACATTGTGGCCCAAGGGCACGAGTGCTTTACATTTCCAAACTTGAACTACTATGGCGTTCCAGTGTTACCAAAATGATAGGCTGAATAGCCCAAGTCTATGTTAAAAAGTAACCCAATTTACCTCTTTGACATTGGTTTCAATGGGACAAAAAGGAGCCCAAATTTCAAAATTTGTTATTCTTAGAGAAGTTCTTGGTCTTCATTGGGCTACTTCGACACAACTTTAGTAACACTATGGCAATGTAATGTGCACAAATTGAAGGATCAGGTAAAGATTTAAATAGGGTAGGAAGGGTGGTGGTTTGTAGGGCGCTAAGGATTTGGATGAGCTGGAGCAAATGACAATTTCAGGCACTGTTCACGGGGAATCTATACGAAGCAAAAGTCATTTTGAATAATTTGTTACTGCTAAGTGCTGGTGCTAAGTGGTTTCATGATGCTACACAACAACAACATTTACAACACCACCACCATCAACATCAACACCAACCCCAATAGCACCACCAATACAAATACAGATATCACCACTAATACAAATACCAACACCAATATAAATACCAATACCAAAACCACCTACAACACCAACACCAACATCAACACCAATACCAACACCACCACCACCACCAACAAAACATCCAACACCAACACCAACACCAACACCACCACCACCAACACCAAGCACAACTTGTTTACCCCAAAATCACAAGTAATTCAATTAGTTCTGTTATCCGCTATAACATATCGCAGTAAATATATTTGTGCTATCTACTGAAGATAGCAATCACTGTATAAGGCAGATATCAGTGTAAACTAAAAGGAAATCAGCTATCTTTGGGGAAGTGCATATAAACCATGCCAAAACTACAGTGTATGAACTATACATACGCAAAATCTTATTCTATCCCCATGTGGCCTCTAAAAACCAATTTGGTTAAAAATCGTTGTAAGATCTTGCCCACAGTCCAGCCGTTAGTTTTACAATATTAAGACTATAAAAATATTGCACCAAGAACCCTATTGCCAAGGAATCCAGTGTTTTTAGAACTGTGTGTGTATATATATATAGACACGGACAAACAATTTATAACTTGTAAAATCATGTTTTATTCCCATGAATGCAACAATATTGACTTATTACAGCAAGATACCTAATTAAAAGCCCATGACTCTTAACACTTTCCACGCGGCTGTTGGTTTTACCAAATACAAAACAGATTTTTCAGAAACCTTTCTCAAATGTCAAGGTCTATCTGAAGGATTACTGAACCAATACTAGTCATGTTTGTACTTATTTTAATGCATTTCTCATGGTGATTCCAAATATGGTAATGAAATTCAATAATTTTGACATATTTGAAATATTTCGTGACATTTTGGAATGTCGACTGCAGCTGCCTGCCATGTGGAAAGTGTTAGGAAAATCCCATAAGTAATACAGGCACAAGAGTGATGTTATAAACAATTTCCCTTGATCGATTGGCACATGCACTTGGTGACACTACATGTGATCATTCATGATTGACACTCATCAATAGTCAGCTATATATAGTATAGTTAGATGATTTTAAGGACAGTAAATGGTTTTGAAATTGAGGGAAAATGAAGTATAAGGCTGATTAGTGTTTGGCAACTTAATCAACTTCAATCTGTGAGTTGCAACTAACTATAAAACTCTTCCTATTACAGTGCAGAAGATGCTTACATTGAATAATCTGAAAGTGTACATATAGTGACATCTTATATTTTCAGAACGCATTTGATCAATCGACATACGTACCATTTGAGTTGATAATTTTCAAATAAAAAGATCACTTGAGAATATATATATCATGCATTAACTTAAGTCACATACTATTTTTACTCCAATCATACTATAATTTCACCAAGTTGTAACAAAGTGGTAGATTTAAATGGATTGACGTAAGCTGAAGCGGTAATCTTGAAAAACTTGAGTGAATAAAAGCAATAACTTCAGTCGGATACTATTTTACTCTTGAACATTCTTTTACTTGTTATAAATTTAAGTGCAGCAACAACACAAACAGACAAAGTGAGAACTTAACACTTTCCATGCGGCAGTAGTGTGCAGACGACAGTTCTAAAATGTCACAAAATGTTTCAAAAATGTCAAAATTATTGAATTTCATCACCATATTTGGAATCACCATGAGAAATGTATTAAAATAAGTACAACCTAATAGCCGCGGGGGAAAAGTTAACACTTTCCATGCAGCTATTCTGTTATCATATACAAAACAGAATTTTCAGAAACCTTTCCCAACTTTCAAAGTCTATCTCAAGATTTACTGAACCAGTACTAGGCATATTTATACTTCTTTCAATGCATTTTGCAAATATGCTAATGAAATTCAACAATTTTTGACATTCTTGAAACATTTCGTGAAATTTTGGAATTTCATCTACAGACAGACGCCTGCCACGTTGAAAGTGTTAACACTTTCCACGCGGCAGGCTGCTGCAGACGACATTCCAAAAATTCACAAAATGTTTCAAAAATGTCAACATTATTGAATTTCATTACCATATTTGGAATCACCATGAGAAATGCAATGAATAAGTACAAACATGCCTAGTATTGGGTCAGGAATCATTGAGATAGACTTTGCATATTGTGAAAGGTTTCTGAACAATCTGTTGTGTGTATGGTAGAAATAATAGCCGCGTGGAAAGTGTTAAGTAAGGGAAATATTTGACTCTGAACACTCTATACATTTTTACAAGTATTTCAAGCATGTAGTTAAACATTATTCCGCCAGATTGAAACATCAACTCTTAAATGCCTTAATAGACTGACACAACATTTATCCATCCCTCTTCATAAACACTCCGTGATTGTAATGTATACAATGTTTGACAAATTACAACATGTACTGATTACAAGCCCCACGGGCCATGCCTACACTGTAAACCCTGTGCATGCGTTTAGACCGAACATTTTCTTCTGAAAAGGGTAAATATTATGCTATACTTTGTATAGTACCGTAAAACGGGGTGAATAGGGACATGGGGGTGAATAGGGACAAAAATGGGAAACGTTTTTTAAATGTCCCTATTCACCCTGTTTTACGGTACACAAACTGGCCAGGTGACATTTAAAAAACGTTTCCCATTTTTGTCCCTATTCACCCCCATGTCCCTATTCACCCCGTTTTACGGTATGGACTGTTGTAATATGCTATATTCTATCAGGTTATTACACTTGGCAAAAAGGTGTATCTTACACACAGTGTTTGTATTTATACTGCCTTTTATCATAGTATGTCTTGTAGACTTAGTCTATCCAGATATTATTCTTAGTAAAACGATGTATCTCAAATATGACTCCCTAAAATATACTGCCTTTTGTGGTGATTATCTTTTCCTTCATTTTCTTTACAATTTACACCTTTTCCCCATAAGATGGCAGTGTAAGAGGGATAAGTAATATATTGATAAAAGGGTATATAATATTCACAGACTGGATGTGAGATATGCCCTTTTTGTGTGGTAAGAGCCAGGTGTGCTCCATAGGGTGTTCAAATGTACAAAGCTAAATATACACAAAACTATTTGGTTGACCACCTGACCAACAAATCCATGACCTGAAAACATTCCAACCCTAACCCTACTGAATCTTACAAAAACTCACAGCCAGAAACTATCTACACACAAGTGCTGCTGCATTGCCTCGATGACGTCACATTCGCAGGCATATGTGGGCAGGAAGTTGCTGCCCGCATATGCGCTGAGATTTTAGCTCAGTCGGTAGAGGGACAGACTTTGGTGTGAATGGTCCCACGATCGAGTCCTGGGAGGTGCTGGGTGATTTTTCAGGTTAAAAAAATAGTATTTTTCCCGCTCCCCCCCCCCCCCCCCTATATGCACAAAAACATAGCCATGGGGGTTAGGGTTAATAAATGTCAATTGTTCATGTTCATTAACTTGCACAGCCATTTTTTATATTAAAACATGCCTAAAATGCTCAACAGCACCCTTCAAATCCTTTTGAATATTTAAACAATTCAGTTGCACTGGAAGTTGGGATACAAGTTTTTCAGTTATTTTCTCCCAGAAAATTACGTCCCTCGGGATGAAAACGGAAATGCCTCGCAAGTCCTTAGTGTAAAACGTCCTCCAGGAACATCATATGACAATTTCTTAACACCTTCCATGCAGCTATTTTTTTACCATACACAAAACAGATTTTTCAGAAACCTTTCCCAACTTTCAAAGTCTATCTCAAGGGTTACTGAACCAATACTAGGAATACTGGTACTTATCTTAATGCATTTCTCATGGTGATACTAAAAATGGTGACAAAATTAAATAATTTTGACATTTTTGAAACATTTTGTAACATTTTGGAATGTCGTCTGTGGACGTCTGCCGCATGGAAAGTGTTTTTCAAATCAGATGGATATGGTGGTGATCATATGTTTTATTGATTTTGATTGATAATTGACAACAAGGAGAGTCCCTGAACTATGCCATTTTCTTATTTTACTCGCATCGATGTGATATATTCTGTAAAGCATTCAGCTCACAATTTTAAATTTTTTCGTCATATTTTGCAAGAAACATGTTACCAATGTGTCAGCATTTTGGGCGTTAAATGTGTCCTGTGGATGGTAAAGTGAATGTGACGCTCACGCCTAAGGAAACAATATCACCTCAGTTTAACAACCACCTCCAGTCAGATGGGCTATTTTTACCTTCCTCTCTATCTCAACTGTGTGAGCCTCATAAGCGCTTTGCATGATTGAGATAAAAGTGGACTTGAGCCAGAAGAATGGATTTGAGGAGAGCTGAGAGGAAAGGGGAGAAAGAAATAGATAGAAAGGAACACATGGGAAGGGACATATGTATGGTTACATATTGACAGGTTGTGTTATAAAGTTTCAATGCATGTTATATTTTGACAACTACAATGATGCTATAATGATGTGAATACATCAGCATGGGAATTTTAAAAGCTCACATGGTTAAAACTCATTTATACTATTTGTCAGTAACAATATACTAGCAGGAAAATTTGTCACCATGTGTGCTATATCTACTGATGATAGATAGCAGTCAATGGCAGATAACAGTACTTAGATGTGTGCTGTCTACTGATGATAGCAGTCAATGGCAGATAACAGTACATAGATGCGTGCTATCTACTGATGATAGCAGTCAATGGCAGATAACAGTACATAGATGCGTGCTATCTACTGATGATAGCAGTCAATGGCAGATAACAGTACATATATGCATGCTATCTACTGATGATAGCAGTCAATGGCAGATAACAGTACATACATGTGTGCTATCTACTGATGATAGCAGTCAATGGCAGATAACAGCACATATATGCGTGCTATCTACTGATGATAGCAGTCAATGGCAGATAACAGCACATATATGCGTGCTATCTACTGATGATAGCAGTCAATGGCAGATAACAGCACATATATGCGTGCTATCTACTGATGATAGCAGTCAATGGCAGATAACAGCACATATATGCGTGCTATCTACTGATGATAGATAGCAGTCAATGGCAGATAACAGCGCATATCTGCATGCTATCTACTGATGATAGCAGTCAATCGCAGATAACAGCACATATCTGCATGCTATCTACTGATGATAGCAGTCAATGGCAGATAACAGCACATATATGCGTGCTATCTACTGATGATAGATAGCAGTCAATGGCAGATAACAGCACATATCTGCATGATATCTACTGATGATAGCAGTCAATCGCAGATAACAGTACATATATGCATGCTATCTACTGATGATAGCAGTCAATGGCAGATAACAGCACATATATGCGTGCTATCTACTGATGATAAATAGCAGTCAATGGCAGATAACAGCACATATCTGCATGCTATCTACTGATGATAGCAGTCAATTGCAGATAACAGCACATATATGCGTGCTATCTACTGATGATAGCAGTCAATTGCAGATAACAGCACATATATGCATGCTATCTACTGATGATAGCAGTCAATGGCAGATAACAGTACATATATGCATGCTATCTACTGATGATAGCAGTCAATGGCAAATAACAGCACATTTATGCGTGCTATCTACTGATGATAGCAGTCAATGGCAGATAACAGTACATATATGCATGCTATCTACTGATGATAGCAGTCAATGGCAGATAACAGCACATATATGCGTGCTATCTACTGATGATAGCAGTCAATGGCAGATAACAGTACATATATGCATGCTATCTACTGATGATAGCAGTCAATGGCAGATAACAGCACATATATGCATGCTATCTACTGATGATAGCAGTCAATGGCAGATAACAGCACATAGATGCGTGCTATCTACTGATGATAGCAGTCAATGGCAGATAACAGTACATATATGCATGCTATCTACTGATGATAGCAGTCAATGGCAGATAACAGTATATAGATATGTGCTATCTAGTGATGATAGTCAATTAATGTGTGCTAGCTATATTAAATTAGTGGTTGGTGCATCTGTGCAATCTTCTGAAGATATCAATACATACAGAATGTGTTGTCTACTAAATGTAGCAATGTGCTATAAATCTGATACCGCATTTGAGCTCATATATACGAATTACCATGCCTATAGACAACGCTTGATTTGCCACCAAACTTTGTTGCCACCAAAATCAAATACGTAACTGATGCAATGAAAGTAGAGAAGTAAACCAAATACAGATGAATACGTAAGCGTGGGTTGCCTGCCTATTTGTAACATTACACGAACATAGTAACATTAGTTAGACATTTGGTAACAGTAAATGGTGCTCAAGTTACACGCCAGTTTCTATTGCTTTTCCTGGCTCTTAAACACTGCTTTACTCGTACACGTCTAAAAGGGTTCATTCAATTAATACTGATCCGACTGGTTAACTCCTTGGCATCATGCAAATATAAAATAAACAACGCTTTGTCATATTTACCTATCACACTAATCAGAAAAAACATACTTTTTTGTGCGGAAAGAAAATAGCCGCCCGTGGGTGTGGGAGTAACATATCCGTCGCATACTCCCAATTTAACCCTATACTTTTATGAATGGCACGTATTCAGTCAAATCCGACGTTTGGTAGTTTGGTAAAAGCGGCTACCCGTAGGCGTGGCGATAATGTAGATATAGCTCGGCAAACCATTTAACCCATGACTTAAGCGATGCTGATTCAATGTGATACAATTTAACTCAATTTATTAGAGCATTTTATGTGATGGTACATCAACTGTATCATTTAACACTTTCCCCGCAGCTATTAGTTTTACCATATACAAAACAGATTTTTCAGAATCCTTTCCCATTTTTCAAAGTCTAATCTCAAGGGTTACTGAACCAATACTAGGAATGTTTGTACTTATTCTAATGCATTTCTCAAGGTGATTCCAAATGTGGTGATGAAATTCAATAATGTTGACATTTTTGAAACATTTTGTGAAATGTTGGAATGTCGTCTGCAGCCGCCTGCCTGCTGCGTGGAAAGTGTTAATGCTTGCATAACAAGTGTGTGTGGGAAAGAGTGGGTGAAAACTGCCTGTGGGCTTATCTAAAAGAGACCGGGGGAGCTTTAGCTTATACTTCTCTGAACTTCTTCCACATAGGCATTCCAAATTCAAATTGAAGTTTTCCGAAAATATGACTAATGACACACCTGATGACTCAAAGAGATATCGAAGAACACCTTCAAAATGCGTATCATTGTAACTCCATGTGCGCCTATGTCGCGCCTATGTCACAAACAAATAAATGCTTTTACTAGTCTTTAAGAATAGCAAACAGCCACATATATCTTATATATAATACGGAGTTGCCCATTCTTGTACAGAGATGTTCTCCCCTTTCCGCACCTTCGATTTACTTCAAATTTTCTGTGCGAGTGCGTATGGGTCCCACGACGAACCAGTTTATGTTTGATTTTTAAAATGTGGGTTAGATTTCGTGAAATTCGAGGTTTTTTAGCCCGTTGCTACGTTATTGCTACGCGCCGCGTATACGCTGAGCACGCCATGGCGATGGCCGGCGCACAACTCGCGTAATCGGGAGATTGTCGGCGCGAGCGTATTCAGGCGATTGCCGGCGCACGCGTAGTCAGGCGCCGATGCCAGGGTATACAGGAACCCCTTTGAAGGAACTGGGAGCAAGGCCGGCGCAAACCGTATAAGGCGCAAACCGTAGGCCTGCATCCAGGATAACATGTGTTAATACTAAAATAGTGACAGGGAAAATGCGTTTATACGACAGTGCCTCAGTCCCATCGCGGACCCATCCACAATGCGGGCCACGGACAGGGCGCGCTATATAAAAACATAGATAGGCCAGAAAACCGTGATATCATATTATACATGGGGGATAGGCCTATAAATAAACAAGGAACTGTTAGAGCAAAATATGCATGCAGAAATAGTCCTACTGGAGAAATAATTTAATGTCAATAGGCCGAAAAATAAAATAAACGGATGGCTAACACTGAACTGGGTGGGTACATCAAGTGATCATGGTGCGAACCCGCCTCCCGCCAACTATGAAAGACCCACTATAAAACTTAATAAAACCACTAAAACAAAACAGTAGCGTCGCGGATCTAAATTTATTTAATACAGCGGCGGCGTGTTCTATCAGAGACTTGACAACATTAAGGGGGGGCGTCCGCGAAGGGGGTTGTGAAATCTAGGCCTACACGTGTGTATGAACACATGGGGTGGGTAGGCCTGTCTGGATTATAAGGGTACACTGGGTACCTGGAGTATGGAATATTAAGGGTACCTGTGATAACTGGATTTTAAGGATGTATGGGGTAGGGCCTAGAGTGGTTATTTCATGTCTTATTATGGGATACCTAATAATATTTAGCGTTTCTGGATAGGCCTTATTAAGATCCCTGGATTATCAAGGGCGCCGTGGCACCGATATTAGGATTATGGGCACATGAGTATCAAGGACCTCTTGCTATTGCACAATAGCCTATATACGCTTTGATCATGTTGACGACTAACCGCACACTATATACCATGTATACACTATATGGGGTATGGGGTTGGTACTGCACATTGGGGGGGGGGGGGGGGGGGTTGTTTAAGTCGGTCCGTACGGACACACGCTTGGGTCTAAGGGACCAGGCTCAAGCAAAATACTCGGGCCAGGCTTAAAAAGCCTATATAAGCATGCTGGCTGAATGAAATGAAAGTTAGAAAAATGGAAGAAAAGCCTGAAGTAAAAAGAGCCAATGGGGTAACTATAACATTGTTTCCCTCCTAAATGGGGTATTGAAATTGGGTCCGAGATTCAAAGATATCACAAAACTCAATTTCTGTGAACAAAGCCTATTTCAAATGAAAAAAATAATTCAGGGATCTACAATTTTAACTCATTATCTATGCCCATTTTGCTACAAATCATGAAGGTATCTAATTTAGATAATAATACTCAGCTAGCGAGTGCCCGAGCGTAGCGAGGGTACGCCGCTAGTATAATATATAGACATTTAGCTATAAACATGAGGAAAATATTTTGGGCAAATATAATATGTCATCACTCACTCCTAAGCCCACAATTTTAGTTCGAACAGTAGCTACCCGGGTAAAAGACATATCAAAATGTCAGATTATCATCTTGCGCTTGTGCAGTAACTTGTCTTAACAGAAAACTGGCAAGACCTGTATTTCCAAAGTTTTCCTATCTCGCTTTGAAATGATCTATATCCTCATGTGAACCTCTACATAATTGTCATTGTAGAAATCCAAGATATTGCTCATTGTAAAATGACATCCTGTCCCTCTTTGGTCCCATTATTGGAACATGTCGGATTACACCACTGGACACGACCCAATCAATGTCTGGTGGTAAAATTAGGCGCGGTTAACACTTTCTACGCGAGAAGGCGTCTGCAGACGACTGTTCCAAAACTTCATAAAATGTTTCAAAAATTTCAAAAGTGTTGAATTCCATCACCATATTTGGATACACCATGAGAATTGCATTAGAATAAGTACAAACATGCATAGTATCGGTTCAGTAATCATTGAGATAGACTTTGAAAGTTGAGAGAGGTTTCTGAAAATTCTGTTTTGTATATGGTAAAACCAATAGCCGCGTGGAAAGTGTTAACACAAAACAGATTTTTCAGAAACCTTTCACAATTTTCAAAGCCTATCTCAAGGATTACTGAACCAATACTAGGCATGTTTGTACTTATGTCAATGCATTTCTCATGGTGATTCCAAATATGGTAATAAAATGCAATAATTTTGACATTTTTGAAACATTTTGTGACATTTTGGAATGTCGTCTGCAGCCGCCTGCCGCGTGGAAAGTGTTAAGATACATTACTTGTACTTAGTTTGGAAATAACATATCTATTTCTATGTAAAGAGGAGTAGCCTCTTGATGGTCTATATCTTTTTTGTAAAGGGGTGATTTTATTATTCAATTTTGTTTTCTATACTGTACTTCCTTTAACCCTTACTATGCCAACTTCAACAAGAATGCTGCACTGGTGCCCCTGCTCTCTGTCTTTCGCATTGTGGATAATGAAAATCTATACCCGGGGCTGGATATACCATTGGTAAATTTGAGGGGAAATAAGAAAATAAAAATAAATTACCAACACTAATTACAAGCGCAAAACATTTTCTCCAAAATGATGATTTTAGAAGCTCGTTCAAAGCCAAACTGTTCCTCAATATCACCAAATTAGTGTATAGTAGCAACATTTTGCACACTATGTGCACATTTCGGTCAGTTATAGTTACAGTTCTTTTGTCAGAAAATTCACAATTTTCGGGGCAACCCTACTTTTGAATCCTGGTCACACCACTGGTGTCCCCTATCATTGTTCTCGCGCTTTAGCCACTTAGGAGAAAATGATTCCTCACAGGGAGCCTCCAAATTGTGGCCTGGCCCAGGGCCCTCAAAAAGGTAAATCCGGCCCTGTATATATACCTTCTTTCATTATTCTATTTCAATAAACCACCCTAGAGGGCACAAATGACTAGGACGCAACTGGCATTGGATTTTTCCCGGGGATCTTCTCTGGAAAATCCTCGTGTGTATTAGCTAGGCTTGCAAGTTCATGGGTTTTCGATTCCCGAGTACCTATTACCCTGGTACCCGAAATTAATTTGCACGTCAACATTTTGTCACCAATTTCTTAAAGAAATAGGTTGATCGGGCCGATACAACAGGGTGGATTATTTTTGGCGCCTAAACATCTCAAATAGCTTTGTGTTACCTGAGACATATCTTTGAAACTTAAGTTTGGATAGTTAATAAAGCTCGGTATATGACATCAATATATCAAACTGTATGTAATATGATGGATCACACAGACTTAGATTCCTATGACAATTTTCAATCTTTTTTCCTGTTATTTAAGCCAAGTGATATTAAACAGTACTCGAATCAATTCTCGGGACTTGGCGAATAGGCCAAGAAAATAAAATACTGTGTATATCCTAGTAAGTTCTATGGGAAACTTTTTTTTTTTTTAAATTAATTAATTTTTTTGGTTTGCAACATATTACATCAAAATACATATTAAGCTAAATGCTGAAAATTGACACAAATATTGCAATGACATCTTTATTTTCGAACCAATACAACTATCCCTTAACACTTTCCACGCGGCTATTGGTATGACCATATACAAAACAGATTTTTCAGAAACCTTTCCAAACTTTCAAGGTCTATCTCAAGAATTACAGAACCAATAATAGGCATGTTTGTATTTATTTCAATGCATTTATCATGGTGATTCCAAATATGGTAATGACATTCAATAATTTTGATATTTTTGAATCATTTTATGAAGTTTTGGAATGTCGTCTGCAGACGCCTGCCGCATGGAAAGTGTTAAGTATTATACTCTGTATCACCTCAAGTTGGGAGGTAACATAAGCAAGTAATCTTGTCATAAGATGTCATTACAACCCTTACTGACCTGAACCCCATGAAATCCCATTTGAAAACTTACGCTGGTAATACAGGTTCCATCAATTGTATCTCCCAGGGTGATAAATGCAGACGAAATTGTTGGATTGTTAGTTGCAAAGTGGACTGATTAAAGGACTGGTGGACCTGGGTTCTAATCCCGTTGCTGGTGGGGCCACTTTTCCCATGGCATTTTGCCCATTTCCACCCGTCCCCCATGATTCCAAACCGGGATGTTAGGGATAATGGAATCGCACGCACAATATTAAAGTTGCAATCACTAGAAAATACCCTCACATCAACCCCAACTTATTGACAAAGAGTATACCTGTAACACAATTATATTATTACATGGCCTTAAGATATACCCACTAAGCTATTCTATACTATCTATTAACAATGAATAACAATTCCATTTCACCATTTCCTTAGCAATATCATCATACAAGTCTCCAATACAGAATCAAACATACAGCAGCTATAGATATTACTCATAAAATATACATATACAACAGCATAGCTGCCTTATGGATTATATCCTTCAAGTCTGCACATTTCCCCTGCTGGTTAAGATTGATTCACTCAGTAGGATCGTGTAATTGATTTGCGCCAAATTTGCCTCCGAATCCATTCATTCACTTACGTCGGCCGGGGATACTTTTTCAATTTTCTTCTCTTTATTTTGTTGAGTCAAGTGTGAGCTTTTATCAATATAAATATTGTACTATGGAAAGATGATAGCGTGATATACAGTAGGAAATGGCCAAATTATTTTAAAACATGGTTTATGTTCCTTTATCTCTTTTTATAACTTAATTTTTACCAATCAAGGCTTCATGGAATGATGGGTGAAAAACAACAGACCATTTAAAATGCTTCCTCAGAAAGCCTCTAAAGATAAAGAGGAGATTTTTTATTTATTTGTTTATTTATTTTGTTTTTACTTTCTATTTTCACAAAACATTAATAACCCTAAAATATTCTTTTCACTTCCACAAATACATCAAAAGCCCCAGATGTGAAACACGGTTATTTTGTAGCGATAAGGCCATAGTTGGATGATGAATACAGCGCCTAAAGCCAAACACTAGAACATGTAATGATGCCAAGCACTACCTGCTCGATAACAGAATGCAGCCATCCACCATCCAAACAGCAAGCCAACCAGTCACCCAGCAGAGTTAACACTTTCCACGCGGCAGACGACATTCCAAAACTTCACAAAATGTTTCAAAAATGTCAAAAGTATTGAATTTCACTACCATATTTGGAATCGGCATGAGAAATGCATTGAAAGAAGTACAAACATGCCTGATATTGGTTCAGTTCAATTTGATCTTGAAAGTTGGGAACGTTTTCTGAAGAAAAAAGATAAATCTGTTTTGTATGGTAAAACTAATAGCCGCGTGGAAAGTGTTAAGAAACTTGTAGCTGATTTCGTTAAAGGTATATTATGCGATATTTTTTAGGGAAAACCCCTCCATCCTTCATCCTCTAAATGCATTTGTTTTTATCAAATTACATCAATAAACATGAAACTAAAATATCCATCAAGTTACAGAGCAATATGTTTCCTAATTACTTCAAAATCAAATTTTGAAAATAAGTTGTTGAATAAACTGGTTGGTTTATTTTTTGAGTGGTTTTCTCGATAGTAAATAGAATTATATGGTTTGAAACTGTGTTAACGCTGTTTGCAGTGTTCCCGGCTACGATCGCAACTGTACAAAAGTTACTACAATATTACAGATTGCTTTACGATGAAAATCAAAAACAATATGTGGATCCCTTCCAAAGTAGGAAGCAGATTTAGTAAAGTTTTGTGATGTTTTTACAGAAATTACGGTCAGGATAGATTTATGAGTCCAGAAAAGTCTTTCCTGATAAATTCTAAGTGTAACAGATTTGAAAAATATCACATAATATTGCTTTAAAAACCCACAAGCGATGCATGTGGCCTCTTTTGTTGCACATTTGAGATCATTGTCATTAGAGCATTAGTGCACTATGTTCACAATTGTGCCGCCACGGCATTGGTTTCCTTACATTCGTGTTTGCTATCACTTTTTCTTTGAGTTTGACTTCTGGGTTTTTGTAAACAGTGTATAGAAAGATTTGTAATTTATATTTTGGGAAAAGGATAACGATGGCAAAAACGTTCTGTCTTGTATATTCACTTTATCCAGATATTTCTTTTTGTATATTACTTAATACTATGGTCGCTGTCATTAAAGTTCTAAAACCTGTAATTCACTTTCATGTCAAATGTTTT
The DNA here is from genome assembly GCA_035610835.1 of Ophiura sarsii. Taxonomy (NCBI): domain Eukaryota; kingdom Metazoa; phylum Echinodermata; class Ophiuroidea; order Amphilepidida; family Ophiuridae; genus Ophiura; species Ophiura sarsii. The sequence continues at coordinate 77,167,361 of CM069444.1, forward strand.
CACAAAATGACATTGACATCTCACACTTTAAGGTACTTGATATGAAAACGCATCATACAGTTCCAAAATGTGAGTTGATTTGCCCCAACAGTTCTTTTGATATAATATATAATAAAAAATCCCCCTATTGCCCACAAATGAAAGCAGATAAAGTTCACAAACATCCGGTGTACAATTATACCACATTTTGGGATAGTTCACATATTTTAGCTTGTGGCGATCTACAGGAAATGTGTGCGAAACCTACACTTTTGTCTTGTAACAAGAGGACTCTCTTTTCATACCTTTAAATAAAATGAGATTTTATACTGAATTCAGCGACAACTTTCAATTTCAGATGATTCATATTAACTAATTTGGTGAAAATTTGCTTTATAATATCATCATTTTTGTTTGTTCCAAAACACATGTTTTTAGTCAAAAATATTTTACCCTTCGGATTTTTGTTTGCTGGGAGGATTTTAAAACAAATACAAATAAACTGTCACTTACCTATAGCGATGGACGCAGGTTATGTTATGGGTACATGGAAAGAAAAGAAACAGATATACAAAAACAAAATTAGTCGAAGTTACAAAAATTATTAAATTTTACAATACAAGTATTGGGACTTCATGGAATAGTTTCATCAGGTATACAGAACATTGTGTTGAATTTTCGTTTTGAAAATTCTAAGTAGGAAACTTATATTTTTTCCATATGGGTTTCGACAACTAATCTGTTGTCTTCCTCAATGGATTTGGTTTGATCCAGAGCTAGTGTTTCTAATCTGTTTTTTGATGACGTCATCAGATGTTGATGATGACGCCCTCTGGATCACTGAGTCATAAAGTAACTGACATTATATGGTATGATTTGAAATCATTAGGGTTACATGGTTTGACTCTGGTTTTTGAAAAGTCATGTTATACTATTCATCTAAGTTCCAAATACCCCGCCATAATATGTTGGTTGTTCATTAATGTTTGTGTGAATCATACAAATGTGGACATGATATACATACGTCAATTTGATTCGTCCACTCACAATGATCCTATACCTATATCAATATGTACATTGCAAAACCATAATATTGAATTTGTGTTATATCCTTTAAACATATCTGTCAAAAGGACAGACATTTTAGTAATATTCCTGTGCACATCCCACACAAAACCATATAGTTGGCACATCTCTGACAAATGAATTCTACAAATCATACAGCAATGCAATACAGCTATGAAGTAATGATGAGGTAGCTGGCAAGTTTATTATTAGTATGTTCACTAAAATGCTCTTGGATAGACATGGCTAGACACATCGCACCTGCCCGATAGTCAGTTAACACTTTCCACGCGGCTATCAGTTTTACCATATGAGACCTGTCACCACAAAATGAGCGTTAAGTCGCCAGTATGCATTAGGAGATATGGTCCAATGAACATGCCAAAAATCAATAGAAAACAAAGGCATTTTGCAACTTCAATTTGATTTTTGACCGGGAAAACATTGAGCAATTATGACATGTTGCATACCATTTTAAAGCTTGTTTCTTGAGTATTCTGAATCTGGACAAACCGCAAAATTAAATTTTCCGACTTAACTCTCATTTCGTGATGACAGGTCTCATATACAAAAGAGATTTTTCAGACACCTTTCCCACTTTTCAAGGTCTATCTCAAGGATTACTGACCCAATACTAGGCATGTTTGTACTTATTTCAATGCATTTTTCATGGTGATCCTAAATATGGTAATAAAATCCAATAATGTTGACATTTTTTAAACATTTTGTGAAATTTTGGAATGTCGTCTGCAGACGCCTGCCGCATGGAAAGTGTTAACATACTTTGCAGCGGTATGTTAGCCCCGAAAACATTCAAAAGGGTAGATTTGTCATTCTGGTCAGAATAGAACCCACAGGGCTGACAACTTCTTTTTATTATTAATTCTTTCCATATCAAATTGAAAACGACACACAGTCAAAAGGTTTGACTGGTGTACAAGCTTGGAAGCTGACAAGTAAATATAGCGAGGATGAAATGATACAATTTGATTGACCAATCATATGTGATCTACACTCAATCGCATGGGCAGACCTCTAGTGATCTACTGTATAATTTAAATACATCAACATCACATTGTGTCCCAGCTAATAATGTAGTGCTTACAGACCGCTACATTTTTATACATACTCCCTAACCCTAACTTGTACGCTCAATGTTATGATTTCAGCTCTAGAGACACTTTGTTTACAGCGGAAATATTGGCCATGTTCACTTGTACACGATCCATGTACCAGTGATGCTGTCAAACAGACACTACATTGAATACCCTACCAAAAAACAAACAATCCTCATACAATAATTTTAATATTCAGGTACAAACACAACATTTATGGAATCACAATTTTGCATGTTCTATCATCTATTCATAACAAATATATAACTTTTCACCTGTATGATACCCACAATAGTGAGGTCATTCCAACAGACGGGCTTTTACTCAAATCAGGTCAGTACTAATAATCCCTCATAGCAGTATCACTATCATGGTCTAAATGAGCATTCAGATGAGGGTGCTAAGCTAGAGTTTTGTGTCAAATTCGCTTATCTCAAGATTAAATTATTGGTTAACGGCCGTGTGAATCGTGTCATAGTTAACTAACCCCGAGTCTAAAGCTGGAATTGTAACCCTAAAAGATTTAGCGTGAAGACAGCAAATATAAAACTGTAGACAGGTACAGGCAGGAAAAGTGACCTGGATCTTTTAAATAAAGATGCCATAAGATAATAGGAAAAGATTTAGCGGTTAACTAGTTCTGAAGCACTAATCAAGAGTTAGCAAGGAGCGTGTCTGCCATGTGACTTTAGCAGTGAGATTAGCAGAGAGTCAACACATTACTTCCAGCAATCAGAGAATTGCGCGACCTTGAGTTCTCAGAGCTGCCGCAGTGTTATCGCTAAGATAGTCGTCTGGACAGGCACTCTGGATTAGAGGTATAATTGTTTAAGCTCGAGACTAACTAGTCTGGAGAACGAGAACAGACCTTAAAGGCATATTATGTGATCTTTTCCAAGTAGCGCCCTCTATCATTGATTTTTACTATGAAAGCAGATTTTCTTGCAGATTTGCATTTTTGATCATAAATCATATAGATCTTCTAAGTTACAGATCGATACGATTCCTAATTACTTCAAAATCATGGTTTGAAAAATAGATTGTATTTTTCAAATTTTAATCTAAATTCACTCTTTAAACCATGATTTTGAGGTTATTAGGAATCGTATCGCTCTGTAACTTGGAATATATTTATGATTTATGATCAGAAAAGTAAATCTGCAAGAAAATCTGCTTCCAATTTTGTTTTTCAAGGATTGAGGGCGTCCCCTGAAAAAGATCACATAATATACCTTTAAAAAGAGTCAAACCCATCACACTTAACACAATGATTAATCATTAACACCTTTACCCCCTCACTAATGAGATCTGATCTACACTCCAACATGTCCAAAGGAGTAGAGAGTGTCCTCCCACAATGCCACAGGGTATTTCAACCTCCCATCCACCCGAGTATTCAATACCTTCACTTACACTGACCTGAATCTAAACGATTGTTTTCACCGCATGGCACGTGGTCAAAAGCCACCGCCAGTCAAATAATTGCGTAACAATCGCTGCTGTTACCCGGGGACACGGCCAAATGCACCTTTCCAACCCATGGGTCTATCGGGAACCATCGTGGCTAAACAGGTGCAAATAGGAACTACCTCTAGGGGGAAATATTGGTTGAAAAACTGACGTAAGCATGAGATTCGGGTGAATGAAATAAAGGTTGGTAGGCAGGTTGGAAGGCCCCTCACCATCATGGCGCCATAATGGTCGATGTGTGTCATATTCAGTATTGGGTGAGTGGACATTGTCTCAGAGATGAATTTCTTTCACACCTTTTACTTTAGGGAACGGATGCTATATCATAATCTAATGGATACACAACAGAACATGCTTAAAGTTAAACCAGTGCTGATTGAACTATATTGTGTGATGGTCGATATACATGTACTCTGACAAAGAAATGGGTGACAGGTTGATTTAGGGCATCTGTTTTCTATTTAAGCTTTCTGATTCAGGACTGTGTACCCTATCCAAAACCCAGAATCTCACCCCAACAAAACATTCTTAAGGGGGAAAAGAAAAGAAAAACAACAACAACAAACCCCTATGAATAAATCCTACAAAAAGCTACCTTAATTGCCAAGCCCGTAGGTTTTCAATTTTGAACCTCAAAATAAATTTTAGATTTATGGTATCAGTGGTGTAGGGCTATTGTTGTTCATACCAATTTATAACAATAATGGTGTAGGTAATTGCTGTCTATACGGATGTTCAGGTGAAGATATCAATGTAAATATATGAGTGCTATTTACTGAAAATAGCAATGTAGGATATATGTGTTATCTATACTGAAGTTAGCAATGTAATATGGGTACTATCTACTGAAGATAGCAATGTAACATGTGGGTGTTATCTACTGAATAAAGCAATGTAATGTATGGGTGCTATCTAAGTGAAGAATGCAATAATAGGTGCTATCTACTGTAGATAGCAGACGAAATAAAATATAGCAATGATATGACAACTTGTCACAGATATCGTTTCATATTGATAGGTCCATGTTTTATTATTAACCTGCAATTTAAATAAAAAATATTACCAAACTCTGATCCTCAAATAATAAAATATTACCAAACTCTGATCCTCAAATAATAAAATATTACCAAACTCTGATCCTCAAATAATAAATCTAGATACATCTATATTGCTGATCAATTCACTAGATAAGAACAATTATGGCTGCATTACAAGGCACAACAATAGGATATGGATAAGTCTCTAGTGGTATAAATACTGGAAGTTATTTATTATTAATCATTTGATTATGTCTCTGATGTATGTTTAAATTACGTCCAAACTGGGTTGCCATGGTAACCCAGGATTGATTAGCCAGTGGAATTCAAACCATGACAAATTCCTTAGTATTAATATTGGTTATTATTATTACATCATCATATAACGCTGTCATCAATAATGAAATTTACTAATAAAGCTTGACAGAATTCCCAGAATATTTCATAAAAATAAAAATAATAATCTGACAAAAATTATCTACCTTAGGCAACGGGGGAAAAACATTCTGTTCCAAGGGCCCAACCAACACATTTAAAAAAAAAATACAACTGTTTTGAAATATTTTTGACAATTCTTGGCATTTGTTGAAAACATTTGGATTTTTTTTTAATTGAATATTTTTGGAAATGTTTAAGAATTTCAAAATTATTGAAATTCAACAAAATGATTGAAAAAAATAAGTTGCCCGAGCAACCGACCATACCGTTTCCCCGTAGAACAGTGGTTTTATTTTTCTAATGGAAATATACTTCAAAAGACAGAAGAGGCATTTTTCCAATAAAAGGAGAGAACCATCCAATATGAGTATATTATTGATGATTGCTTCGAGGCACCCTGCATTCTCAACTCCTCGTAGATCTGTCATAACCCCTTGGATATAAATGGGCTGTCTGTCATCCGCACTGTCAAGGTAATATTCTATTATGCAGTATGGTATTCCGAAAGTTTCAATATTTGTTACAACATCGGGGTGTGATCATCTCCCTAATAACAAATATATTGAAATAGTTTTATAAGTGTATCAATATTTGTGACAACACCAGACAAGAGTTCCCCTAAAATGGATAGTTTTCAATAAGTTTTGAAAGTTAATAATATTCAATTTAAACAGGTTCTACATTGTATTATTGAATAAACTGAAATCATCTGAGAAAAATGTACACTTAACAAAAAAAACGTTATGGAAATGCATGACGTCGTAAGTGACATTTTAGTCATTTGATGTAAAAAGCGTTTTTGTATCCAATTTGTTAACTTAATTATTGTTTCGACAAGCTGGATTATTTGAATAAAATGAATTAATTCCAATTTCAAGACTGGTAAAATAGCTTAAAATATGTGGATTCACCTGTATTTTCATTAATAACTAAACTCAATTTGGCCGAAAAAGTCACTTGGATTCCCACAAAGAAAATGAATCGTCTAGATTGCTAATGCTTACTTTTAGATAGGCCTTATAAAAATATATAAATTTCAATGTAATCTTTTGAAAATATATGATTGTTTTTATTCAATAGCAATTGCGCCACATTAATTTATTTAATTTGTAATTTATATATTTATATAGCAGAATATATCAATCTGGGCACCCTCATTCTTCTCAATTATATATATAAATAGCTGACCTAAGGTCTCATAGCATGGGATAATAATTGTCTTATTTTTAAATGCAATTTCTGACTCAAAGTACAAATCAGCAAGAACATACCATGGTTCCACCACATACCAGGTGAATATGATTTATAACAGATACGTGATCAGCCAGCATGTTTAACACTTTCCATGTGGCAGTCGCCTGCAGACGACAGTTCCAAAAATTCTCAAAATGTTTTAAAAATTTCAAACTTATTGAATTTCATCTACAAATTTAGAATCAACATGAGAAATGCATTAGAATAAGTACAAACATGCCTAGTAATGGTTCAGTAATACTTCAAATAGACTTTGAAAATTGGGAAATGTTTCTAGAACATCTGTTTTGTATATGGTAAAACGAATAGCCGCATGGAAAGTGCTAACCGATAGCAGACATCGTTGTTGGCGGTGGTGCGCACACTGTATTGGGCTTGTTCAGAGAAATTTACAGTGATTTTTATGTGCAAATTGTTTCCAAAAGTTAAAAAACTAATGATACTAGTTGATACTTCAATTCACATGATTTTAGAATGACAAAAATTCAGTGCTATTACAACATTTATACCATTGTTTATTTCAAATTTTTTGTTACATGTAAACAAATTTCAACATCAAATTTTGTAGCTGCTGTCGTCTGACTGATAGATATTTATATACAGTTCACTGCATTATTGCAAGCAGATGGCGTTGCTAATCTAAACCAAACGTCAAAATATCATACATATTCACATCATTTATACGATAAACATGTAATCAGGTTAGAGCTGTGGAATATACACAGACACATGTGAATTGTGCAAAGGTGCTGACAGTTTTGAAATTTAAAAATCTAAATTTTACAATTTGTTTCTAAATATTTATAAGACTCGGGTATTTATATATAGTTTACTGAATATTATTGCAAACAGATGGCGTTGCTAATCTAAACCAAACGTCAAAATATTATACATATTGTCATAATTTATACGATATATGTGTAATCAGGTTTATAGAGCTGTGGAATATTTACGATTTCACAGACACGTGTGAATTGTGCAACGGTGCTGACAGTTTTGAAATTTAAAAATCTAAATTTTACAATTTGTTTCTAAATATTTATTAGACTCATGTATTTATAAACAGTTCACTGAATATTATTGCAAGCAGATGGCGTTGGTAATCTAAACCAAACGTCAAAATATCATACATATTGCCATCATTTATACGATATAAGTGTAATCAGATTTATAGTGTTCTGGAATATTTACGATTTCGAGCAAGCATGAAACAGAACTCTATTTACAGACACGTGTGAATTGTGCAACGGTGCTGACAGTGTTGAAATTTAAAAATCTAAATTTTACAATTTGTTTCTAAATATTTATAAGACTCGTATTTATATACAGTTCACTGAATATTATTGCATGCAGATGGCGTTGCTAATCTAAACCAAATGTCAAAATATCATACATATTGCCATCATTTATACGATATACGTGTAATCAGGTTTATAGTGCTTCGGAATATTTACGATTTCGAGCAAGCACATGATAGAACTCTATTTACAGACACGTGTGACATGTGCAAAGGTGCCGACATTTTTGAAATTTAAAAATCTAAGTGTTGCAATTTGTTTCTAAATATTTATCAGACTCGGTTCAAGTGAAGAAATAATAACATATAAGCCTAATGAAACATTTAGCTTTCTCAAAATAGAATAGATTTGAATAAAATCCAATATAACTAGCAATGTGCTGATTCAGCTATTCTTGCTTGAGGCAAAATCACTGTGATGCATCACAAAAAAACACGTACAAGTTTTCATTAGACAGATTAATTTGATTTGTCTTTTTTTAATTCTGACTGTGGATAATTCAATTGTCTCTGTATAATGACTAACAGTGAGCAGCACATGGATGAAATACCTTTAGTCATACCATATAATAAACATCAAAACAAAATCCACCTGTCCGGTCTACTTTTCGTTGTGCCGACAATATGCTATCTTCTGAAGATAGCTGTTTAATCAATACAGCAAAATGTTTATATCTGATATTCAGCTCACCGCATTTTTATCATAGAGTGCCACAGCACTTCCTTTTATCATGGTGTTGATTAAGAATATTTCACTATTGAGGAAAAAGGTGTAACTTAATGAAGGGACAAGGAATATGCATTTATTCACTGAAATATCCATAGGTATTACAGTTGTTTGTAGGATTGGGAAAGATTGAGACATTGTAAAGCGAAGAAAAATAGTTTTTTTGATTGTCCTCGTCTGACCGACACTAATTATGAAAACTGACAATTTTTCGTTGGTGCTTCTACTGTACAAAATAATACTGAACCAAATTAGGAAACTTCCGGAAAAAAGGTGTGTTTTTCTTCTAGAATTTTGCTTTCTGGAAATACACTAAACTAATTTGAAAACTGTTTCTATACTTTTCTAAACTGTTTTAAAACATGAGTGAAGTAATTTAATAGTAGCATATCGCAATTCACATCTTATTTAGCAACTATTTTAATGTTAATTATATATCTTTTGAATGTGATTTATAAAAATGTTTTTAAAAATATTCAAATCCGACCACACGACCCTACTCTTTGGAGGGCATCTATGGACGATCAAACAATTGTTGGGGCCTAATGTTAATAAACTTAACATTTTTCTAATAAAAATCCTTTAATTTGCTCCAAAAACATGGATTTTTAACAATCCAAACACCATGGATTCTTGAGCAAAACCTGATGCCACAAAGATAGTTTGACACAAAGATAGTATGTTACTCGCGCGGCTAATGACCGATGGTATGGGCTATAACAATATATTGAGACATTACTGTTGATGTATACCAAGAATAGAAAACACTTATTGTTCCTAATCAATAGAAATATGATCGGCAAATAAGATGAATCAGCCATCAAATCCATCAAGATATTGTGAAGACCGTGCGGTTACGGGTTCACTTGGAAATCTTAACCCCCTGAGCGATACCTGCTGATCTAACAATGTTTATGATTGGTTAATCATAAGATATACTAATTTGAATAACCAATTAAAATACTGCTTCTTCTGGTGCAACAAATGATGTATCTATCTTTCTGACCAATTGGCAGGTAATTTTGAAGGGGTTTTAACCCCTTCAAAATTGTTAAAATAATGAAATGCACTTGGGATTGTCTTTTGAGGAAAAAAAAAAGTTTTTATTTTTATTTGGCCATATGCCATATTCTTTCTAATGCCATGCAGAAAATTCAATTGAAGGACACTGATGAATAATAGCCACTATCAGTTTTCAAAAATATCACATGATATGCGTGATTTAATAAACAGGAAATTATGAAGTGTTGTTATTCGTACCCTACACCACAACAACATCTTACAGTTAGCTTTTTTTCCATGGGCTTCATATTTTCACACTCTGCCTGATTCTTATAAATTAAATAATTTTGCATGTTGCTAAATTCGCAATTGGTATTCCTTTATACCGTGGAACTATCACTAAAAGCTACATATTTGAGGATTTTAATTGTCACAAATGTAACCATTCACAAGATAGTGTAAAACATTCATCTTGAAATGTTGGCAAAGTTTAGTGCTAGAGGTTTGAAGAGGATAAAATGGGGGGAATAATTAAAGTTCAATTTGCGGAAATAGAACGAGGGGGTGGATATCGGGGCGGATACGGCAACAGCACGTCGTCTACCAGTAAAGCGACGGCTGGGGGTAACAGATCAAAGAGTTAACCAATGATGATCTAGTGCTGGGGGGTACTCTCAGTTAACCAATGATGTTCTAGTGCTGGGGGGTACTCAAGGTTTACTGATGTGACTGCAATATCAGAGCAAAGGTTAGCTGGTGGGTGATTGCTCGTTTCTAAAACCATGTTTGGTAAGATAATAAGGAAATGTTCTTTGGTAGTATTTTTGCTTTAATATTGAAATTCAACTTATCTATTCATTTGTAATTGGATATTCTTCATTGTAAATTTATACAGTGTTTAGAACACGAAGATAGGATTAGTGTTTAGGTAGTTAAATGTTTAGCATTTAAACACCTTCTAATAAATGTGTTTAACGTTGAAACATACATTTTTAAACCCAAACACTCCTCTTGTCTCCATTTTTTCTCCATTCTCCATTCCTTACATTCCTTGAAATTCCATTATTTAAAAAAAAGAATGATTAAAAACTTTTTTTCTCTTTAAAATCCAAAAATGGTAGAGCTATCAAGAATATCCCAAATCTTGCAGCCAAATTGAATCACCCAACCACACACTAACAAATAGAATGATTGCAAAAAAAAAGGGAAGACTTTCATATTTTTCAATAAATAAATAGATAAATATAATTATGAATAAATAATTTATTTTTATTGTGTGTATTTCTTTGTAAAATTTGATGCAATTCAGTGTTTGTACTGCTATATCAATTTTAATAAACCAGTTATGAATGAATGAATAAACATGAAAAATGGACACTGCCAATACATTCCTTAATATTGATTTATTTGAAAGTGTAAATTTAATTATACAATCTTATGTACAATTAGACTACAGTATGATTTCAAAATGACTTCTTCAACCTTCAACTATAATAATGATAATCAAAGATATGTTTCTAACATTTATAAAGCACGAAGACTACACCACACCGAAGACATCAAGAAACAGGCGAGGCCACACACAGCAATTCCAACAAAAGCACCCAAGAACCGACACATACGCTAATTCTTCATGAGGACCATTAAAGACTGGAACAAACTCTCACCTGAAACGGTCGAAAAACACTGACCCTTCCAAGTTTAGAACTGCCCTTTCCCGCCCTCTCCGTTCCACCAATTAACCCCCTACGTCGCACCTCCAGTCAAAACTCTGTACGAGTATTTGGAGGTATACACCATCCAAGATCCAAGAAAGCAAAATTAGAATTGTGGGCAGGTAGTGGGGTAACATAACATAGTTTCATATGGCCCTTTTAATATTGTACAGCAATATTCATATTATTTATAACACGGCTATGATATATGATCAGTATCATGGATTGTCATGCATAATATACCACGACAATAGGATTTTTATTAGGTGTATTTGATGTACATGCTTACACATTAGGCATAAATAAGGATGGAGATATCATGGTATTTCATTTCCCTAATAATTTGAAAAGAGGGATGGTCCATACAATCATCACTCCCAAATTGATTTCTGTCTAAGGATTTTTGTTTGACCAAGTTTGACCATTTTTACTTGTAATTTTTTTGTATTCATCTCTTTTTAATTTGGATCAATTATTGACCATTTTAGCTTCAATATTGCAAACTATACTTTGTGACTTAGTCCTACAAATTCAGTAACAAGTAAAATGTGTGCTGAAAATGTCAAATCCGCATAATTTCGCCTATATTTACTTTTCAGGCAAACCCCCTTCTTCCTAGATGTAATTCCAAGAACCCCTTGCCCCAGTATCTAATCCATTCTGGGAGAGGTTTCTGGACGAGCTCCTATAATATGAGTGACCATGTTAACACTTTCCATGCGGCTAATAGTTTTACCATATAAAAAACAGATTTTTCAGAAACCTTTTCCCAAATTTCAAAGTCTATCTCTAGACTTACTGTACCAATACTAGGCATGTTTGTACTTATTTCAATGCATTTCTCATGGTGATTCCAAATATGGAAATGAATTTCAATAATTTTGACATTTTTGAAACATTTTGTGAAATTTTAGAATGTTGTCTGCATCTGCCTGCCGCATGGATAGTGTTAAAACAATTTTATTGATTGATATAGCATCATATTGGTTGTAATTCGGTTAGACGAAAGTTCTTTGATGTCTTAAAAAAATGGTGTAATAACGTCAAAAAATGTTTGGACTAAAATAAATATTTTTTTACAATATCAAAGTGTTACAAAATGGGCTTACTACACCAAAAGGTTTAAAAATCGACTTGTATGCAATACCAATGCAATATTATTGTTGTTCTGTCAAAATCATTTGTCCATTCGGCCCTTCAGCATGTACAGTAATACTTCCTATGTGTAACCTCTGGGCAGTCTGCTCTAAACACGTTCAAGGGCCAAAAAACCCAAACCTATCAAACCTTGAAGTGGTGCATTGTACATGCAATACTTCCTATGCATATTACCATTGAGCAGTTTTACTGAAGGGCCAGAAAAACATATAAGGTTTGACAGTACAGCGACGATATGTGACATTATACTAATGTCATTTTTATCTCCAAAACGTGCCCATTCAGGGAGACAGTACAATTCTATCCAACCTGATTGACAAGCTTCAATGCAAGCAATAATCCCGATTACAATTTTATTACAATATCCAAATGACATTGCATGATTCAAACCCGATTCGATATAATTAAGCAATACTCACTTAATAAAAATAGCGCAATATGAATCAATAATGACGATATAGTACAAAGGTCTGTTCCGTTATTATTCATATCTCTCCTCCTATTGCTCAATATCTAAACTAGTTTAGTCGGGACAATTGAGGTTTGCTTAAGCTTTCATCGTAGCCGCCAGCATAGCCTTATTGCGTATATAGCTTTAAATAAAACCACCAGAATGATTATGGGCTTAAAATTGGGGAGGAGGAGGGGGGAGGGGGGAGGGGGGAGGGGGAGGGGGGGAGGGGGGCAATATGAATCAATAATGACAATAAAGTACAAAGGTCTGTTCCGTAATTATTCATATCTCTCCTATTGCTTAATATCTAAACTAGTTTAGTCAGGACAATTGAGGTTTATATTTTTAATTGTTAATTAATTTAATTCAGAATTCAATATGAACATTAAAAATTGCCATTATTGTTGTTTCTACTAAAAAAAACCAGCAAAACTTGATTAAAACAATGTTTTAAACATGTTGGAATATCACCCTTAACTATGTAAAGTGCTGATCGGGCCCGATCAGCATCAATGTTTTGTTGTACAAAGTGGGCTGATTTTTCTTAATCCTTATAGGTGTAAGTTCATACATGTCGTCACTGTTCTGACATGCACATTCACTTTACTTAATTCTGTTGTGATGTGCCGGTATGTCAGAACAACAATGATGTAATACGATTGTAAAAATATACAAATCCCAGTTTTTTCATATATATTGGTAATTGAGGGCGCTGCCTCCACCACATCTCTTAATGCCCTTTTAAGCTTTCATCGTAGCCGCCAGCATAGCCTTTATTGCATATATAGCTTTAAATAAAACCACCAGAATGATTATGGGTTTAAAATTGGGGAGGAGGGGAGGAGGGGCGGTAGGAATAATACCAATTCAATTTAAATAATGCCACATTAGAAGACACAAAAAATATACACTGAAATTGTTTTTCCAAATTCAAATGTTTTTAGAATAGGATTTGTTTCAGCATAATATTCACTTTTGAACGCAAAATGAAAATATGTATTGAATCATGTAGATGTAAATTGGCACTAAATCAAATTCAGGCAAATCATGTCCATCATAATATTTTGAAGATCATTTGAACTTTGTTGCCATTTAATTTTAATCAATTTGTTTGAAATCCTGGACCTGCAGTCCAAAAGGTGAACATCCCCATACCATGATCCACACATCCACAACCCCACCCGAAATTAAGGTCTACCATTATAGCCAAAGGAAGTAGAAACACAACATTTTTCTCCTTTTTTGGCCTCACACGATATATAAAATTACAAAGAACTTCACTGGCACAAAATAAATCATATTTCTTATTTAATATCTATCATCCATATCATAGGCTGTACATATATATATACAATGATCATTTTCCCATACGATAGTACTCAATGATTAGTTTTGCACGTGTGAGCGGCGATATAAGGAGACTCCAAAGCAGATAATTTCATAGACAGACATATACGTAACAAGATTCGCATGATGTGTGTACGACTCATATCATAGAGATACCAAATTATGACGAGCGACGACCTTAGCGCGACCCGTGCCTTCCGGTGGGTGATTGCAGTAACCCCCATCTTTGCGCCTTCTCTCACGCACTTGACTTAAGGGGGGATGTCTTAACATTTTCCACATGGCTATTTGTTTTACAATACAAAACAGATTTATCAGAAACATTTCCCAACTTACAAAGTCTATCTCAAGAATTACAGACCCAATACTAGACATGTTTGTACTTATTTTAAGGCATTTTTCACAGTGAATCTAAATATGGTAATGAAATTCAATAATTTGGACATTTTTGAAACATTATGTGAAATTTTGGAGTGTCGTCTGCAGACGTCTTCCGCATGGAAAGTGTTAAGATAGAAGAGATACCAAAGAGATAGGAAGATTGTGTACAGATTTTATATATCGATGGGATTGAAATGAATGATGGATGGAGAGAGGGAAAGGATGGGAACATAACACTAAGTCTGGGTTCAGCTATAGTCCGTTTAACTCTAATGGGATAGTGACCTTTATAAGCTTTAGAACATTAGTGGTGGAAAATATTACGTGGAACAAAATATAGTACAGGTACTGAACTGCTGACATATAAGTTGATACAGCTCCATGTTGAAAACTAAACCACATTGTGACCTAGGAAGAATGTCAACCTTAAACATAACAAACAAACAGCAGTATCATGTCTGAGAAATCATCAATTGCGCTGAATAGGTCTATAATTGGATGTTTTAAGAATGTCAGCCTTATGGATAACAAATTTGTCTCTGAACAGAACTTTTTGTACGTCATCTTCAAAATTCAGTGAATAGATGAAGTTCCTTCAATGTTATGAATTGAAAACACTTCCTTTGGCACCAAAATGATTATCTAGGATAATAAAAAGTTCTGAACATTCAAAAGACAGATACACTCATCGACCCTCCACCCCCACTCGTTTGGCTAAGGATTTGACATACAGAAACACAGCCATGATTCATGTCTTAACCCTAACCCCCCCCCCCCCCCCCCCCCCAATGCTAATATCTCCAAGCATATGTGCGGACGGTTTTTGATGACGTAATCAACCGAGCCTGTATAATGAGCACGGTATACTGCACGAACGAGTAATTGAGGGTTGTGGCTTAGTGGGTGGAACGACGGGCCGATGTCCAGAAGGTCCCTGAATCGATTCCCGGCTGTTTAGTTTATGTGTTTTCTATTCCAAAATTGTGATCCCGTATAAAAACCCTAAACCTTAGGGTTAATAATCCAAAAACTTAAATTAATGCTTTACCTTTTATAAGATTGTTTCTCCAAATAATATGCTTTAAATAGAGGATCTTTCTCACTCTTTTGACTACCATTAACACTTTCGAATTCCATGCGGCTATAAGTGTTACTATTCCAAACAGATTTGTCAGAAACCTTTCCTAACTTTTAAAGCATATCTCAAGAATTACTGAACCAATACTACAAATGTTTGTACTTATTTTAATGCATTTCTCATGGCGATTCCAAATATGGTAATAAAATTGAATTAATTTGACAATTTTGAAACATTTTGTGAAATTTTGGAATGTCGTCTGCAAACGCCTGCCGCGTGGAAAGTGTTAAGCAAAAATATTCTGACAATCTGACAGCCCATATCAAACTGACAGCGCATATTCCCAAACCATTTTTACCATTCTCATTGAGAGCCATTGTAATTGCATATCTAAGTTTACACTTTGCTAATTTTAGACACAGCAAAATCCAAACTTAATAACATATTAAATACTTATAAATGCAAAAATATTACTATGAGATGAGCACTTTTCCCATTTACCAATATTTAGCATGCCACCTGTGAGTCTAACACATTGACAGGGAGAAGAATTGAGGAGAAAAATGATTAAAAACAAATGTCAGATTTTGTCATTAGATAAGTCAATAAAGCCACTTAATAAGATCCTATTTTTATTACAATCCAAATCCTCTGGGGTAGGCTGACTTTCTGGGCATTGCCCGATTAACTCTTTGTGTGATGCGGGTAAAACAATGGCCCCACATTATTGCACATTATCTAAAACTATAAAGAAGCATATTTTTATGTCGGGGTCATATATAATCAGCATGAAGAATGCATTAAAATAAGTTCAAATATGCCTACAATGTTAGAAAAAAGTATTCGAACACTTTGTAGGTGTAATGTAAAGTATTCTCCCTTCCCCCCTGATCAATGTTGAATCCCACAATTTGCCCACCATCAGCACAGGGCCTCGCAACATTGATCGGTGGGGAAGGGGGGGGGGGATATGAGTAAGGGGATACTTCAGGCTACCAGAAACAAGTTTTGATTTGCACGTGACTCAAATAGCGTGCCTGCTATGGTCCAATAAGCATGGCAATTAGGGTCAGTGTTCGAACACCTTTTTTCTATGATTGTAGCTTTAACTTTTGGCTACCCAAATGATCTCCCCCAACCCCCACCCCCTCCCCCAGTTTCAAATAAATCAGCTTTGTCCACCGATGCTCTTTATGTGAGAGATAGGAAGATGATAAGTATATCGAACTCCCAGTGCATCACCAATATCCTTGAAGAAAAGTGGTCATTTTAACACGCTGAATCTTTCATGCACTGTTGATGTTAAGCATTTCCTACATTTTTAAAATTACTAATTTTGACGGTTTTGAACAAAAGATACAGAAATTGTGAATATGTTTCAAACATTTTATTTGAGCACAAATTTTGGATGCATGAACAAAGTGAAAATTATCGCACAGCAAAAAATATCAACTTTTCCGGTAAGTTGAATACACTTTACACAGGGGGAAGTCTCTTCCTATCCTCCTCCCATGGGGACAAGATATGCGGCGTGCATTCGACACAACCAAAAAAACTGATAGTTATCTAAAAGGTGCTTTGTATCTCTATAGCGTGACGGATGGCTGACTGACAGTATGTGGCGATGCGATGCTTGAATAGTCATCCATCACGATTTGATGTACTCTTTTGATGATAATATTCTAGCCATGCATGTATTGAGCGTCACATTTCTTATGTTCCTTGCTATGTTATAGTGTATCCCCATTCAAAATGAACCGCTTGTTTGGTTGGACATCATGGGGCATCAAGTTTGAATGGCATGCACTCATAGCTCCAAATTCCAAGCTAAGATGGTTATTCAGTCTAATATTGAATAAGAAAGGCCGCCGCAAATAGGGTTATTTTATTCAAGAAGACTATGCAAAATTTTTTTTATTTAAGGTCACAAGGCTGTGAAAGGTATTTTATTCACAATTTTTATATACATGTGTATCTTTCAAGAATATCTAAAAAATATGTTAACAGTTTTGAGAAAGATGAAAAATACTTATTACCCCCCCCCCCCCCCTCCCCTCCCCCATACCAATATTCAGATCTGACCAATTCTGCATTATGTGAGTCATGCCAATGAATTTGACGTTTTCATTAACAGGATAAACCAATTACAAATTACCACCCACCCTTTGAAATAGCCTTTTTTCGAACGGTATGTTCATAACGGCCTCTAGTATGGAACTCATTTTATTTGCAAAATAAGTTAAATCAGTGTTTCATTTTGTTATTGGGACGCTATGTAGCATGAAGCGTATATATGGTTCAATGGCACATTTATAGCAAGTGTCAGAATGGCCATTAAACGCTCCTGGGACAAACTGATGGATTATTGCACAAAATCAGTGAAGAGTCAATTTATTGAATAAAGTTGTCTAAGCGACTATATAGTTACCGTCCAACAATTTTGAATCGATACAAGTTTCATTTCATCAGACAGCTTGTACCTTTTTAATATACTCCACGTTATAAGATCTGGACATGTGGTGTTTAAATAGAAAATCTAAATTAGTCCAATCAACAGCATCTCACAAGGATGAAATGGGACTTGTTACAGGTTGAGTTAGTTGATTAAAACATAAAATTACATCGTGAAACAAGTGCACTTAAAACAGTCTTGCGATGGTAAGATCTTTTGACAAGTAAAAAATTGAAATCGTAGTTATCTAATGAAAGCAGGATTGAATGACGATGGCTTTTCAATACCCTGATTGTGCTGTAGTGCACAATGTTTATGATTAATTTCCTATGATAAACAGCTCTGAGCATTTAGAGTTTAAATTTGAAATAGTAGTTACTGTCATCTGAAGATAGCACAATTCGGTTATGATGGTGGCTTTCCAATTACTGATTGCAGTAATGTTTTTGTGCTATCTACTGAAGATGTGCTATCTACTGAATATGTGCTATCTACTGAAGATAGCATATGTGCTATCTACTGAAGATAGCACAATAAGTTTATGATTGGCATCCTGTAATTAGATCTGACCTTTCATAGTTGTAAGAATTAGTAGTTGCTGTCATCTGAAGATAGCACAATTTCATGATGGTTTTCCAATACTGTAAAAGTGAAAATGTTAGCGCTTTGCATATTTTGAACAATTTCTTAAAATTTATTTTCATGATTTTGAGCTTCCTTATTACATAGACATACATACATATTTTCATGCTTGCTGATTTTAGCGCGAAAATAAATGTCGCGCGAAAATGTCCATTTACATTAACTGATTGTTCTGTTTTTGTGCCATCTACTGAAGATAGCACTACATGTTTCCTACCAATGATAAGCAGCTCACTACGAAAACCCTATTGTATATTTCACGGACATAAATTATGCTAATGAGCTCATTAAATGACGTCACTCACATCATTGGGTTTTGCCGATGATTGAAATACGTTGATTGAAATTCTAGGTCGAGTAAAATGATGTTCTTATTTGTTGTCTGTGAGCTTTTCTGATTTTTTTCCCGTATTGGAGTATTTTTTTATTGAAAATAGACTGTTCAAATTAAACGTTGGTTCCAAGTTCAAGTAACAGCACATGTATTAAAGGCGACAGCAAAGGCAATATGCAAGCAACATTTGAGAAAAAACGATGCCCGACTTTGCAAGAAAGTGTACGGGGAAGTGTACGAGTGAACATGACAAACCAAAACATCCTAGTAATAATCATCTCCGTGGCGCAATTGGTTAGCGCGTTCGGCTGTTAACCGAAAGGTTGGTGGTTCGAGTCCAGCCGGGGGCGTTGTTACTTTTTGCATTTAATGCAGATCGACAAATCACAGTAAAAATATATTGACAAAATCACAGACCACTTACACAAAAATCGCATCTGCGCATGCTCCTGTCGCGATCGAAATCTACCACGCAAGCAATGAGAGAGTTTTCATAGTGCAGCTCTGACCATTCATAGTTTAAATTTAAATAATTGTATATTGTCATCTGAAGATAGCACAATTTGTTTATGATGGTCCTTTATTAGGCTATTCCATTTGAATCCATTCACCCCTGTGGAAAGCATTACCTTAATCTTCTCCACAGGGAGTGTGAATTTAAAATAGGGTGACTTGAATGGGTGGCTCCTTTTGAAATCTACACTCTCTGTGTAGAAGATTGAGGCAATGTCTTCAATAAGGGGTGTATGGATTTCAAATGGAATAGCCCATTAACAGAGAGTATAACAATGGGCTATCCAGTTGAATTCTATACCTACCCTGTGGTCGTGGAAGACATGACCATAATCTTCCATAAGGGGTATGTATTTCAAATGGAATAGCCCATTAATAGAGGGTATATTAAAGGGGCTATTCCAGTGTGAACTTCAAATGCGATCAACTGCATGGGTGACTCCATTTGATATTCATACTCCCTGTGTAGAAGATTAAGGCAATGTCTTCCACAGAGGGCATATGGATTTCACATGGAATGGCCCATTAACTGATTGTTTGTATTTGCGCTGTCTACTGAAGATAGCACACTTTGTCCATGATTAGTGTCCTCCTATTCATTGAAGATAAAAAGAGTCTGCCCATTGACCTATTTACACATAACACATTATGCTATCTTCTGAAGATAGCATATTAGTCTATGATTTATGTGTCCTATTCACTGAAGATAAAAAGAGTCTGTCCATTGACCTATTTACACATAACACATTATGCTGTCTTCTGAAGATAGCATATTAGTCTATGATTTATGTGTCCTATTCACTGAAGATAACAAGAGTCTGCCCATTGACCTATTTACACATAACACATTATGCTGTCTTCTGAAGATAGCGTATTAGTCTATGATTTGTGTCATATTCATTGAAGATAAAAAGAGTCTGCCCATTGACCTATTTATACATAACACATTATGCTATCTCCTGAAGATAGCATATTAGTCTATGATTTATGTGTCCTATTCACTGAAGATAAAAAGAGTCTGCCCATTGACCTATTTACACATAACACATTATGCTGTCTTCTGAAGATAGCATATTAGTCTATGATTTATGTGTCCTATTCACTGAAGATAAAAAGAGTCTGCCCATTGACCTATTTACACATAACACATTATGCTGTCTTCTAAAGATAGCATATTAGTCTATGATTCATGTGTCCTATTCATTGAAGATAAAATATAGTGCACTTTAACGCTGGGTACAGAGTTCATTGCTTTATATTTTGAAAATAACACAAGTTTGATGATGAACATATGGACTATATGCTATCTTACATTGAGAGTACAATAAGTAAATCATAGCACACTTGCGTCTATATTGGTTTATTGGTTGTTTTTATCAACAGATTTCCAACCAGCAATATTACATTTTTGTATAGGGGGCATGCATATACAAATTCTAGTGTTTGCTTGCTATTCTTTATGGGATGCCTGCACAAAACATTGAAACACAAGTTGAACCACAAGTCAGGACACATACTGAAAAATTAATATTTAAGAAACACCAACAGTGATTTTCTCATGAAGCCATATAGATAATTATAACTTCTAAATTGCTTCATCCATCATCTCACATGACCCATCATCTTGTCAACCATCATCAAATCAGAGATACAGGTCAACTGTCAAAATCAACCTCAATCATAATCCTGCATTCAAATTTGTATTCAATTATTGATTTCTTTCCCGACTTTTAATAATAAAAGAGAACAAATCAAATTAAGCCTTGCTCAGTGCTTAGATATTTTGCCTTGGGTTATGTATAGAATGTCGTGAAAATTTCATTGATATTTTTTTGATTCATTATAAAAATCACCACATACTTTAAAAGTGGCTTTTTTCACCCGTGTGACCTATCAAAATAAGTCAGAAGTCTGGATTATTTATTATTGGATAGATTATTCTTTGTTTTTTGAAGAGCCTTCAATTGCTCATACCTTTGAAATTAAGTTTCCATGCAGTTTGCTTCAAAATCAAGTAAAAAATACAGAAAATGTTACATTCATGACTACAAACTCATTTCGTCTGATCACGTCCCATTGTTTTATTTTGCTAGATGAAAAATAATGTTTGAACAATTTGCTATATACATTGTAGAGCACCAAATCCCTGTACGTGCGAACTTCCCCTTCCTATTGATTCCTTTGTTCCCCTTTTGCTAATGATCTGTATAGTCAAAACATTCTTGTACAAACAATTTGTGTCAATCGATTGGTACATGTATGACACATCGAAGTAAAACAATAACATTTGACTTTTCAATAATTCAAACAAACAAATGGGTTTATAGACATGCATGTATTCTGATCATGTCTCGTCTGATAGCCAACCCCCATAGTACTGTCTGTTCTTTTATAAGCGCCCCAGGTTAAATTTGACAATAACATGCGCTCCGCCCATCTCAATTTTTAACATTCTCGTGGGGGAAAGGTCATGAGGGGCTGTTAAGTTATCAGGGGTAACAGGTCATGAGGGGGAAGGGGCGAGGTACTGCATTATGTGATCGCTTTAAGCTATCACCCCTTTGGCATACATGTATGGGTAAGTTATGATCAATATATTTCGATATATGAGACCTGTCATCACAAAATGAGAGTTTAAAGTCAGAAAATTTAATTTTGAGGTTTGTCCAGATTCAGAATGCTCAGAAAACAAGCTTTAAAATGATATGCAACATGTCATAATTTTTCAGTGTTTTCCTGGTCAAAAGTCAAATTGGACCATATCTCCTAATGCACACTGGCGACTTAACGCTCATTTTGTAGTGACAGGTCTCATATGTGACCTAGCGTCATTGGGAAGGTAAAACCCTTGAGTGTTTTGGCCCTTAAACTTGTTTAACACACAATTGCTAAGAGGTTATTTTGACAGTTATGCTTTTTATACATGTTCAGGGGCTATAATAACACAAGTTTTTCTTGCCAGATGACGATGTATAAGGAAATATTCATTCGTATTTTTATACATGTTCAGGGGCTATAATAACACAGGTTTTTCTTGCCAAATGACGATGTATAAGGAAATATTCATTCGGAGTGGGGATGGGAATCTTCAAGAAGGCAATGAAATGTTCAAATAACTTTTTTCAGTTGATAGCTCTATGTAAAGAATATGGAAAACCTTTTTAAGTGGAAGTAGAACAATACAAAATAGTTTTACTCAACAGGCAGATTTTGCGCAGAAAAATAATTACTTAACACAAATACATGTGAGGGGAGCAGAAGCCAATGAAGTTGTATGCACAAACGTATGACATTCTTTTACAATAGTGCGAAGCAACGAAGATAATGTCCCAGCCACAATGCATTGCGCCAACTCCAACCAACTAAAGAATTTTTCCCATGATGCATTTGGATTTCCCCTTGTCAATACTCATATCCATGCGATCGATATCGCTTCAAACCCATCATAGCTGATATCGTAACGTGGCTTTCTATCACGCATGACACATATCGGGAAAATACAGGTTCCCCTGTCTTTGAGTAAATTGTTTACATGTCGAGCTCTTAGGATTTAGAAATAAGAAACAGGAACACTGAGAACTAATTTATTTATCGATGTAAACAAGATACTAAGAGCTTGAGCGAAAATGGCGCTATGAAGCCATGATTTTGTGCATATGTCTATGGGAACCAAGATGAATCGGGGACCGGATTTACGAAGTGTTGCACATATGTAATGCATTGTGGGATGTCTTCAAAATCTTTTTTGGGTGTGAAGGATGGAGGAAGTAAAATGTTTGCATTAAAAATTCGTGGTCATCCCTGCCCCTGTTGAATTCAAAACACTATACTGGCATTGCTCGACGACCATGCCCTCTCTATATATACAAATGGACCGAGACAAATGGAATATCAAACACAAGATAAGATAAATAATATCAATGTAAAGAGAGAGATACCATGACAAAATAAATAAGCTGAATCTTTGTTTATGTATTGTGATACTTGCTTGGGGGAGGGGGGGGGGGGGGGGGGGCAGGGGTCACCCATTTATTTCTCCTGTTAGAATCTATCTACTACTTTCATACATGTATAAAATGTATATTAGGGTATTTTTTTGCCATAACAGAGTACCTTCTTGCCATAAACGGGTGAGTACCCTTTTGCCTAGTCATATAAGGGTACCTTTTTTTTACAAAATAGGGTGTATGACTGTTTGCCAATAAAGATACTTTTTAGCTTGATAGGGAGGCCTATTTGCCTTTTAGTAACTGGAAGTCACGGAAGCCAGACTAACATCATTACCCTCTTTTCAAACAAGATGACATAAGATACCCACGAGAATGCAGAGTTTCCGCCGCAAATAACCATCAGTCGGCCAGAGTACGAGTCACCGGGACATCACCCACGTACATAAACAATCGAAGAGCAATATGCTTCGGGCCCAATGAGAGTCGCGGTTATAATACAACATTACTACGCACACTTGCATGGTCCAACATATGTCACGCATTCCAATTTCATCATCTCTTAAGATTTTTTTACGGAACATATGCCTTTGAAATTTCATAACGGAATCGGACAGCGACCGGACAGAGATCGGTTGCCTATTCTGTACCTGATCGCCCCGGGATATAGTCATAAAAAGTGCTATGACATTTATTGTAATCGAAATTGAAGTCTATTGTAAAGTGTGTATATATTCTAGATTCTTATAGCGAAAATCGAAAGCCATTATTTTCACTCACTGATTTTATTTGTAAACAACATTTCAAATGTTGGTTAATTCACAATTTTAAATTGCTTTAACTGCAAGGAAAATGCATGTAACGTCTCATTTAGAGCATTTTATACTGCATAGAATAAGGATTATAAAGATTGGTTTTAAAGATTTCCTTCCGATTTGGGCAATCAAAATAAAGAAATCAAAGGTTATAAACGACATTGCATTGCATGGTCTAGTACACTTTGGATGGACAGACTTTTGTGTTATATTTAATAGTCCCGACCTGGGAGTCAGACACAATATATTAATTCTCAACGGGAGAGTTATTTACACTTTGCGGGGTTATCGGTATCAGTCAAATCAAGCGTGTTGCCTTTTGTGCTTCTTTGCCTAATAATTTCATTTGCTTTGTTCTTTGGTTGTCACAGTAAATTTTGGGTAAGCGAACTGACACAACTGTAACTAACTGGCCTGGTGCAATTTTGAGTGGCTACCCTGCTGGCTGCTGGTATATGCATGTTCTATATTAGCAAACATTTGCGTTTACGTCATTTGAATGTTATAACATATTGGAATTCGAGGAGGGAACTTTAAGCATCAGGGTGTCTCAAATTGAAAGAAAACCCCCAAAACAAAACTACACACAGAAAAATAATGTCATCATGAATTTTGATAAGTACTCTTCCTCAGTATACTAAGGGAGACCGGAGTGTGTTTGTCCTGTTTTCATTTAAAGTAGTCTAGAACCTGCCAGAGGGCGTACTAGTCCCAGTCTCCCCTACTATAAAATGGTCACTAGTTATGACTCGTAACGATAATTTGTAGATAAAATGCCATCCGAATTTACATGTTTTCGAAGTAAAGTAAGAGTAGATTTGACAACAACAAAAAAATTCTACTTGATCCAGTGTTTTCTTTTTCAATAGAAAAATCCACAAATTGTGAAAAGGATGATTATTACAGCCCTATAGTGGATGGAACATGAAATGTTACCCCTCCTGACCCCCAAGTTATGCCATCTGCCAAGGGCATTAGGATTCAGTGTATCTACTCTTCTGGCAGAATTATCCATCAGGGAGACCACCGTCCATTAACATGGGAACCCAGGATTATTGTTCTGATAGAAGTGGGGAAAATATTTAAGAAAGGGACAGAATTTGTGATGAAAAGTATTTTGGATATCAAAGAATTGAATGGAGCTTCTATCCGTCTATCCCTTTGGGGATGATGGATTACGATTCACACAACATGACTGGCAGTGCAGTGAAGCATTCACTGAAATGCACTCTAAAGTTCAAAGTCATAGTTTGGAGCAAGATTACATTTTTGCAATGGGACAATTTGTTGGAGTTTTTTGACCTATACAAACAACATGTCACTGAGCATGGGGAAATTGTGATATCGGTCGTCTGCTTTGCAGCAAAAGAGATGTTAATAGAAGGTTGTGGAGGAGAGGGTGAGAGAGGGGTAGGAGAGAGTCAATGAAGAGCATGATGTGAAGGAGGAGGGGAAGAGAGGAAGAGGAGGGGGAGGAAGGGAAGAAGAGAAGAGAAGGAGGAGTGTGAAGAGGGTAAGAAAGAAGACAAGGGAAGGAGTAGGTGGAGGAGGAAGAGGGGAGGAAGAAGGGAGGAGGAAGAGATGGGGAAGAGAAACCTGAGGGGGGACAAGGTAGAGGTGTAGGAGGAAAAGGAGGGTGGGTTGAGAGGAAGAGGAGTTAAAGGAGGTGGAGGAGGAAGAGAAGAAGGAGGGGGAGGTGGCATGTAAACAGGAGAAGGAAGAAGAGGGAAGAAGTAGGTGAAGGAGGAGGACAATGAGGTGGAGGAGACAAGACTATAAACAGAGATGAAGGAAGATGAGAAGATGAGGTGGTGGAGGAGAAGGTCTTTTATTGAATCAATGTATAATCCGTCTTTGAATTAATCAAAATTTATTTCAGAGGCTGAAAGGGCAGAGTATATTATTAGGAATCTTCTGAGTCTAATTACCTCTATCTATATGAGTAACATAATAGTAATAAGATCTTGTCTCTCTAGCAATATGCCTTAAGTCCCAAACAAAAATGCAACATTAAATAAAGAATAAATAAAACATCTTCTTTCTGGGTTATAAGTTCAGGATATCAATAATGTATCACATTGCCTTAACACTTTCCACGCGGCAGGCGGCTGCAGACGACATTCAAAAATTTCACAAAATGTTTTAAAAAATTCAAAATTATTGCATTTCATTACCATATTTAGAACCACCATGAGAAATGCATTGACATAAGTACAAACATGCCTAGTTTTGGGTCAGTAATCCTTGAGATAGACTTTGAAAATTGAGAAAGGTTTCTGAAAAATCTGTTTTGTGTATGGTAAAAATATAGCCGCGTGGAAAGTGTTAACAACTAAAGGCTAAAGGGTTAAAGAAATAAGTTTATGTTTGGAGTAAGCAGATTCGAAAACAGAAATGTGATTATTTAAACCAATTCTAAGATCAATATTAACCATTGGAATTAGACAAAATCTTAGAAACAAAGTCAAAAGCACTTATCAGTTTAAAGGTATTTGCTTCAAATTATTTCTTGGAAATATTACTTTTCAAATGAAAATATTGTCCATCTTGAAAATAAAACACTTACTGTTGGAAAAAGTGACACATGAAACTCTACATTTATTTATTTTAGCCTTACGTCTTTATCTCTATGAGTCTGTCAGTTCTTATGATATGATATCAGTATATCGTTTCTCTCCCTGGCAAATACGGGAATTTATAGAAAGTCTAATAAATAATACAACAACTTCCTTCCTAAAGATATTTATCCCGCTAGTCTTTTTGTACAAGATGACACTGTAGATTCTGGAGGCAAATTGTTGTAATACCCGTTGAATTCGGCATCATTTACAGGCCCAAATACAACGCTAAAAGGAATGAGTTTTGATATGTAATTCTCTTGAGTGATAGGTATACATGTAGATGGGGGTGTACTCATATAGGCGGATTTGAACCTACCATGTTTTATTGCAATGATACTTAAAGGGACACAATGTCATGTTGAATTTTTTAAATTTTAATAAATTTACTTCAGAATTCAAGATGAACATTAAAAATTGCCATTATTGTTGTTTCTACTAAAAAAACACCCAGCAAAACTTGATTAAAACAATGTTTTAAATATGTTGGAATACCACCCTTAACCATGTTAACAATGTTTTGTTGTACAAAGAGGGCTGGTTTTTCTTAATCCTTATAGGTGTAAGTTCATACATGTAATACAATTGTAAAAATATACAAATCCCAGTTTTTATCATATATTTTTGCAATTGAGGGCGCTGCCTCCACCGCATCTCTTAATGCCCCTTTAAATCAAAACTGCATGTGCGTATTTTTAACAACATGAAGACGCGAAAAACCAACAGAATTGCATTTGACTAAAAACAAAGATTCGAACCCGAGTCCTTCACTTCCGTTAATGACATAATGTAGTCTATGAGTTCAAATTTGTCTCCGTTCCTGATCAAACATTTACCCACCCACCACACCCTTTGTGGTGGCTATCTCGGTTGCATGCATCCATTGTTTTATTTCAATAAAGTCATAAGAGAAAGTCACCTAAATCTCACAAAATTCTAAACATCTGAAAAATCCGGAAATTTTGAACATTCAGGAAAATGCGTACAGATAGACTAAAATGTTGTCTGCAAGACAGCATAAAGAATATCTTATCATTTGGGATAGATAGCGAATGGAATACCTACTGAAAATGGTCTAAACATATTGAATGTATGTGGGTATTGCGCAATAATGTAAAAGTGGAAGTTTCACACTAAAATCAGCAAGGGCGTAAATAAAAATGCATGAATATATTCATTTTTAGGTCTATGTAAGGAAGCTCAAAATTGCAAAAATAAAAACAGGCGAAATTGTTTAAAATGTGCAAAGTGTAAAAAAAAAATGCGACCACAAAGTTCCACTTTTACGGTAATAAAAGCCTGGCTATATTTGTATTTGCATTTAATTCTGACTATGACTTATTATTACATAGGAAAGCATTACAAAAGGAACAAAACCCATTTTTTTAGAAATATGCAAGGGCCCTCCCGCTCTACCAAATGCCTGAGTGTATCTTTTAATTCTGGGTGATGAGCATTACGTCGTATTTGCAGCTAGCTACGTCATTTGCGCAACCTCTTTAGAAAAGCTGACCTGATATCAGATTGGTATTGCTGATGATTGATGATATTGAGGAGACACATTCAGAGGCTAATTTCAAATGAAATCATCGTGCAATGCCAACCACTCTTATACTAATCAGGCTTCTACTATTTGTGTTGATTGAAACCGACCATGTATACATTACGCAAAGTGGGAAAAACGTTACAAGGGTTCATATCCACATTTGAGATGATTTGTTTTAATGTTAAAACATTGATATTCTTTTAAACATTTAAAAAAATCTTGAACACAAAATTATTTTGAAAATATTATATTGAATTGATGAATGTTTAACAAAAATCAAAATTAAATTCTTTTTGTGAACAAAATTTAGAAATTATGATTTAAAAAATAAAAAAAATAAAAAAATCTTGAACATTCTGATGGGCCGACCGAGGCCTTCTGCCTGGAAAACAGTTTTTTTGGTGTCACCTTATAATAGAGAGTAGGGCATTATTGTTCTCCGACACATGTAAGTCAAGTTCATGCAATCTGTAAAACAATTCTTTCTATGTGCATATTATTTTGTTCTCGGCGATTTCACAATTCCTTTACATACATCTTACGGTGCATAAAACATGAACCACAGACATCTCCTCTCACCAAGTACTCCATACCATAATGAACTTGACTAAAGACATCAGAATCGTTCAAATATTAATGCAACACGAATGACATGGCCCACGGCTCGGATGGACCTTCCGTTCATAGTATAAAAATAATCGGGTCTAATTCATATCTCGGAATTCAAAGGTGAGTCTGATGAAACGTGATCATAAAACTACTAATTGACCGTTTTATTAGTACTCTCATCCAATTTGTAAAAATGAAAATGGTTTGAAAAGGGAAGCGATATAACCGGACGCTTTAGGGAGATATTGTATTTGCTGCACGTTTCTTGCCCGTATGCAGCGTCGTACCTCTAAGGAGTGACTGTATAAACTCTTATCAACAGAAATGATGAAAGTTTGCACTCACTGTGTCACCCATGCAGGCAGAAATGCGGCCAAAAGTTGCTCAAATGATACTTTAAAACAAGAAATGTTTGGGAATTTAGAATTTGCGGAAAAGTTGCTCATAATGTAAAACCGGAAATGTTCGCGAGTTTTAATACAATTTCACTAATCAGCAATAATGGCCTAATTCCTGGCATGTACATTTCACAAATGTAAACTTTGGAGTTAGATTGTGTAAATTTGCAAAGATTGGAAATATTCGCGGCATGAAATGTTTGCGAGAAATTAGTGAAATTTAAATGCACACTAATTAACATTTCTGGTTTGACAGTTTTGTGGAAACAATATTGAGTGTAACTTATTTTCACAGCTTGCGCCCAACTTGCGCCCAACTTGCGCCCAACTTAGTACAGATATTTAATTTGTGGTATCCCAATGCAACATTACCTTCATAGCAGAATTATTTCCTAATATTTTGGACACACTGATTACCTTACAAGTTATCATTATTACAACTTTACTACAATCTATTTAGGTATAAGATCGCACACCACCTTATTTGAGAGAGTGTACGTTAGGGAATCACAAAACCATAACCTAAACCTACTAAATATACCCCAAAATACCACGAATGGGCATGTTGGTACCACCCGGCGTGGAAGTTTTTCGATGAAAGAATGGACACAGCCCATATAGTTTGCGCAAATACTGCGCAAACTAGCCTTGACACCCGTGGTGTAGTGGGGAATTGTTCACCTCTGGTGCTAGAGGTCCCTAAACAAATCCAGGGGGATATTTTGGTCGATTTTCCATGTTGAAGAAAATATTCTGAAAAAAGTGTGGGGGGGGAGGTAGAGTTAGGGTTAAGGAAACCAAAAGCATAATGCAATCCTGTGCCCAACATGGTTAGTATAGTGTGTTATACTAGCACTTGGAACTGCGCACAAATCTATATGGATAGAAACACATTGGGAAACTGTCATGAGCCAACCACTACTGTACATGTTATAGCTAATAAAAACCTTCCACATCATATTTGTTATTAAACATTGTCCACACACGGAAGTATTGCAGCGTGACTCAAATATTACATTTGTTGAGCTGAGACAGATCATCGACAGCTAAAGCCACTTAGCTTTCATAGTGAAATTCGTAAAAATATGCTGGTTTGAATGATGATACATTTACTAGAACAAGAGAATCATGACACATGCATATTTTAGTCCAGGGGACAAAATAATTTGTTTAGCTAAGAGGGCTATTTTGAGTAAATTCTGCCAAAAAGAGGGCTATTTTTGGAAACTGGGGGCTAATCGCCATTCTCCCATGTATTTTGAGCCCTGTATTTGACTCAATTCCATGTATTGCTCAGTAACGGAACTCGATTGGACTTTGTGTAAGACTCACGACTCAAAAGCTATGACTCGAATCTGTAAAAGTCTTTAATCCGACTTAATTTCAATATTATAAAATGTCAAAATGTCACTTCATATGAGCTGCAGTAGTTATATAATGAATACCTGAACTTCACTCGATGTACGTACTTCACTAGAGAGTCCAAATTTCAGTGAGTCATTTAACACTTTCCACACGGCTATTGGTTTTACCCTATATACAAGTCAGATTTCTCAGAAACCTTTCCAAACTGTCAAGGTCTATCTCAAGGATTACTGAACCAATACTAGGCATGTTTGTACTTATTTCAATGCATTTCTCATGGTGATTCCGAATATGGTAATGACATTCAATAATTGTGAAATTTGTGAAAAATTTTGTGAAATTTTAGAATGTCGTCTGTAGACGCCTGCAGCGTGGAAAGTGTTAATACACACAAGATACTTCCAAGCAGAAGATGACCACGCCACATGGCTACTGCACAAAAAAAACTTGCCACGCTCTCTTAACGTCAAAATCATCTGTGACAGAACATATCGAATATCTCCGTGACTAAAAACGATGCCGTGACAGAATATATTGAATATCTCCAGTGACTTAAAACAAATAAGAATATTGACTTCAATTTAAATCTTGCATGCCCAGGGCTAACACAAATTCCTAGAGAATTTATTCCGATGCATACTGGCACTAATAGCCTTTCTCTAGCCTTTTAAAAACATTTGGCACTACACTAACACTGATCTAAGCTTTTGTAAACTATAAATGCCCTTGAGCAAAATTGTTAAAAACCTGAAGAAAACTCCTCAAATCCATTAAAATGAAAATGCAAACGAGAAAAAAAGGCAACAAATACTATCTTGCATTATTGAGAAACGTAGCTATTTTAAGTACATAACACATGAACAAATGCAGACATTGCCTCAATATTAACTTATTTCAAAAATCTTTCCGAAGAATAAGGCAATAAAAAGAGTATAAGGAAAGAGTAGGAAAAACCACTTGCCAGTGTATTCACGCTGAAACTTTACTACTACATGTAGCGTTTGAAAAACATTTACCTTGAAACAATGAAAGGAAGTAACAATGACAGAAAAGAAGGGGGGAAATGGCAAGAAAAAAGAAGATGATTGAAGACTAAAACAAAATTTAAAAGCATTAAAAACATTACCGTAAAATATCTAAAAGGAAGGGAAAAAAGATAGAAAGGAAGAATAAAAGTGGCAATTTAACAGAAGATGATGACAAATGAAAAAAAACTTTACAAGCTTGTCAAGAATGAAGGAAATGATGAATAAAAAGACGGCGAGAAAAAAGAAGATGAATAATAATTCTTAACAAAAAAAGACAAGCAAACAGAAGACGATGAAGAAGGGGAAAATGTGGTGTGTGTGGGGGGAGGGGGGGGGGGTGGCGTGGGGCTGAAAACAATTTAAATAAAGGCAAAAGAAGACAAAATAGAGAAAAGAAAGAGTAATTTAGTTGGAAGAACTAAATTGACTCACCACCATCTGTTTCCTCTAGTTGCGGTGTACATTTACTACTGCAATTACTCCAAAACCCTATACACTGCCAGCTCATAATCCCTCCGAGGGAGCCTCCGAGGGAGCCACAGGAGGCCTCGTAGGAGGACGGGATGAACGAATCCCTCCGAGGGAGCCACAGGAGGCCTCGTAGGTGGACGGGATGAACGAATGAATCCCTCCGAGGGAGCCACAGGAGGCCTCGTAGGAGGACGGGATGAACGAATCAACACAACGCTTCGGATATTACGCAACGTAATCTCAAAGCAATATCAAGGTCTGTCGCTCCAATGCTGAGCGGAACTACCAATATCGCTACCATCAGCGCTTGTTACAAGTATATCCAACACACAATCTAGTGGTGCCCACTTTGATCCAAAGAACAGATACTGTATATGATACGCATAATTATGCGTTATATATATACATAGGTACTTGGAGAATGATAATACAGTACGGCACTTACCGATGTAAGGTGGCGGGTAGCTTACGTAACTTGCCAGCACAGATCTACTTTTTTCTATTCCTTTCTCTCCTCTCCTCAAATATTATTTACTAAAAAGACAGCGATGCGTACGGTATCTCACTCACATATGTCCTATCGTCACACGCATCGTGGCTTGGAGCCCTGGTTTGTATCTATCTTCCCTGGCGATCCGTGTGCGTAGCAGCAGATACAGTAATAAAAGTTCTGTGCACTATTCCGCATTTAACGCACAGGCAGCGATAGAATAGTGTAGTGTTTACGCAATACAATGTGTAAAATCAAGTGTGGTACGAAGGTATTTTCCCACTATTTAGCCCATCTATGCTTTGCTGTGTACCAAATAGCATGCAGGTAGCTTGCCTTTAGTCTGCTGGCTAATATACGGTCAAGTCACAACTGCCGAGTTAGTCAATGGTGTGCACGGTTTGTTATACATATTGATATCACATAAAGAGTTGTCAGGCCAGGCAGGTAGGCTCGAGGGCGGCAGGCTACGGCGACGGCCGGCTGTCGGACTAGGGCAAGATTTCATATAATCTACATACACAGTGTAGTGGTATATGTATATGTGATAATGTAGCGCTACTTGTCGGGCAAAATGTGCAAATGATTTGCACTACATTTACGCCAACAGCGTGCAGCTGCAAACACGTGTATAAGTGAAATATTTTGCTCTTAATTTAATTTCGTTTTTTTCTACACGCCTCAACTATCAATGGTGAACAACAAACTGTGCAACAATTATTCTGTTTAGTGAAAGAGAATAAACCACAATGGATGAATTAGGCAGACCTGATTGTTGGAATTGGTGTCAACAATCTACTTAAATCTGGCCGGGTTAAATAGCAACACACATAAATACTACTAATTGTCAGGCATTTGTTAAACACATGTACCTGGCACAACAAATGGCAGACTATACCCTTGACATTTAGATCCACATAATTAATTGTACGATTGGTACTATCCCTCAGATATTATTATGTGTACATTATGTACACACCCACTGTATAGCAAAATATCATGTACCGTATTATCCCTATTAAGCGCCCATGCCCTTATAAGCGCCCACCCCTCTTTTTCCCAATGACTACTAAAAATGAATAAGAGCCTATCTTTTTATTCACTGTTTAGCTAAATATTAAAAAAAAAAAAAAAATTGTCCTCAGTGTGCACGCAGGGAGTGGAAAGTGTACATAACATACCGTTTGGAATGTAAAGTGTACATTACTCCCAACGACAAAAAATGTTCTAAAAAAAAGACTTAAAAAAAAGGTAACTTAATAAGCGCCCACCCAAAATGACTTTGCTTATCGCCCTGCTGGGTGCTTAATTGGGATAATACGGTAACTATATTTTGTAAAAATCATCCTATTTTGTTTTTTGGGGAAATCTGTGGGGCAGCTTTTCTTCTCTCTTCTTCTTTCACAGTGCTCATATATTATAACATTGCACAATATCTTGAATCATATTTGTATAATTCCTGTTTGTAAAAGGGCACAGTTTCGTGCAAGGATCTCATTTTTTATCGTTTGTAAAGGGACACAAAATGCTGAAGTACTTAAATTATGCAAAACTAAATTCCAATTTGACCGAATCCAAAAGATTGAGCATGCAAAACTAACGCCTTTCATAATATCAAAGTCTTCAATTCATAGTCTAAATACAAATCGTCTACAATTTAACCCTAACACTACCCCCTCCCTTTTTCAGATTTTTTTTACCACTGGGTGAAAATGGACCCAAATAATAGCTATGACCGACCCCGACCCCCCCCCCACCCCCCCCCCCCCCCAGGATTTTGACCACAGGCCTCTAGCACTCCACAACACACCATGAGTGTCAAGGCGCAATATTGCGCCAAGTATAGCCTAGGTCCATTATGTCATCGAAAAACTTCCACGCAGGGTTATAGAAACAGGCTGGGTCGTGGTATTATGTGGTATTTGGTAGTGCTAGGATTATTTGGTAATTTTATACACTTGATAGTCTTGTCTAAAGTCCAGCATCAATCAAATGTTCTGACATACCGGCACATCACAACAGAAATAAGTAAAGAGATGTGCCGGTATGTCAGAACAGCGACGAAATGGATGTCCATTGCATTTTACAGTTCTTGTATTATATTCACCTATTTATTCATAAAGCGGTGTTTGACATTGACACTTAACAAATGATGTTGACCTTGAAAAATGACAAATCAAGTGTTGCTACACTACTGAAAAAAATGGAAAATTTTGTGGTACACTTATTTTCGCACTTTCCTCGCTAAAATCAGCAAGCGCAAAAATAAAAATGTGCAAATATATTAATTTTGTATGAACGTCTATGCAAGGAAGCTCAAAATCGCGAAAATGAAAACAAACAAAATTGTTTAAAATGATCAAAGTGCGAAAATGTACACGCGCAAAAATGTACACTTCTACAGTTTATTCTTGTATTTGTCTTAAGTCTAAGCATCATTTGTGTGGATAGTATAAGGTGTTGCATTTAGCAGTTATCCCCATTATTTCATTCATCTATTTATTCCTATAAGCCTAGCAATACTTGTTTGACATTGACACCTAATAATTGACACTGACCTTGGACGAGGTGATAGTTATGGATATTACTGCCTATTCACGCGTTGATTTATATCGGCGGCGTACTGTAAAAGCCAATATTTTCACGCATTTTGATATCATAGACTTTTCGCGAATTGTTTTTTTCGCCAGCGACCTTCTGGATGCACTGCATGTTGAAAACAATATTTTCGTGTGTTATAATTTCGCTGAAAAATATTTTGCGCGAAAATAAAACCACCGCAAAAATTTCAGCTTTGACAGTATTTATATTTACATACTCACTAAGGCAACAAATACCATAAAGGTGGACATTTTTCGCGCTATATATATTTTCGCGCTCTGATGAGCTACCATGAAAATAATAACATGCAAATATGTATCGTTTGCCTATAGGTCTATGTGATGAACCTACAAATCGTGAATTTAAAAACAGTTCAAAATCGGCAAAGCGCGAAAAAATTACCTGCGCAAAAATTACCGTTGATGTGATGGATGGGGCACCTGCATTTTTGACACAATTTGTGTTTGCTAATTTGCAAAAAATAGATCTGTTTTTGTTACTAAAGGCCTTAAACTATCCCCAAAATTAAAACTAGATTTTATCTTAAATTTGATCATTCAAAACAACATTTGCACACTTTAGGAGAATAATTAAAAGCTATTTGCTTTGATATTTATTTGTTATCTATTTCATTGTCTTTGTTATTGTGTATATCTATTTCAATTATTTTCTCTCCTTTGTTAAATACATACATTATTTTTAAATATTGATTGCATTGCAATGTATATGTTTTGATTTTTTTATGGCGCCAGGTTCTTTATTAGGAGCCTATAATAATAAATGCTGTGTGTATAATTGCATTGTACTGTTTGTAATTTAGATTTAGATTTTTTTAACGTTCTATGCTATTTAATTTGAAAAATTCTATTCACAGTTATGCTATACGCTAATAGACAAATGTTGTATGTATGTTAGTGTTTACCAAACCATGACTTGTCATGTACTGCAAAATGTCAATGTTAACATATACCATGTGTCTTCAGTATAAAATACAAAAAGTAAGGAAAATGAGAGGAAATGGCTAACAGCATTTGGCTAATTACCTAAATGTGTTCATGCATGATTAAATAATATGCCGACACAAATTTGTATAAAACAGTATTAGGAGGAGGATTGTTACTCAATAGTTTTTTTGCTTGTGACAAGATTTGGATTGCTACTGAACAGGGGGGCGGGGGAGGGGGGATTTTTTAATATGCTTTGTACAATCTGTTTCTTGAGATTGTTGAAGATACTTTGGAGAAATCATAAATAAGGTAAGGCCATTTTGTGGCTAGATTTGTGACAAAATGTTAACTTTTTAAATATTCATCTTTTCATTCATTTACCTATTTACATGTTGTTAAAATTGCAATTTGTAATGATCTTACATGGACCTACACAACAGATTACCGCCTTTT
Source organism: Ophiura sarsii (assembly GCA_035610835.1). NCBI lineage: Eukaryota > Metazoa > Echinodermata > Ophiuroidea > Amphilepidida > Ophiuridae > Ophiura > Ophiura sarsii. Next base: position 77,204,107 of record CM069444.1, read on the forward strand.
TTATATTCACTCTTATCCATATTGACCTGAATAGTGTATGATTTCAAGACAATTTTGCTTCATTTCTCGTAAGGTATAATGATCCAAAAAAAGTAGTTCAAGAATAAGTCTTTCTGCATAGATAAAAAAAATCCAACACACCTTGTTAATTTACATTTCTAGTCCGACTTTCAGATGGACCATCTTAAAGAAGCACATTCGCACACTTTTCATGTTAGCGCAATTGTTACGGTGCTCAAAATTGTATGATACAGCCACGCATATAGCTAGATGGAGTACTGTAAAAAGTCAATATTTTTCGCGTACAGATATTTTCGTGCATTTTGATATCCTAAACATTTCGCGAATTGTCTCTATTTCGTGGGCGACCTTCTGGATGCACTGTATGAATGTTGAAAAACAATATTTTCTTGTGTTAAAACTTTTGCGGAAAAAAAAAAATTCCGCGTAAAGCGCGAAAATAAAACCACCAAGAAAATTTCAGCTTTTACAGTAATGGGCACTTGCTAGGCATATCAGCTACCCTTTTGCCCCATCTATATAGAGAGAGATCTATCTAATAATAAAACATGCCTCGTTCAAGATCGTTGGCCCGGGGGCTATACATGGACTTGCTATATGGATGACAAGACTATATCATAAAGGAATCAGATGAAAAATTATAGTCCGTTCACTATACAAGTAGAATGTCTGTTTTGGAAAAGTATGCCGAGTTAACAGGAAAGAAGAACAAGGGCATCGCATAACATCGTAACGTTATTGTAAATAAACTATAGTAAATGTAGTGCTTTTTGCTGTTGTTCAAATATCACCTCTGGTATCAAATGTGTTGAATATAATCGAAACAAAATGGGGTCATGAGTCAACTTACATAGATCTGGGTATAGCTATTTGAAATCTCTAAGAAAATGTGACCTATTTTACTTGTCAACTTATAGTGTTGGCTCAGTTTCAATTTATTTTAATCCAATTCAGCAAAAAATAATTAGAAAAACACTCAAGAGTATAAACAATAACAAGCGAGTATCAGGCTAGAACATACAAACAGTTTGACAGAAGCACAGAAAACCAATGACAGAGATTTTATTCTAGATGGAAAATAAGCTTACGGATAAATGTGTATATAGGTAAATGTGATGAAATGGAAACTACCTCCATACAGGCATGCAAACCGTCCAGGGCCCATATGACATCATGAATCAAATAGGCTTCTCTTACATCTACTGAAGATAGCATCTTGAATCCTAGACTACCAGGCTATATTACTTGTATTATATAATGAAACAAGATCAGTATTTGTATCCATTCGTTTTTATGAAGGGATATCAGGGATATAAACCAATCCTGATACCGAGTTTACTATTAGAGCTCTAAGTATAGTGAAGCGGCAAAGGGAAATTGTCCCAACCCTTATGAAAATCGCAATCAATTCTGCAACCTTGCGCAAGGTTAAATTTGGAAAAATACAACCTTGCGGAACCAGTTTGGTTCTTCTGGAAGGTTGCACAACCTTGCAGCAATCATCCACAACCTTGCGCCATCTTGTGCAACCTTGTGACAACCTCGCGCAACCTGGTACCATCTTGCTGCAAACACATTTTGCTGATTGCATTTTCGCAAGGGAAGGCTTGTTACCTAACTAAATGGAAAAATTGCCCCTGATGTTCTAACATAAGACAAATTGTTAGTTATATGACATCCCCTAAAAGAGAAAATCACAGTCCTGTGCCCTCTCTTGCTCCACAAAAGTGAAGGCCCTTGTTACGCTATAGTATTAGTATACACAAACAAAATCCCTAGTTTTAGGTAGGTAACCCTTTGTGCAACATATACACAATCGTCAGTTTAGTCTGTCATGCCTATTTTACCATTTTGCCCCCTAGCAACACAAATCAAGGACCAATGTCCATGCAAATGAGGAATAACATTCATTCCTGAAAACTAAAACTGACTTCCTAGCTCAGGCCAGACAGACAGACAGACATCAAAATACTCAAAATCTATAACAACATGCTCTGAAATAACATGAAAATGACGATTCATAAACATGATTTGCCGTCAAAAATCAAAAGAAAACGTTCCGCTCCCAAGTAATCCTTCCGCTAATTTCCCCTGAGGGCAGACAACTACTCACGAATGATTTCCCCGTACGAGCGACTTAGCACACTTAGATTTAATCCGCCTAATTAGGCCTATGGTTATACACACACGTCGTGTTCTTTATAAGATGCTTATTAAATACGGCGTTATGACGAGTTAAGAGGTCAATAATCGCCGAAGGATTGTGTAAAGATTACGTTCCAGTACATAATGTATGAATTCACATTGACTAATACGCGATATAATGTAATTACATTAAAACATATCTAAAAACCATATGCACATGCAATATACGCTTAAAATTAAGGCCCTAATATAATAAGATTGCGTCACCTATATGATAAAGTGGATTAGCTATCATCTTTTCTTGCTCTCACTTTTTATTTTTATTTTTGTCTATGCACATTTAAATGGTTTTAATAGAATTGGTAAATTGTTAAAAATCTGTACAATTGGCCCAATATTTAAACGCTTCCCCAAGATATATAAGTTGTTTTATTTGTTTTTTATGTCTTGTTTATAGTGGCGTAAATTTGTTGTTGGCATTGGGGATGATTGACCAGTGGGGGCACCAGCATCAACATTTTAGGGAGAGGGGGGGGGGGGGGGGGTTACATAGGGAAACCCAAAAATGTTGGTGGAAAATGTGCGCAAATAATTTGGCTTTTATTGTCAACATTTCCTGAAATTAGCTTAATTTGTTCTGAATTAGGCATTTCTATTACGGTGACCATTTTATCATGCATAGCAGGGGGATGATTGCATAGGCCATTCCCCCATGGTCAATTTTTTTTTTTGGGGGGGGGGGATATATCCCCATTTTCCCCCTCCCAGATTTACGACTATGATTGTTTATAGTCAAACTAAAATTGTCTGTTTGGTTTTCAAGATGTATATAGGTTGCCTCTCTCCCATTATAAAAGTGGTACTTTTTTGTGTTGATTTTTCATGCTTTACCGATTTTTAACTGTTTTGTGTGTTTTATAATTTGCGATTTGTAACTTCATCACATAAACCTAAAGGCAAAAGAAAAATATTCACATGTTATTATTTTCACGGCAGCTGATTCGAACGAGAAAAGCACAAAAATATATGTAGCACGAAAATTCACACATTTACAGTATACCCATGAACAAGGCTCGAGATAACAGTTTTTTTTACCGGGAGCTACTTTTTTCAAAAGTAGCGCCCAGATCATGGGATTTATTGAGAACCAGGAGCTACTTTCAGTCTACCGGGAGCTAACCTTTTATTAAATCGTATTGTCAAATTGAAATTCGTTGTCTTAGGCAAGCTTACCGATCATCAACGGGCGCTAGTTTGGACAAAATATCAGCGCTCGGTTGTTTATATTTCAGCATTACCAGGCGCTAAGGCAGGAGGACCGAGGGGTCAAAATCACCCAGCGCCCCCTTTTCTTGAGCCTTGCCCATGATAACAATCAACATTTGTTTTTACAGCTACTGTGATTCTGAATCTCATTTTACCTGTACCTCAAGATATTATCAATTGTAATGAAATAATTTGAATGAACGACATGCCACTGGTGTTGCAATATCATATCTGTCGCAATAACTAGCCCGACAAACCTGGGGAAGGGGAAGCAGCAATTTTGAGCAGTAGAAAACATCTAAGGTTGATACGCACAAAACAACTTAAACCTGGTCTAACTTTAAACCAGTTCTAAATAAAGAATAGTCCTTCCCGAAAGGATCCTTTTTGCTGTCATGAGACCATTCTACATTATTAATAAACCGTTATAAAAGGCAATACATTTTAGTGTAATAAATAAGCCGAATTAGGCAACTCCAATTTTACTTTTAGACTTTACTAGGGAGTATTAAAAGGACATAAAAGTATAAAGTGGTCCTTCCCGAAGGACTACACTTTATTTAGACCAGGTCTAAAGTTAGACCGGGTTTAACTTGTTTTATGCATACCGACCTAAGAGTTTTGTGGGGTTTCAAACTAATAATATGGATAGTTACAACAACAAAAAACCAAGCCAAAATAAACCGATACATTAATACAACCGACAAGCAAAAAATAAACCATCAACCCTCAGATAAAAAAACCCCACCAAAACACAAAGCCATGTACGAACAACTTATACATGTATCTAGTCATTCAAACAACTCATATAATGCATTTAAAAACCTGATTCTATTATTCTAATCCCAAATTTACCACGGTATTTCTGACAAATTGTAATAAAAAAGGACCTTGTCGTCACCTTCTCATGGCATGCCTTGGAGACACCTTGAACATGATACCACGCTACATTTCAATTTTGTTTCAATATCACTGCTTACACAGGTGACGCACCTCTTCATTTCCTCTTCATATTTACGCTACGGAAAATATATCGCTGCGAATAATCAGCGGGGCAGAAAATCGAATGCCCCTTACGGAAATTGGAAGGCAAGATGCGGGGAGAGGGGGAAGGATGGCGAGAGATGAAAGCGAGAGTAACAAATAACCAAAAGAAGAAGAGGAAATGCGAAAAGATTATTATGTTGGGACGTGCAGACGTCACATAATTTCTGCTTCGTTTATATTAAAGATCCCGACTGGTAGGTCTAAGAATAGCGAGTGAAGTGGGACTTGGGGCTAAGCTAACATTGTATTGTTACATTGTGCCTTAACGCTTTCCATGCGGCAGGCGGCTGCAGACGACATTCCAAATGTTCACAAAATGTTTCAAAAATGTCAAAATTGTTGAATTTCTTTACCATATTTGGAATCACCATGAGAAATGCATTGAAATAAGTACAAACATGCATAGTATTGGTTCAGTAATCCTTGAGGTAGATCATGAAAATTGGGAAAGGATTCTGAAAAATCTGTTTTGTATATAATGGTAAAACCAGCAGCCGCGTGGAAAGTGATATGGCTTTTGACGACTCTAGCAGACGATGCAAGGCAACATATCAATACATGATGATAATTTGGTGTTTTGGTTGGTTTATTGTGTCTATTCAACTTCTGTACAGATGGCAAAAGAATCTCCCCTTCCTCTATGCATATTTTGTATGGAATAAATATAACATTATAATGTTTTGTGCCACTTTTCACAAAATACTTTTCCAACATCTTTTTACAACATAGAATGTGTTTGAGCCTTATTTTAGTTTGTCCTTGCATGTGACCCAAGGGCTGCAGTATGGGTGTAATCCAGGGGAGGAGGTACTTTAACGCTTTCCATGCGGCAGGCGGCTGCAGACGACATTCCAAATGTTGACAGAATGTTTCAAAAATGTCAAAATTATTGAATTTCATTACCATATTTGGAATCACCATGAAAAATGCATTGAAACAAGTACAAACATGCCTAGCATTGGTTCAGTAATCGTTGAGGTACACCTTGGAAGTTGGGAAAGGTTTCTGAAAAATCTGTTTTGTATATGGCAAACTAATAGCCGTGTGGAAAGTGACAAGGGCAAGGTATACAGGTATGTGCCCCCAAATGTGTCGCTTCTTTTGAAAAAACTTCCCTGAACATGGGGTAGTATGATTTATGCTGGAAACCCCTGAATATGGGTCCTAAATCACAACAAAACCTAAACATGGGTCCCAAATCGCAAAATAAATGCCATTTAAAGGGGAATTTTGTTTCGCTGCAGTGCAACTAGGCCAAAAACAAAAATTGTTGTGTTGCCTTTAAGTGCCAAAAATCTTGAGGTCGGGTCAGTCGGTCGATTTTCCTTCTTTTTTTCTGAAATTGTCTAGACAAATTTGGTAAATGTCAATTTTACTATTGTTTCTAATGTGATAATAGTTAACAAACTATTTTTTCAAGCAAGCTTATTCATCTCAAGCAGAAAATAGTAATAGTTTGACAATTTAAATCTTAAACAAATAAGATGCCCTATGACAAACTAAAAAGAAATTAAATAACATTTCCATTATAAAACTATCACGCGTCCATGTTGAGATACCTTAGCAGCCAGCCCTTAGAAACCATCAGTCTGGTATGTAATAACAGTTTCCCCTCCCTCTGTTTATGCATCCATGGTTTGATAACAAGTGGTCACCAGTGAAAGGTGCGAATGATTTGACATAATTTGTCACTTCCATATATCCTGGTTAAAGCCCTGAAGTGGGGATGCCTTTCTAGGTGTTATAATTTGTCTCAAAACTGCAATTCATGAAAGATGTTCAATTTCAAACTTCTTTCATCCCCAAAACTTGAAGAACAAGCATTATCTCCATTCTAATTTGGTCTGAGAACGAAAGGTATAGGGATGCACAAAAACATGCACTTCAAGTTACCGGTCCTCGGTTATCATGGGACAGTTCTCTGCTTTTGCAAGCCGTTTATCAACATTTTCCTTTACCTATTAAAAAGAGTTCTGCTCCAATCCCTGAATAGGATTCTGCTAAAAACCCTACGGGATTCTAAAAATAAACTATTGCGGTGTAACTCAAATCATAATAAAACAATCTTGCTGGCGATGGACAAATAACTGGATTACTTTTGGCATGTGAGGGTTCTTAAATGCTGTTTTTTGCATCCACTTAGCTAGCTAACAAAATAAATACTATATAAAATATTTTCACCATGAAATCTTTTTCTCGCTGTTATAGATACTTGTTTTGTTTTCATTCTTACTTATTTATTTATCCTTCTTTGGTGGCATGTGATGAAATCCAATCAATTTGGTGCATGGGGGGGGGGGGGGGGGTTAACACATATTTGTTTGTGAAATTGTTAGCAAACGATTGCTACTTGGAACATTCACTAACTTTTCTTGCCGCAAATATTTCATTGATTACAGAAGTATACGTAAGATTGAAATACAAATTAACTGTATGAAGAATACCTCACGTTACATTTTCGGTATCTGACCTAAAAAAAGCCACCAACACAAAGCTTGTTTGCGTCTAAGATTTATTTGACACTTGTGCTGATAATTACGATCTTCTTCGATATGATCATCGACTATGATATCTGATGGTACATTTGTAGTCTGTAGGAGATTTCTAAACAACACAGATAGGTCTCACTGATGCTTCCTTCACTGGTGAGGACAGGAGTAGTAACTCAGATTTTAGAAGGGAGATGTGGAAGGTGACTATAAAATGGAATTAGTTAGCAGTCTTCAGCTGAAACGGGCTATTCCATTTGAAGCCCATATACCCCCTATGGAAGATATGACCTTGATTAAGGTCATGTCTGCTATGGGGGTGTATGGATTTTAAATGGAATAGCCCATATATGGGCATCCTATCTTAAATCAATTTCCATTCGGACTCTGGTGCTGGGTTTGACATAATTTGTCTTTGGATTTCTTTGTCAGGAAGTTTGTTGGAACTTAAGCATAATTTGTGTTCTATTTCGTCACATATTATTGAGTTTTATATAATATAATTGAGTTTTAAATATGAATTTGTCACCCTTTGAGAGCAGGAGCAATAGCACTACTTGAGAGACAATTCTTTTTTTTTAGATTAGATTTATATTTATTTTGCAATGGTGGGCAAAGGCCAAATTACAGGAAATATTACATTAAAATTGCACACAAATTAAAAACAATTAAATTAACTCGAACAAAATAGATATCAGCACACTTGATTTAAATATGGAACATGTATAATGTACACTAATACATGCTATAGAGTATACAATTAATAGAAGATTTTAAAAAGGGACATACCAATTATAAAAAGGCAAAGCTAGCCAAAATATTGGCACAAAATCGTGAAATGTTATTATTATTTCACAACTCTACAGATCCAAGTATGAAAATTAAGGGAATTAGTTTGCAGTCTTTATTGCAAGGTATAATGTAATATATCTTGCCATATAATAACTGGTAATGAATAATATATTTTCATCATTAACAACATGGGAATTTGATAATCTAATTTCTGAAATTATGTAAAGATGCTTATATTCACATTGGTGAAATTGGTAAAAATACTACTTAAATTTCACATGTGCAGACTACATAAATAATTCAACCGGTAGCCTATGCCAATTATCTACCGGCTTAATATTTAATGTAACACTCTGTAAAGCAAGTCTTATGCAGATAAGGATTGAAAGACCTACTGGCATATTGAAACCTAGCTAATCCTGAAGCTTACCGGATTAAATTAATGTGTTGGGATTAAGTAGGAAATGTTTGTTGCTATACAGATTAAATCATAACCGAAGGACTTTTGAATAAGCTTCTGTGTACAGGCTGTACTTTCAAAATTTCCAAACATGTGGACAAGACAGCAGTGGAGAAGCTATCGATATCACTAAATACCTATCTTAGATGATGTTATTCGCGGTCATTAGAATCTAAGAATGTCTCGCCTGCCTCTAACGTTGAGTGCTCTTCGGCGTATTCTAGCACAGTACTGTGACGATACGCTTATGAGCATGTCATGATTTCACACGCATGCTTCTACAATCTGATGTTAGAGTGAAGTGAGCCCTCATTGTCTCGTATGCAATATTTTTCAGTTTGAGGTATCCATAAAATAACTTTCTATGAAGAATGACAATTCCAATACACTTTTACCATAAACATAACCTACAAGTAATTTGATCAAAACAAATATAACTAAATTTCTCTCATAATATCCCAGTTTTTGTCAAAATTGTATCTTATGTGGGGAGGAGGTATATTTGTGGGTGCCTGGTGTGTGGGGTGTGTGTAAGCAAATAAAACTATTTAAGCTGCTCTAGATTGACCAGCAAAGACAATAAATAGAATTCAAGTTCAATCTAACGCTTTCAAGTTGAGTCAATCTATCAACACCCATTTAAAATCTCATCAAATTTACCAGACAGACTAGATCATACAAAGTTCAACCCAATTTCTTATCAACCCCAAATGGATCTATCAAAATTATACCACTTTCATGACTTAATAATTTAAGCATTAAAACCCCATTAGGTCAACGAACAAACATTGCTATACCACAGTTAAGCCATATTGACACCTTTCCTATGCTGACCCGAAAAGAGTTCAGCCAATTTAACACTTTCCATGCTGCTATTAGTAATACTTTTACCATTTACAAGACAGATTTGTCAGAAACCTTTCCCAACTTTCAAAGTCTATCTAAAGTACTACTGAACCAATACTAGACATGTTTGTACTTATTTCAATGCATATCTCATGGTGATTCCAATTATGGTAATGAAATTCAATCATTTTGACATTTTTGAAACATTTTGTGAAATTTTGGAATGTAATCTGCAGACGCCTGCCACGTGGAAAGTGTTAAATTCCCATCAAATTAAAGACACATAAGAGAGCACCACACCAAATCAATGCGCAATTCGTGTAATCCTGTAGTAGTTCCGGAAAAGCACGAAGACTAGGCTTGTAAATGTGAGGTTTCCGGGCAATTTGTTTCTCCGGGGATGGTATGTTTGTATTTAAATGAAAGAGTGGGACCTATCCGTTGCACCTACAATGATAAAATACCTTATTTTTAATTTATCGACCTAAATAGTGCCCAGGGCGTAAGCACCTGCCTAAATGGTGAACAGGCATGCCAGAAAACGTGAAAAAGTGAGGGCGCTGTGTGCAGGTCCGTAGCGGAAAATTTAGCTTAATAACCCCCTCATGAAACAAGGCTTAAATTAAAGTTGAGATGTTACTGAAAATGGTCATAGGTGACAAGTATGCAATAAATGTAACCGGAGGGTAGAAAAGGTGTCTTGAAATATGGCACTTTTACACGTATTTCAATGAGAAAGATATTTGGTGTGGTGCACCCATAATAGACAGCTAGGCCAAGTTCAGCAGCTTCCCTGGTTTGACCTACAAAGATTCATATTAACACTTTTGAATTGGTCCCAAGAGGAAGTCCTTTTACCAACAACTTCCTTTTCCCTAGGGGTCAATGACCTCTCAATCAACCAGAATCATGACCCCTTTTATTGTGTCCCAATACCAATAGCGTTTATAAATAGTAAATACAGTGCAATTTTGGGATACAATAGTTTGGTTTGTGAGGGTTTTAGTGCGGTTCACACCCCGTAGTGTGCGGGTGTTGATAGGCCCGAAAGGCAAACTTGGGGCTTGCTTTACCATGATTTAAGTCACAACTGAAAATGCTACATAATGAATATAGAGTATAGGGCAGGAAGCGCCCAGTTCAAATCCCTTTGGGACCAAATTAGCAACTTTTAATATTTCATTTCTGTGGAATGAAAAAAAGATATGATTTTTGCAATATATATAATATACCCACTACATGCAAATAAATTGGAAATAATTAAAATAAATGCACACAACTAGCAAATTTAACTGCAATATAATTTAAGAAATACCTATACAGCTTTACATGTAACTCGAGGGTATTACCCTTCCAACTCAAACACTTCGTACAAAACTTAAATTGCTAATCCATTAAGAGAGGCATTTCACAAAACACCCATGTAATCATTATGACATACAGAGAAAAGAGTCAAATTTAATTGCAACCATCTATCGCAATAATACGTGAAACGATAACAACATAAGTCTGGCCAATTACACCATAACAAGGAGACGGCTGTTGCGATATGCAAAATGAAATGTAGCCTTGATTTAAAACTTGTTTTATCAAATTTTGGTGGAAACTTGCGTTGCAAAGTATGGAGACTTGAAAGAGCCTTGTTTCAAGTCTACATGAAATGTTGAAGTTGATTTTCAATTATATGAGATTTTTAAAAATAATTATACAGGAAATGCCAACACTCATGGTACGGCCATTAACTAGGAATCTCTTGTATTTGTTATTTTCCTACTTATTTCCAAATTTATACAAGTATCAATTTCAGGTTTGAATTGGTATAGTCCAACTTGACCAACCGGTCATTAGCGATTATAAGCTGAGATGAATATATTTGTCTCACTCATGTAAGGTATCAGTTGTTACAGAAGCAAAAGACATCTTGAGAATGTAGCTAACGCTGAATGTCACTGCCCTGCATGCAGGGGTGTACCTCCACCCCCACCCCCCCCCCCTAACCAGCCAGTCGGGCAGGTAGCAAGTAAAAGTTACCAGCCCGAATGTAAACTTACCAGCCTAACAAGTTATCATAAGATAGTATTTAGAGATGAAAATAAAAGCTTATATTTGAACTCTTGAACTCTTGAATCAGTGTCCCGTTTATTGGTCTGAATTGCCTTAAATTCTAATACAGGGTGGTGCCCTGTATCAAGGGGCTTCGTTTTTGATAAATTAAGAAGACACAAATTCGCGTAGGCTACATGGTCCAGCCAGATTATATTTTTATTTTCTGAGCACAAAGGCCAAAATGTCACTCAGAATTGCTGTTTGAACATTTGTTAGGCGACACAATCACAGCCTGTACACACTGTCATCGAAATAAATTTTCTAAATGCGGCAATGTCACTTCTTAAATTATGTAAAGTAATACTGGTTTTCAACACATGTTGGCAAGACTGTTAAAGTTGAAATTTTTGCACTACATTTTATTTTCGCTCTTTCGTATTATGTGTTACATATTTCATGGACAGGAATTATTACAATAGAATTTTTAAACATTTTGCTACAACTTGTCAACAAATAATCATATTTTCTACGCATCTCATATATCATGTCTCACCCATATTTACCAACATCAAAATTTTTATCAGCCAGCCGTGCGTGTATTTTTTTGAAGTTACCCGCCCGATGCAAAATGTACCTGCCTCGGGCTTGCGGACGAGTACTATGTACAGCCCTGCGTGCATGAGCACAATGGATAAACCTGCCAACGTTGAGGGAGCCATCAGAGCTAGTCTACAGCAGTAATCTGAATTTCCCCAACAATAATTCTCCAACTTCGATAGAATCTCGGATTAATCATTAAGTACCAAGTGTTAGATGCGCTTTTTTTATAAATCGAAGAGGGTCAACGATAACGTAATTGCAAATCTAAGGCAACATTTTCGCCGTGATTCAGCATTTGGATAAACCATTTGGAAAGTTACACACGATCGCGCCATACAGGTTGACAATTTGATTAATCATAGGCTAGTAAGACACGACAAGCGTCTGGTCACTATTGCCAGCCGGACAATACTACTGTAAAGTGGACATTCTGGCGCGAGTACATTTTGGAGCTTCGCACATTTTGAACAATTTGACTTGCTTTTATTTTCACGATTTTTAGCTTCTTTACATGGACCTACATACAAAATGAATATATTCGCATATTGTTATTTTCGCGCTTGCTGGTTTTAGCGTGAAAATAAATGTAGCCCAAAAATTTCCACTTTTACAGTATACAGTTTTGCCAATTGAAATGTATCCCAAACCGCCATAGAAGTGCCGTTTAGGCCGCAGCCGACAACAAAAAGCAGCCAGATTTTTGTTAAGCCCATACAAAATACAATCGGTAGCTCAACTTTTTGCAGGCAGCAACACTGGTGTGTAGGCCGCGACACACTGATCCAAAGTAGCCCAATTTGGCAGCTTAGTCGTGTGCTTGGCAACACTGATACTCTCCCATATAAGGGCCCCTCCTAGATGCACTTCCTATCCACGGAGACAAGAATTGTCGTCTCCTCATCCTCGTCTCCTCATCCTCGTCTGGCATTTTAAGTAGACTCTGATAATGGACGAAATATGTGACGCGATCAGGCAGAATGAGTCGGATGTCGGGAATATCGATTTTGAGTTATAGGTAAAAAGAAGTGACAAATTCTTATGTTTTACTTTGTTTTCTCAGATGGTAAATTGTTTGTAACTTAAAAACTAGAAGTTCAATTTCCGTGGTGTTTGGACTATATTGTCGCTTTTGTCACCAGCTTTAGAATGATGGACAAATATCAAAATGGAAAACTGTCGACATGCGATTCATATCTCTTCATAACGTCACATATGTGGATTTGAATTAAAGGAATTGGTTTTATGGCTATATAGTGGTCATTAAATCTTAATGTAAAAGTTTATGCTGATGGTTTAATTAAAATGGATCTGTCCAGAATGAACTCTGCAATTACCCAGGTCGCTACCCTTTTAACGGACAATTTTATAGTGTAGTTATGAAATACACACGGCTTTTAATAAAAAAAGGAACTGATTTTTTCTAGCTTGGTGCAAACCACCGCAGTAATATTTCAGCATTATATAGAAACATGTTGGGTCCTTAAGGCACATTTATTGGACCGTTTTTAATTTCATAGTTCTGTCTAATCCCTCTAATATTCTTATGAATTGCTCTGAGCATTTTCGCAAAGTCAATAAGGGTTCAATGCATGTTATAGGTTACTGTGCATGACTACGCTGGTGAATTTATGTGAAATACCGTTACCCCATTGGTTGGTAACAACAGACCTTTTTACAGGTCAGAACTTTGGATAATTAGTTCGAGATAATAAAGTAGGAAGTGATTGTGGAAATCTTAGCAATCATAAGAAGAAATTTGATGAATGGTATGAAATTTGTACTTTTATATCAAACTTTAATTAATGCCAATATTCAGCAATGTCTCGTACATGTAGTGTTGTTGTTTTCAAAAACATATCTTCTTTAATACAACATCCTCTTTCAAGACTTTATACTGCAAAAGTGGAAGTTTTCGCGCTTCATATATTTGAGCACTTTCCCCGCTTAAATAATGACTTGCAAATATATTTCTTTTGCGTATCTATGTGATGAAGCTAAAAATTGTGAATATAAAAACATGCAAACAGTTCAAAATCGGTGAAGCGCAAAAATGAATGACACAAAGAGTGTAGCAACATAGGCAGGGCTGGAACTTTTCTGATTTTTTCAACCAGCCAGTTGGGCAGGTAACTCACAAAAAATACCTGCCTGACAGAAATTCCACCAGTCGGTCTGGTACTTTTGCATCTTCACACGCCTGACGCAAAATGTACCTGTTATAGGCCGGGTGCTATCTCCAGGCTTGAACCATAGATCCTTGAGAAGAATAGGCCTATTTAACAAAAATTTAAAGATAAAATGCATACGAAACAGAAACCCTATCTTTTTAATTCCTTTCTTCCCCCTATTTGTAGCTACAACTGAACCCCTCAAGGACGTAGCATTCAATTACCTTACAATTGATTTACCTTGTCAGAACAGTGGCCGTGTTATGCGCTTGGCGCTCAAAAAGAACTAGTAGCACGATCATGCTAAATGACTATTAAATCTAACGCAACCTCTCGTTGCTTTGCTGGCACTATCACACAGATTGAAGACACTTGTGTTGACTTGTTAGCTCAGACGGTAAGACAAGCTGACATACATCACACCGAGACTGGTACACATCAGATTTTGATCAGGGAAGTCTTCTATTCAGCTCAAATCTAGTCCAAATAGTCAAATTTATCTCACACAGTACTTGTCATTGTCTTTACAATATGAGCAAGTTTCTACAGAGCCTCCGCGACTTAGGCCCCCCAAAAAAATTGTTATGTTGTCCTCCACAGCTTTCAGAGAGGAGGGGCGGGCGGGCGGATTTTTTTTGATTTTTTTTGATTTTTTTTAATTTTCTTTTACCAGCAGAAGCTCAAAGTTCAGCCAACAAGAAGTTAAAATCACTCTAAGAGCCGCACATATATGTTATAAACACTTAATTTAATATTAATGCCATTTAAACTGTTTAAAAAAAATTCTGAAAAAATTCTGGAAAAAAAAAAAAAAAAATCTGAAAAAGAAAAAAATCTGATTTTTTAAAAAAAACACAACGATTTAAAAAAAAAAAAAAAAATGATTTAAAAATTTTAAAAAATCTGAAAAAAAAATTAATTGGAGCGGCCCTAAAATGACGGGCGGGCGGTCGAGGAAAACATAAGAAGAAAAAAAATTGCCTTACCGGCGAACATTTTATCCGGCTAGAAAGTCGGATGCACTTGAGCGGTACTGTTTCAACAGATCAAAATAGTCGCTGAAAGAAAGTCGAAGGGTTATGAGCGCAATGTATTGTGTGCCGATTTTTGAGACGAAATGATGCGCAACACTCGCACCAGAGCAAGATTCTGTGATGATCATACAGAAACAATTAAAATTGTACCATGATTTGTCACCGTATAATTGTACTACTATCGTACCGCGTAGCAAAGTATACTTTTCATCCCATCAATTCACTAGTGAAAATAAACCCATGAATAATGGCCAATAAAATACCAATAACATTTTTTATTAAGGGCTGAATCCAAATTATTGCGCTAGAAATGAACATCAACTCAACACTGTCCCATCATAAATCATCAACAGTTTATTGATATTGCTGATCATTGATGCGTCAATTTCTGGTTAGCCGTCTAATCTCGCGACCCGCTGTTACAAGAGCTCTCGCCAGTCTCACCGGCTTTTATCCGGCTATTCTCTCTCCACTATCCTACCTTGTTGAGGATAATTTGCCAGAGAACGATAAGCCGTCTTACGGCATCAAAAGGCGGAGGCTCAGGACCGGTTTCTACAGAGCTGTTAGCCACAATGAACAGACTTAACACTTTCTACGCGGCAGGCTGCTGCAGACGACATTCCAAAAGTTCACAAATGCTTCAAAAATGTCACAATTATTGAATTTCTCCTTGAGAAATGCATTAAAATAAGTACAAACATTCCTAGTATTGGATCAGTAACCCTTGAGATAGACTTTGACAGTTGGGAAAGGTTTCTAAAAAAATCTGTTTTGTGTTTGGTAAAATTAATGGCCGCATTGAAAGCGTTAAGCCTCTCTGTAGAAACACACTCTATGACAAGGCAAGAGGAAAAAAATATAGGTTTGTTTATAATTTCAGATAAGTTTAAAATGAAGATATTTTTAGGCTGGAAGTAGTTCAGGCATTTCAGGCTAATCATAACAACCAAACCATGTTGAGACTTAAAAGAGATCTAGAAAGGAAAAATTAAGGTTGACTAGCTCGGTTAAATCTGTAAGGTAAGTCAAACATATATACAGTCAATCTTACCATCTTTACTTTCTTGTAAACATTGCATTGGTTCCATCCATCAAAATCAAAAAGTTTGAGTATTCCTCATGCAGGTCATAATCATCCGCATTGAATTAATAATGATATGCATAAATGTATTTTGTTGTAATTCCTGTAAATATATAGGCCTATAAGGCTATATTGCTTGCATGGTGGACATTACAGATCAGCATAAAGAACATTAACTCTACTCTATAGTATACATAATATTATCTTCTTTTAAAGTTATGGATTTCAAAACATAGCCCACATTGAAAAAGTACAATGTCCCACAATGCAATGTGTTATTTTCATCCTTGTCTATACATGCTCAGCTTTTAAGGTTCTAAACGTATTTTGAGTGAACATTTTAAAAATGTTTTCGATATTCTTCTTGTTGTGACACATGGCAATAAAATATCAACATTTTGCAAATTATTTAGATCTTAGGTTTAATACTATGGAATGCAATGAATTGAGATCATAATTACAACAGGTCCTCTCACATAATGTTGCCGGGATCACCGGCGGGTTCTTTAGTCGTTCTACCATTTATCACACAGGCTCTGTCCTACACTGTAAAAAGAAGCGTTTATATTTCTGTTAACACTTAATAAACACTTCAACACATTTATTTTTATGTTTTACATGTAAAGGTATAGGAGGCATTGCATACGATAAACGTTTGCATAAACACTACAACACGTTTATAGAGGTAATTTTGTAATATTTATTAACACACCAACATGTTTATATCAGCAATAAGAAACATGTTGGGGTGTTAATAATTATACAACAAATAGGCCTACCTCTATAAACGTGTTGTAGTGTTTATGCAAACGTTTATCGTATGCAATGCCTCCTATACCTTTACACATAAAACACAAAACTAAATGTGTTGAAGTGTTTATTAAGTGTTATCAGAAATATAAACGCTTCTTTTTGCAGTGTACAGTTTGTAGGATAATTTGGCAGAGCATGATATTATAATGTAATAGCCAACCAGTACAGCAGACTGAAGTCTGTACTTTATAGGAAGAAGTAAAAGAAGACACAGGGTCAAAAGTAGCCCAATTGTGCGGCCTAGCTGCAGCTTTGGCAACACTGATTCCCACATGCATTGTGGGATACATACATCTGAATAATCCTCACCTATAATTTACATCACCACGCCTCCTTAATAGATTACAAAGAGGTTTATCAAGTGTCTAGGTATTCATCTAAATATTAACACTTTACACACGCCTATTAATTTTACCAAATACAAAACAGATTTTTTTTTTAGAAACCTTACCCAACTTTCAAGGCCTATCTCAAGGCTTACTGAACCAATACTAGGCATGTTTGTACTTATTTCAATGCATTTCTCATGGTGATTCTTAATATGGTAATTAATTTCAATAATATTGACATCTTGGAAGCATTTTGTGATATTTAGGAATGCAGTCTGCAGACACCTGCCGCATGGAAAGTGTAAATATTAAGAAGAAATCAATTCAATGAGGATATGTATCCTTCCTCTCCACTTCAAGTAGTCTAATCGGACAATGGTGACAGATCAGTCTTATTATGTGGTCACTATCCCAAGGCTTTTATGTTTAGTTGTAAATAACACCAATACTTTTTGTCAATAATGATTGCTGTAAATGGCCGCCTAATAAAACCTGAGTGGGATTGTGTGACAGGGATGAATCAGCCAGGGTGTAATTGGGATTTGATTTAATCAGAGAGATGTTAATACTAATAGGAGGGTGGACAGGAAATTTAATGCGGGCTAAGTACCTCTCGAGTACCAGTAATCCACTTGCGCCTTTGTCCCAGTGAGTGAACTTGAATAGCCACTCCACCGGGCGGTCCGCTATTCAGTACCACCTGCGTTACGCTCGTTGGTACAGATGAACGAACACGATTGCACTGAGTTGATATACTGGAAATGACCCCGGATGACCTCTACCGGTACAAACTGCTAACGAGACCATTTGAGGTGACGTCATTCATAGTTAACAACAAACCATCGCCATTTTCAATTGCTGTATTGCTTGCTGACAAACTCTATCGAAAACCCGACCGAATTCCGTCGATTCCTTCTCAAGTTACAGCGAATTTTATTTCAGTCTTTCAGCGGTAGGTGTAAAAAACAATGACTTTTAATACCGTTTTAATTAATATTTGCGGGGCCTGGCGGGAGTTAAAATATAGATCAAATTAAAGCTGAGGGTTTTTCCTATCGAATCATGAAAGTTCTGTCTTTGGCCAGCACGTCCCTCAAGTAGAGTAAATTAAGAAATAACCAGGAAATGAAACGGAAGTACTAGCGGTTTTGGTAAAAATCGTGATGCTGAAAAGGTAGACCGCGTGTTGTAATGTTTGTATTTGATTGAAATGGAAGGGGAGGGGGTTAATTAATTGTTATATATACATTTCAAATATATTAAATTACATGATCCAATACTTTCATCCAGAAAAAAATAAAATGAAAAGACATTTTTAAATAATAAGGAAAAAGCAAGAGAGAAAAAAGGTCCAGATCCAATTCCCAGCCCTCATGTCCTGATAATAAATTGTTGCCCCTCCCCCCTCAAGAGAGAAAAAAAGGGTCCAGTACTCCAGATCCAATTCCCAGCCCTCATGTCCTGATAACAAATTGTTGCCCCCCCCCCAAAAAAAAATAGAAACTATCTCTTCATCTTTCTGTCTGTTTTCGTATTTTTTCTTTCTGTGTGTTGTGTCATTTATTTAAATCATAATAAAATAGATATAAAAGTAAATTAGGAAAAATACTTTATAAGATTCTGAGTGAACAAGGTACCAAAATAAAAGCTACAACTCTCCTGTATTTAATGCAAACATCCGTAGATTATAACTCTTCTCAGATCAAAATGCCAAAACATTTTGAAAAATCATGTTTTGCCTCGGAAAATTTGGGACATTTTTAAAATGGCAATGTTTGCGTCGGGAAATTCCCTGAGGTCAGATATTATTGAGTCAACTTCAGCCCTTAAAAACAACACATTTTTCGATTAATGTGATTTTCTTTCATCGATTGTTATTATAATACATATCATTTGCGATGAATTCTAGAGTTTCATAATTATTTAATCATTATTCTGACCAAAACGGCAAGTTTAAGACTTGTACTTTTGAGAATGGAAAAGTAAGCGTGTGCGTGTGCTGTGCATGGGTTTCAGCGTAGCTGACGGCCAAGAAGATGGTGGCGCGCGCTGATGGAAGCTTACTTTTTTACGGTCGTGATTAATTAAAATTGATACCTTTTTCAGTCGAAAATTTGCTTCTTTGATTTAAAAAAAGTTGACAGAAACATCTTAGCTATCGTATTGGGAGCATTATTTGTATTAAAAGCTATATTAATGGGTGATAAAAAATAGAAATGTAACTGATGTCATGAGTTGTAAAACTCTGCGAAATTCTATGCATACGAGTCTAGTATAGTCATAAACAGATCACGGGCCGATCGAAATACAACCATTCATCGCGAATCGATCGTAACGCACGTAGGGACAATAGACGAGACCTATGCTCTTATAGTATTATTAGAAGAATTATTTATTTATTTGGAAAGGACTTCAGAAAAAAGCAGCAACCATCAAACTTATGCATCCAAACAGCTATTATTTAAAAGATAAAAAGGATATAAGATGTTACTTTACAAGCCATCATAAAATTGTTGTCTGTTGAATTTTGTATCTCACCAGCCTTTTTTGTAAACCTAAAAAGGTGGTCAATATTAGGCACATTTCCTGCAAACCTTACTTCCTTTCATTGTCTGCAGGTACTTTTCATACACGTGAATAGCAAATCACATAAAACTGGTGTCTGTCTCTATCATTGATAAGGCCAACAAAAAAGCGTTGTGTTGCCCTCAAGCGCTTACAATTTAAAATTGGGACGGTCGGTCGGACATTTTTTTTTTTTGGGGGGGGTTGAAAAATATATGGTTTATGTCAAGACAAAATTGGTATAGGCCCACATGTCAATTTAACTAGTGTTTCGGAAAAGCTTTAGAATACCCTACCATTTGTATTCCTCACTGTGTAAGTGTATGGGTCTTTCTTTAAATGTCCCCATTATAGACATGCAGTGGTAGGGTAAAAGGAACTCCACATTTAGACACTTCAAGGACAATTTTAAATCTAAAAAATAAAAATAATAAAAAATAATAAATAAACAAAAGCCGACCCTAATTTTTGCGGTTTTAGGGTCGGTTGCTGAGGGCAACACAACCCTTTTTATTGTTGGCCTAATGACGTGGATGCTTTGGATTGCCAGCTAGCACTCTATCTTTGGAAACATTTCTGTGCCATAGGGTTACCTACTCAAAATACCTCTCTATATTAATCCCTCTAAACCAAAAAAATCATATCTCACAAAAACCTAGCACTGATGTGACCCATCATGTAAAGGTCTACAATAATAATTTGATAAACAGAATCAATGCGCCAATAATCCGGGCACTCAAGTATTCCCAAAGCAGTCTCAAGTAATTAGACTTTGCATTCGTTAGCTTGCGGCCATTTTGACTCTGGCCTCTGAACTACACACAATGCTCATATAGGTGTATGGCTTTAATGTTGGCCAAGGAATGAGACTAGACTGGACATTGCTAAGAGGCACTGGGGACGAGTAGACGGCATGTTTCCCCTTATGCACTTATCAATTGCATCCCCGGCCCTGGGGGACCCGGGGATTAGGGCCGGGATGTACAAATTGCCCATGTGACGTCCCGGGTACAATTGTGTACGGTCCCCGCAGGGCTGGGCACCATTTTTTTGTACGTCCCCGCTACAGTCCCGGCCCCCCTTGGCCGGGACAAAGTGTACAGTCCCGGCCACCCATTTCCTGGGACGAAGTATTCACCTGGCTACAGTCCTAAGGTTGCTTATTTTTTCTGCAACCATAACAGAATACATTTGTATGTGTTCCCTTTGTGTTAATAGGCTTATTTCGTCAAGCGCATCGCATCTCTAGCTTATTTAGAGCAAGCGCCCGGGGTGTACATTTGTGTACCTTATCGTGCAATTGGGCTTGCAATTGATTAGTGCATAATCAACAATGGGATGAGCTAACATAGAGAACAAACGTGACACACCACATTGAAACCGACCAGTTGTCGGCAAGGCTCATCTGCAGAAAATATTAAAATAGAAAGAAAGAAAATAGCAAGAATTTTCAAACTTCTGAGTTGCCTAACCTGTGTTCCATGTTCACTTTTGTCAAATTAGGTGTCATTTTAAAGCTAACAAATAGTTATAAGCCTAACCCTACTAAATCCAACAGAATCCAACAGAAGCAACACGCTGGTGGACCCCCATTCCCCAATCTCATTGCGCAATCAAGCAAAGGTAAATATAGGCTCCGAAAATTTAATTTGGGAGCGCGACCCCCGTAGCGTGATGCATGATCAGCTGGACTCTGGACGGGGATGACCGATTTCGATTCCCGAGGGAAGCACACACTGTTTTTTCTGTCCTTTGTCCCATGTTTTTCCCTGTTAGCTTTATTGCTACAAACCCCTGGTAAACATGAATTTCAAAGCTCAATTTTCATACCTGGGCACAACTGAAGTTTCGATGTGATGGGTCACAAATAATCTGCTTCAAAATGTTCACATATTGTTGAGGTAACTAATACAGGACATACCTTTTTGATTCATCCTCCTCCTACCAACCAATTGGGCATTCATCACTTCTTAATTGGATCAGTGATGCAGCTATTGTGATAACATCAGAATAGAGTATGTCACGGCACTGAAACTTGACTTAGTTTTCCAATTCAACATCAGATGTAATAGTAGTTTTTAACACAGCATGTCATACTCTCAGAATCCAGATTGGATGTTAAACCATGAAGCTAGAGGACCTCCATGGTTTAACTTAAAACCATAGATCCTTATACAAAATGCAGATTTGTTCAAATCAGGTCCAATTACCCATTTGCCGAAATACTGTATTGGGAACATTCCGATAGGCATGATCAATCATGTACACTAAAATGGCAGACTGAGATAATCAGCTGGAACCACGCTTGATTAATTTATTAGATAATGGTGTTGATTACCCCATTACGCTTGCCTGACTAAAATTGATGGCTATTGGGGATCAATAGCAAATAGGGGCTATTATACTATCAGAGAATTAATTCCGCTAAAAATGTGTGGTGATATAGATTGGAAATGGCTAATACAATGTTATTATCTCTGCTGGGACTGGGGGAGGGGGTACTTAGTGGATGTGAGGTTACAGGGATGTCCCATTTTTTATCAGTCTGGTAAATGAATGACCCCTTTTCAGCTGGGAGGCCACTTCGATTTGACCCAAAATTATCTACTACAAGGGCGTCCTAACGTACACACTAAAAATTCAAATTTATTGGATTGCGTACATCAAAATAATTAACAAGTATTTATGCCCAAATTAAAACAAAACGAGACCGTTGATCGACTAACCTACATAAAAGTATATATCTGTTCCCCTTTATATTCTCACATTGAATCAATATATTATGTTGACGAACGTCCTGAAATATGTGATTTCATGATGCAACATCCGCTGAAAAACTAACATGATTTGGGAAAAAATTGTAACCAATTTCAAATGAAAACGTCTGTAAATCCCTCATTTTCAAACGTCGTAAAAAATCCATCAACATAGTAGCACATTATATCGAGTTATTTGATATCCTGTTTGTTTGAAATATTCAGAGTGGTTAAGACAAAAGTTGCCGCATTGTTAAAAGCTGAAAAATGGTGATCAAAGTTATTGGTATTTTAATTACATGCGTTTATCTGTTTATTTTATTGAGCTACGATAGACATTGTTCCCGGTAGCTCAGCGTTAGAGCGCTCGCTTTGATATCAGGAGGACCCGGGAAAAAATGATGCACAAAACATCCCCCTGTACTTTGTTAATGGGAAAGAAAGGACGGCGTCACCTTTGACAGAGATTGGGAATGAGATGTATACAATTGATGTAACAACCCTGAACGAGAGAATGTCTCTCCGTTCCCTCCTTCACTGGGATTGATGGTAATGCTTTGGAAACAGTAAAGTTTGATTATCTGTCACCCTTAAATGATATGGTAATATATAAAAATTGTTTCATTTGTATCCATCTCTTATTTAATATACACTTACCTATATAGTGTTTTCAATAGATGGACGGCAGCAGTTGACAAGCACATGGAATGGAAAGAGAAGAAGGAAAAAAGGACATTTTAATTTCATGTAATTATGACATGACTGGCAGATATGACAGGCAAATACCGTTAGTAATTAAGTTACACAGCCAATTCACCCAGTATGAATCCTGATTAAGACCTTGAAGTATGGAATAAGTATGAAATGATGTGAGTGCATACTATACAGGTATTGCCATCTTTCACATAATTTGATAATCATTTATTTGTGTGCAGTATTATCTACTAAAGATAGCACTCTTAATATGGAAGACATACAGATGTATTAATCATAAGAAAATCAAAGGTACAAATGTAGCTACTGCTGTATACTGAAAATCACATGCAATCAATCTATAATTGTGATAATTGATGGCAAAATTGCATTGAAGAATCATTGTAAGTAAAGCAGCATGTTAGACACCATATAGCAAGTTATCAATCTTTGACAGCACGCTTTTTATAAAAAAAGAAGCTAGATGTCTAAACAAAGAAAGCGTGTTATCAACCATCCTATTATAGTGTGTTATCAACCTTCCAATTATAGCATGCTGTCTACTGAAGATAGCATGTGATCTAGCATACAATTTTATATGCTGTCTATTGAAGATAGCATGTCATCTACCATTTAATTATAGCACGCTGTCTACTGAAGATAGCGTGTGATCTAGCATCTAATTATAGCTTGCTGTCTACTGAAGATAGCATGTTATCTACCATTTAATTATAGCACGCTGTCTACTGAAGATAGCGTGTGATCTAGCATATAATTATAGCATGCAGTCTGCTGAAGATAGCATGTTATCTACCATTCAATTATAGCATGCTGTCTACTGAAGATAGCGTGTGATCTAGCATATAATTATAGCATGCTGTCTACCGAAGATAGCGTGTGATCTAGCATCTAATTATAGCTTGCTGTCTACTGAAGTTAGCATGTTATCTACCAATTTTAATTATAGCACGCTGTCTACTGAAGATAGCATAATAGCATTATATCATGCTGTCTGAAGATAGCTTGTTATTTACCCTTCAATTATAGCATGCGGTCTACTGAAGATAGCTTGTTATATACCATTCAATTATCGCATGCTGTCTACTGAAGATAGCGTGTGATCTAGCATCTAATTATATCATGCTGTCTACTGAAGATAGCTTGTTATCTACCATTCAATTATAGCATGCTGTCTACTGAAGACGACATGTTACCTACCATTCAATTAAAGCATGCTGTCTACTGAAGATAGCGTGTGATCTAGCATATAATTATAGCATGCAGTCTGCTGAAGATAGCATGTTATCTACCATTCAATTATAGCATGCTGTCTACTGAAGATAGCATAATAGCATTATATCATGCTGTCTGAAGATAGCTTGTTATTTACCCTTCAATTATAGCATGCGGTCTACTGAAGATAGCTTGTTATATACCATTCAATTATCGCATGCTGTCTACTGAAGATAGCGTGTGATCTAGCATCTAATTATAGCATGCTGTCTACTGAAGATAGCATAATAGTTGTATTCTACCTGCCAAAGTTCTGTCAAAGTTTTGATGATATTGCGTTTCAATGAATCCATATTTTAAATTGTGTTCTCTAAGTCTGAAACCTGAGGTCGCCACCACCAAAATAACCAAAAGAAAGAACCCTGAAAGTTGAACACTATATGTATATGTTTGTAGGGCCTAATGACAACTGCAATAGCCAGTAAGTTGAGCATATACAAGCCGGTACGTCGTAACATGCAGGTTGGTTAACACATCACGACTGATTTAAGCTTGTGCTGTCTGCTCGCCGCCGTGCGTGTGTTAAATCATGTTAAATCTCGAGTTGGTAATGTAGTGTGCTCATGCATTACAGACAAAACAGTTCTTGTGTGAAATGGTCACAAGCCCAGAGGGAACAGGATATGAGGGGCACTGCAACAGGTCAACAGCATTGCATAAATACACTGCTTCAAGTACAATTTAAAAACGGTTAGGTTAAAGGGGGAAAGATCCTGTTTTGACAAGAGAGGAGTGCCCATCTATCTTTTCACAGCGATTGGGCCGGACTCAATCCTCTTTATGATATTGCTAGCTGAGTAGAGACTACTTCATTTTCCGCCACAGTGAATCTGTCATTTTGCCAAGTAATGTTATCTTCAGGGCTTGAACTTTTCAACCAGCCAGTCTGGCAACTCACTCACAGGTAACTCACAAAAATACTTGCCCAACAGAAATTCCACCAGCCAGTGTAACTCCTACACTGTGAGTTTGATAGATAGCATGCTTTCTTTGATGGATAACATGCTATCTTTGGTAGATAGCAATGCTTTCTTTGATTGATAACATGCTATCTTTGAAGGAGTACATGCTATTTTTGGTAGAATAACATGTTATATTTGGTAGACTAACATTTTTGGTATAGATAGCATGGGTTTCTTTAGTAACTAACCAACATGCCATTTTCCATTTCATTGCATACTACTGTTACAGCAATCCCCTATCTTAATAAAAATCATGATTTTAATATACTACCAATCGATGACTGGTGCATCAGTGATCAGTTGGTCAATGTAAATATAAAAATTGTAATCAAATATTGTTTATATTCAACTATGGAAATTATAATCGAATGCCGTTCACGGTCAAGTAAATATAATTTCTCGCACACCCTATCTTAGAATCTGAATGGATGCTAAACAATTATTTTCATTTAATTTCCACTTGCATTTTTAGGATGATTATTTAGTATAAAGTTAGCTAAAAATCATAAAATAATTGTAAATAGGCCTACATCCCTTAAATAATTTTTCAAAACTATCAATAATTGAAAATAAGTTTAACTTGTACCTCCAGATCTGTAAACATTTGTGAAAATCATCAATGTCTTAGATTTAAAAGTACTTTCAATTTTTTTAAACATTTACATTTTTTTTAAAAAAAGAAAAGAAATTGTAATGGGTACAAAAATGATAATATCGGCGAAATGATCATAGGGAAACAAACTATTGCTTTTTAAGCGTATGGTTTTTTCCCATGCTCTCTGTGCAGGTGGTAGGCTATAAACATGACATTAAACTTGCATGCAGTATTATCATTCAATCACAGCTTTTGTGTCAGTGTCATCGGCCAGCCATACAATACATAGATAATAAGGATGCGGGTATTCACACGGCCTAGTGTGAGGGATGATGGCTATGAAGAATTGATCTATCTAGTTTAAGGACACCAAGTTCAATTAGAATTGGCTTGGCTTTGTGTCAGTATCATCAGCATACGGCCAACCATACAATACACAGAGAATAGCATGAGGGTATACATGCGGCTATGATGGCTACGAGGAATTGATCTAGTTTAAGACACCATGGCCTTTGTGTCAGTGTCATCAGTATACGGCCAGCCAGACATACAATACAATGCAGAGAGAACACAGGATGAGGGTACGGACCTACGGCACATTCTGGCCGCAGTCCACCACACGAGGGCGCACTCTGATCAGCTCACTGTGCATACTTGAAACCTCATAAAATTCCGGTAGCCAATCAGAGTTGTAGATCAAGCTTACGTGTTGTGCACCACGAATATCCATTTGACCATTTTGAGAGAGGTTTACGCGAGGTTCAGGCAAGGTTAACCTACTGTGACTCGTAAGCCATTCACATGGCCTAGTGAATTGAGCAAATATATGGATGTCTATAGGTGCGTTCCGACGTCAAATTCGATAACCTAGAGGTTGAACTCTTGGTTAACGGCCACGTGAATCGATCATTGTTAACTAACCCCGAGTATAAAGCTGGAATGTTAACCCTAAAAGAGCATTACGGTTAACTATCCCCGAAGCACTAACCGAGAGCTAACCGAGAGTGTGTGCGCTGTGTGAATCCATCGTAATGCTACCCGCGGGTGAGATTTATGACCTGTGACCCAGGTCTTCCCACAAAATGAAGAATCGCATGACCTTGAGTTAACCTCGAAGCTACCGCAGTAGCGTCGCTATTCTCAAGGTTTGTCGTGTGGACAGACACTCTGGGTTAGCAGTAAAAAATATTTAAGCTCGAGAATAACTATTCTCGAGCTTAGTGGAGCTGCCGTCTGAACAAGCCTACTGTCTCTCAGCCCATCCTCAGCCTAATTTCATGGGGCATAAATCATTTGGCAATTGATCGAATCAGGCCCTCCTTTTTTTGTTTGTACCAATGTACCTTTTTTGTACCAATGTTCCCTTTTTTTTGTACCAATGTACCTTTTTTTGTGAAAACGCCCCCCACCCACCCTAATTTTCCAGAAAATACGCTCCTCCCCCCCCAAAAAAAAAATCCTGCTTATAGGCCTGGATCGAATAATACAGTCATGGCCTATTTTTCAACATTTCATCATTGCAAAACATTACCTTAGTGCATGCAAGTGAAGAAATTGCTTTACTAATTGATTGAATACTGATACCCTTAAAACTCTTACACAAATCCCCACAAAACGCCGAGTACACTGACCCATAGATGTAACGATAATGGGCTTGTGTTGTGTGATGGATCCATTACGGTCATGTTGACAATATTCAACAATGATGTACAACAGATTTTATCTTAAGTATGACAAACATAGTGGGCTTCACCTCCGTCTGTTGCATTGCTTTACTATTTATGGGGAAGGGGCCATGGTAGGCATTATCAATCGGGGCGGGGCACAAGTTCCGTTCATCACAGTCCACACTTGTCAGACCCATTTTTAAAAAAAAATTGAGTTGATAAAATATAATGTAAAATTTTACTTTTTAATCTCCCCTTTGTCTATGTCATCCTTTTGTTACATTATCCACTTTATCAATCAGCTGTCAAGTTTGATATACCTTCCCCTATTCATCCATCTGTCACTTTGACCCCCACTGTGACTTCCTGCCCTTTGTTCCCCTGTCTATATATATTATGTTGTGCATGTTGTATTCTATCATTTTACCTTCAATAACAATTAAAGAATCAAAACGTCAGGTCCTCTTATATTTATTACATTTACTTACACAGGCTATTTTTATGGATAAGCAGTTTGCATTCAGCTTTTACATTATAGGTTTAAAATTAACAATAATAAAAGAACACAGTGAAACCTAGAATGCAACAATCCCGGGGGGGGCACTCAACTTTTTTTTGGGTAGGGGTGTGCCGCCCAGGGTCTCAAAAAGGGGGGCTACAGAACTGAACTGAGTGGATTTTAAGACGAAAAATAGGGTCTTAGGAACTGATTTTTTTCCAAAAAATAGGTCTTGAGAACTGGCCTATAGTTCAATTTTCGATTTATTTTGGTTTAAGAACGCAAAATTTTCGAAGAATTGGGGCTTTGGAACACAAAATTGGGGCTTTGGAACGCAAAATTTCGCGTTTTTTGAATTTTCAATAAAATTGGGGTCTTAAGAACTGATGCAGGCTCAAAAGGGGGGTCATAAGAACTAGCAGCAGAGGGTGAAAAAGGGGGTCTTCAGCGCGGCACATACCTATACCCTTTCCAAATGTCAGTGCCCCCCCCCGGGGCAACAATGAATCATTTTGTTTTTGTACTGCTGTGCTTCCCTGTACTTAATTCAGTCCCTGCTGAAAACATGCGCTGGTAGGATATACTTCAACAAATGAAATCCATAACTTGAAATCCTCAACCAGCATAATCTGGAACCAATATCTATTCTAAAAGCACTAATTTCCTTCTATTAACATATAAATACAAACATGTTTAGCATCCTGACTTTTTCCAAAAAAGGAAGGAGGAGGCCCTTTTGAGGGGTTGGTCACTACAAAAATGCATAAGGAAGATACAAACTTGTTACACACATCTTAAACTCTGAAACACTTGAAGAACAAAGGTATGACTGAAATAAAAAGAAAATTTAAGTGGACCCCAAAAAAGGTAGCGAGAGGGGACGCTAAACAGGTATTTTTTATATTTTGCCATATAAAGGCGTTCCATTTCCACCCTAGATATTCTCTGCAGACAGACCTTGATAATCCCAACCTGCCCTTGGCCTTCATTCAATTCCCGCGGGCCAATTTACACCACTTAATCCCCAGCCATCCCTTCATTGAACTTGAATTAAACCTGGTTGATGAGGTGAGGATGACGTTGATGTCATTGGACACCTAGGAGCGTTCAGATGAGGGATTAGCTAGCGTCAAATTTGCTAATCTCGAGATTAAACTCTCGGCTAACAATAATAATAATAATAATAAAACTGCATTTATATAGCGGTTTACGAAACACCTCAAAGCGCTTAACAAACGGTCATGTGAATCGTGTTATGGTTAACTATAACCTCGAGTCTAAAGCTGGAATTTTAACCTTAAAAGATCTAGCGGTTAACTAGTCCTGAAGCACCAACCGAGAGTTAGCTGAGAGCGTGTCTTCCGTGTGAATCCTTCAACTAAGTTAACCGCGAGTAGAGCGTCAACACGGTACACTTCCGGCAATTGGAGAATCGCGCCCCTTGAGTTCAGGGGTGAACCTTCATTTTTTCTCCAACCAGCCAGCCGGGCTGGTAGCATGTAAAAGTTAAACTTACTAGCCAAACGAGTAATTTTCATACCAACAGCAAAATCTTACCGACCAGCCGGGCGTGTATATTTGAAAAGTTACCGTCCGACGCAAAAGTTACCCGCCACGGGCGTGCGGGTGGGTACTAAGTACAGCCCTGCTTGAGTTAGTCTCAAAGCTACCGCAGAGATATCACTAGACTCTAGGCTAAGATTGTCATCTAGACAGACACTCTGGATTAGCGTTATAATTTGTTTAAAGCTCGAGACTAGTGACCATCTGAACATGCCTCTGTTTCCCTATCAGAGCTGGTAGTGGTGTGATGGGATATGAAGTGATGATTAGATTGGATTTAATTGAGGATGTGGGGCTCAACAGTCTACAAGTACATTGATTGCATTAGGAATCAATTCAATTATAGAGGAAACATTTAATTAACAGGGCAGTTTATGTCATCTTGTAGTAAGCCCTACAAATTGGATGGTCATTTGCTTAAAACTTAACTTTTGTTCGTTTTAAGTCCCCATTGAAATCATGTGGTGGTAGGGAGAAAAAAGCAGTAGCATATTAAAAAATAGATTTAAATTGATACCTCATAATTGAAATTTAGCCTTTAGAGTCAGAAAATACAATGAATAGACATTTCCTTTTAATAATTCCTTTATATTTTCAAGACATTTTACTTCATATCTAGAAACTAGAAAAACCGACAAGAGGTATGTTTTGATGTGACGCATGAATCCCCAGTCCTGCTCAATCAAAGCACCGCTTCCAAAGCTAGCGGTGCTTTCGGCCATCTCACATAATTCAAAACAATTTAGTGTTCCAGTTTCACCTATGAAGATCTGAAAATAAGATTCCTAAATGTTTTTACTGTAGAGCATTATTTTAGTGGGTGCCACCACTATTATTTATAGAGCGCGTTTCTGCTGGGGCACTGCAAAAAGATTATTGCCAGGTTTTGCCTGTTTCTGCTGGGCAGACTTAGCGTTTATTAGCGGTTTCTTCCCCAATAGAAACACGCTCATATTCTCATACTTTCATGTTTTACCCAGACGAAGCTTTTAAAGCGAAAGCTCGGTGATTTGTGGTGTTTTTGCCGTTTTCCATTTCTCTGCTGTATCTATTCTACTATTTCATGGATTGCATCTGTATTGTCAGGTTCGGCATATCTACCATTCTGCGTAATATGAGCCTTTTACCAATTCTTCTTTTAAGAACTCTATCTTTTTATAGATGTACCGGTATGTCCAGAATGCACTCAATGGCAGTAGTAGGAAATTTTATATCATCGCAAACTTAACTTAACAATTTGAAATCAGCATGGGCATGAAACCGTATCATACGCCGTGTACGTACGATGAGAAATTGATCGCAATAGACACAAGTTAATATTTGTGTTGGGAGTGATTTCGCGAACATATTGACATAAATTGACTTGCGTCAATGCTGCAGAGCACGTGTGTACACAACACTACGTACTGGCTGTTTCATTTGATTGCATTGTGAAGTTATACACATCAACCATATCCAGTTTAGTCAAATTAATACGAGCTTACACAATTCCAAATTTACTATTATGTACTCCTTTAAATTGGTTAAAAAGTTATTGGTGATAATATTCATCCAGACGCATAGGTAGTGTGTTTATCAACACATTTTTACATATTTCGGTAATAGGCATTGTATTGCAAAATGTATCAATGTGCGAAATGTTACACTGCAAACTGTTGTTGTTGTTCATAAAGATGCACTTTTCTTGGAAAATCAAAAATTCATAGAAAATGTAGTGTCAACATTAGATAAAATTTGTCATGTCTAGACATACCGTAAAACAATTCTTTCATGCCTTGAAAATTGGGGGGGGGGGGGGAGCACTAAGGATATCTCCTCTGTATTAAATGGAGTTTATTTTCTTTCAAAATGAAATGAACATATGAGCTGTCAAATAACACCCACATTTTTATCATCATTATCCCCGGGGTCGGCACACACCATTTTTGTGTCATTATTTGGTCTGTGTTTACCCCCTGTTTAGCTTTATTGCTTACAAACCACCCGAATGGGTTAGGGTTAATACAGTCTAAGGGTTTAGTCTACATGTTTGTTCACACAGATGCTTACCACCTTGGCATATATCAGAGCACCCCCCCCCCCCCCCCCTCCCCTCTTCTGCAGGTTGGGAACAAAGACTCCACGCAGACTATGTAATAATATAAAGGTAATCTTGTGCAATCCCGTGGTGCAATACAATACATAATTACCTCTCAATGAGCTCCTTGTTTAGCCATCTCAGATGCTTACCACCTTAGCATATATCAGAGCACCCCCCCCCCCCCCCCCCCCCCCCCCTCTGCAGGTTGGGAACAAAGACTCCACGCAGACTATGTAATAATATAAAGGTAATCTTGTGCAATCCCGTGGTGCAATACAATACATAATTACCTCTCAATGAGCTCATTGTTTAGCCATCTCAGATGCTTACCACCTTAGCATATATCAGAGCACCCCCCCCCCCCCCCCCCCCCCCCCCCTCTGCAGGTTGGGAACAAAGACTCCACGCAGACTATGTAATAATATAAAGGTAATCTTGTGCAATCCCGTGGTGCAATACAATACATAATTACCTCTCAATGAGCTCCTTCTTTAGCCATCTCAAGTTCCTGAATGTCTTATTAAAATCCTCCGGTTTCATGTTTTTGTCTGGAAGCCATCACAGAGCTGTAGTTAACCTTACATTAATAGGTCAATATCAAGTGCCAAGGGGCCTATTGAGTCTAGAGCTGCTTAGAATAATATATCACAGGCTATTAGATGTCAAAGATGCCTTTATGGAGGATATGATATGTGGGATAAAATAGAGGTCTGCTGTTTAGTGAATTTCAATATTTTGTATGTCTTTTCCTTTAAATTACCCTGGAAAGCATAGACGACGACGCAGAGTCATTTTTAGTCATTTTTCATGCTAATTTAAAAGCTTTCATTTAACACACACCCCAAATGCCATCAGAGGCCATAGGGTTTACATATCTCATTCAATATTGTTACATAAATGTATTTATTTAAGAAAATAGTTATCTTTAGGCCATATACATGTATGGTCTAAATATCTCAGTCAATATTATTACAGAAAGTTATTTAAAGAAAATATTTAGGCTATCATAATATTTCTGTCTATCTAAAATCATATACATGCAGGCATGTCTAGAGCGCTAGAACAATTTTGTTGATGAAATACACCTGATGAATGCAATAATATAAGTGCTGGCATCCTGGGTTTGGATAATGTGTGAGTTGCGAGTAGCGAGTTGCGAGTTCAAGTTGTGAGTTGTAAGTTGGGAGTTGAAATGTGCGAGTTGCGAGTTGGATTTTGTGAGTTCGAGTTGCGAGTTGAAATGTGCGAGTTGCGAGTTATATTTTCCGAGTTCAAGTTGCGAGTTGCAAGTTTAAATGTGCGAGTTGCGAGTTAAAAATGCAAGTTGACATTTGCAGGTTGTCACATGCACATTTGAACTCGCAACTATCAACTCCCAACTCAAACTCGCACTCGCAACTTGAACTGGCAACTCGCAGAATACCTTCACCCTGGCATCCATCACTAGCTGTACATTTGATCTACAACTCATATGCATAGCTCACTTGGGTTCCACATAGAAAACATGCCCTGCCCATATCAAATGAGTATACAAAATAATGAACCACTGGAATTGATGTTATCACGATTGGTTTTAAAATAATAAATGTGAAAAAGGTGTCTCTTGTTCAAAGTGAGATAACTGGTTTTGTCAGGAATTGCCAGTCTATGACTGAAAATAAGGATGGTTTCCCCAGAGTGAAGAAGAGTTATCCAGAGAAGCAGTCATAAAAGGGGGTTTGTGGATAGGGATTGGATTAACAAAACCCATGCATGCACACATAAATCCCGTATAACCCTGAACCCCCATGAAATCACATTTGAAAACAGTCTCTTTGGTGAAAATCTTCTCACATTCTTTCCTGGGATTTAGCATTAACAAATTATTCCTATTCCCTGTCCGAAATTGAAATTGATTCCAAAAGGAATTGTCATCTTCAATGACTACAATGATAATCTTTCTAAGATTTAACGCCTGATTGATCTAAGAATTGTTATTCAGCAAAAACAACAACCCAAAATGTCATAGGCCTACATGTATGTAGACCTGTATTTATAGCTGACTGGATAAAACCAAGATTAATTCCATCAAATAGATCTTGGCTCCATAGGGCAAAAAAAAGAGTTTGGTTGTCTTTGAGAGCTCTCAGGGATGGGCGGGTGGGCAGATTTAAAATTAAAAAAACAACTTATACCAGCGGAAGCTCAAAGTTCAGCCACTCAGAAATTAAAATCATACTAAGAGTCGCACATATATGATATAAACACTAAGTTTAATGTTCAATGCCATTTAAACTGTTTAAAAAAAAAAAATCTGAAGAAGAAAAAAAACCTGAAAAAAAAAATCTGAAGAAAAAAAAAAAAAAAGAAAAAAAAAAAAGAAAAAAATCTGAAAAAAAAGAAGAAAATCTGAAAAAAAAGAAGATAAGAAATAGGAGTGGCCCTAAATTTGATGAGCGGTCGGTTGAGGACAACATAAACAATTTTGTTTTTTGCCTAGCCTCAAATATTGTTTACAATTGAAATCAAAACCCCTAGAAAGTCGTAGGTGTATACCTAATCCAACGGATCTGAACCCGTAGGTTGATTCCTCCACTTGATTTATTAGACATTTCTGGATAAAACCAGAAATATAAATTATTTTTCATATCAAGAATGAAAGTTCAACTTCAAGTTTGTTTTTGCTGTCATATCACTCTCAGTCTACGATTTATTTGACAAGCCAATAATCATATGGTAAATACATATATTTTGAGGGTTTATAGAATAATTGCTGCCGTGTGCAAGTTTGCCATATTGCTACATTTTGGACCCTTGCTAAAACTAAAAAACTCAAAGGGGGAGCATTTGCAATTTTTAAAGATTTTTTTCTTTAAATGTTTCAGGTTCCGGTTTCTCAAAAACATTCCAAACTCAGCACATTTTTTTAAACGTTGTATGGCAGCAGTAGGTATAAGTTTTGTAATCAAAGACATGCATCTAAATATAAACAAAAATGACACCACCAGGTGGGATGTGGATTGGAACTTGTTCCCACGGTAACAAGACAGGCAGCCATTTTGGATTTCAAAATAGAATGTTGCCATCAACTACATCGATAATAACATTTTAAAATGGGAAAATCAATTTTGTATTGGAAGTGCTCATTGCTTCCCTCTTCATACTAAAAAATGTTCACTTCATAAATTGTCAAAAAATTTCAATTTCTACAAAATACCTTAAAGGTATATTATGTGATCTTTCCAGGGAACGCCCTCAACATCGAAAAAAAAATTGAAAGCAGATTTTCTTGCAGATTTACATTTCTGATCATATATCGTACATACATTCCAAGTTACGGGGCGATACGATTCTTAATTACTTCAAAATCATGGTTTTAGAGTGAAAATAAACTGTCGGGATAAAACGACAGTTTATATTTTCACTCTAAATTCATTCAAATCATGATTTTGAGGTAATTAGGAATCGTATCGCTCTGTAACTTGGAATGTATGTACGATTTATCATCAGAAATGTAAATCTGCAAGAAAATCTACTTTCTAAAAAAAATCATGAATAGAGGGCGCTCTCTGGAAAAGATCACATAATATGCCTTTAAAACAAGTGTGTTACCACCCCTATCATAGAAAATAAATTAGGTGTTACCCAAGTATCATGTTTTAATTTGTTAATAAACAAACATCTGGCCTATAATATTCCTCTTTTGTTTAAAAAACCAACCAAACATTTAAATTACCAAGTCATGCAAAAACATGATCATCAATAATACCCTTAATCGAATCAATATCATGTAAAATTCAATATCATGTCAAATGTAAAATCAATGATATTTGTGTTCATGTAAAATGTATAATCAACAGCATTAAAGGCATAGTATGCGATCTTCTTCATAGAACGCCCTCTATCTGTGATTTTTCCTAGAAATGCATTTTTGGTCAAATTACAGGGAAGGGCAATGCGTTTCCTAATTACTTATAAATAAGTTTATGAAAATCGAAACAAATATGTTGAAAAAAAATTCCATAAATTTGAAGCAGATTTCCATTATGATTTACTATTTAGTAAAGTTCTGTGATGGGGTTTTTTTTAATGGAAAATACGGTCAAAGAGTAGATTTATGAGTCCAGGAAAGTCTTTCCTAATAGTCAAACTTCATTATAAGACTAAGGGAGAGAAAATATGTGTAAAAATTTGACAGAGATCACATAATATTGCTTTAAATGTATCAATTCATGTTTTAATCACTGCATTAATTATTTGTGCATAATTGACAAGAAGCGGGGGGCACATTTTGTACAATCCCCGATCATGCCCCCCACCCCCCATAGCTAGGTAACCTTTTTAGTACGTTCCCCGCATGGTCCCCGACATGTATTATGTGAAATGTTATACCAATATCAGGTCAGCCACCTTTAAGCATTTTCATTATTTATAGGTATCTACAGTATATATTATTTAGTTAAAATTGTGCTTTTCAAAGTGTGCATCAAATTACAATTGATATCAAAAAGAAATGTATGAGACATGCAAGCTGTATTAAAAAAATCTATTGTAAATTTTAAATACAATTGGCGCCCATTTTCTGTGATACAGGTTTGTATAGATCTGTACAATATGCATTTTAGAAGAAATCAAATAAATTGTAGAATGCAAAGATAAAAATGTGGGAAAATAGGCAGGGCCAACCAGATGCTGCATATCTGTACATGTATACCTATTACTTAGCCATAACAATTTCAATAAATGAAAGATTGATTGGACCAAATAATAATAATAATTATGGTACTGTAATATTAATCAAACCACTGCTGAAAATAGAAGGAAGTACTGTAAACGTTTTACTTTTTTTTTGTTTGCTTTTTGTGCTAAAATCAGCAATTGAAGAAAACAAATCGCTAATATATTTATTTTGTATAATTACAAATACCTACATACAGGTACACAGACCGTGAAACCAAAGCATTTTATTTTTGCTATTCAATTCTGCATCGCTTTTCTTTTTTCCCTCTTTATTTCTCTATTTCAATGCGCCCGGAACTCTACAGGGTGAGTCAAAAAGAAGTTGTACGTGAATGAATATTTGTTTGAAAATATACTAAACAAATTTGACAAACCAATGAGGCACGTTTTCAAAGAGCAACTTATTCCGCTAATATGACAAAAAGAATCATTGAAATCGATCAATTATATCAGGAGCTATGGCTTTTTTAATAAAAGAGACCCTTTTTTTAGCTGTCCATGGAATGCTTAATCTTCTTGAAATCTATCCTCTCTAAGAGGGCAGCAAAATGTACACATGGGCATTCATATTCAAATGAGATTAAAGCCCGGGAGTTTCAAACACAGATGGGAATGGTGTGCATGAAATAAAAAATCAGTGAAAACAATAAGAAAATGATTAAACATTGAAGGCCCACTTAAAACAATTAAGACACCTTAGAGGACAAACA
The DNA here is from genome assembly GCA_035610835.1 of Ophiura sarsii. Classification (NCBI taxonomy): domain Eukaryota; kingdom Metazoa; phylum Echinodermata; class Ophiuroidea; order Amphilepidida; family Ophiuridae; genus Ophiura; species Ophiura sarsii. The sequence goes on from CM069444.1 coordinate 77,241,349, forward strand.
CCAGCAATCATTTTACTGCCCACTTAGAGTGGAAAGATTTCAAGAGAATTAAGCGTTCCGTGGACAGCTAAAAAAAAGGGTTCTTTTATTAAAACAGGCATAGCTCCTGATATAATTGATCGATTTTAATGATTCCTTTTGTCGTATGAGCAGAATAAGTAGCTCTTTGAATACGTGCCTCATTGGTTTGCCCAATTCGTTTGGTCTATTTTTAATCAAATATTCATTCTCGTACAACTTATTTTTGACTCACCCTGTATATGATTGGGTATAAACGGATGAAAACAGCAAAGCCTATACAAGAATGATTTAATTTCCTGTTATGAAATTATTAATTCCATTTTTTACTTCTTAATATCAATCATTTTTGTATGAATTTGTTTTTGTTTTTTGCATGGACCTACAATCTGTCACTTTTATTTTAATAATGGATTATTTTCCCTTCTATTTTTTCACTCCAGGGAGGGGGTGATAGGAAACAAATACACTAAGTAAGGATATGTTACTGGTAAAATGCCCCCACCCATACCCAGACTTGTACGCTTGTAAACACTTAGGCTTGATAAAGGTAGCACTATCTAGAGAGCAACAAATTAAGTGCACAAGGGAAAATAAACAACTCACAATTTTTGCTAATGATACACTATATCATATTCCCAACATGTATCCGATTGCTGATACTCATCGCGGAGACACTAGAAAATATTCCTATATCTACAAATTAATCTTGGAAACATAGACGCCAATCGGTTTCCTTTGTATAATGAGAACGTGTGAACCCCCATCATGTTTCTTGTTATGCTGGCAATGCTGACAACATACCAATTTAAAAATTGAAGGTTAGCTTGAAGTGTTTTAATAGGCTTAAAATAACCATACTGAAATTTATGCCCAGAACCCAGAACTCCTCACCAATAATTTGTGAATTTGAAATCAGCACCCCTCCCCTACCCCTCCCTCTCAGCTTTGTAGCATCTCTCCCTTAGCTTTTGTAGCATTTTTACTTTTCTTGTAAAAATTAATTAAAGTTAGATGACCCGATCACATTTTCATAACACAGATTTTTCTCAAACATATAATGGAGATTTTCATATCATATGAAAGATCATATTTTTCTGATTAACATACTGAAATTTGACAGTCCAAATCAGTATGATTACGAAGAAATCAGTGAAATAACATCGAATTACCGCGAAAAGTGGTTAACCACCAATATAGTTTGTGTACAACTCAATGGGCACATTTCACGGCATATTGTGCGTCTAAAATATGAACCATTAGAGTTGTGCAACTCAAACTTTGGAATACGACTTTTTTGAGGATGACCTTTCATGTCGAATAGAAAAACTTCAAGTTGAAAATCGGAACATCTACCTTTAAACATATTTGCATTAATTAATTCTTTTTCTAGGGGGTCAACAAAACAATAAGAAACAAAAGAAATAAACGCTTCAATTTTGCTTCATTTTTGACAATAAAATTGTCATATCTATAAAACCATACCTCCGATCAAGCTCAAATTTCAGATTATTGTGGCGCTCAGCAAGCTCTATAAAAATATATCAAATAAAACAATTAACCATAGGAACATCATCTGTCATTAACCCTAACTCGTTGAGCAGGTTTTTGGAAATAGGGAATTAAACTATCAGGGAAGAAAAGCGGTTTATTCTATTTTTATTATTTATTAAAAATTTTTGGGAGGAATGTAGCTCAGTGGCGGCACCAGACTGCCTCATAATTCTTTTTGGGGGGAGGCAAGGGGGGGGGGGGGCAAGACAAAAAATGATGTGCTAAAATTGTCAACATTTGGTCAAATTTAACCTAATTTTGTAAGAAAATTTTGCCTTTTTATGCTAAAATTGTCTATTTTTCCCCCTAACTTTAACTAAATTGAAATATTTTGAGGGGGCAAAGTAGGGGGGGGGGGGGGGGGGCAAACTCATCAGGGATCAAACTTGGTTCACCCATGTGGAAGTCTGGCATCTACGGGATTGCATCAGTCACGGGGTCAGCTCGAAAATCTCATTTTTTTTGTTTGCCATATACACTCGGCAAAAGAAGTTCTTGGACACTTAAATTAAATTAATATTTAATAGAATATATATAATTATATGTATGATTATATATATATAATTATATATCAAAATAAGCAGAAAGTAATCCTCTAACAGCTTAACATGGAATTTATACATGATCACTCATGCATGGCAGATCCCATTCACTTGACAATGGCAAGAAGATTGCAAAAAATTGGATAATCCCTCCATTCAAATGACTGTAAATGCTCATTTCTTGCAATTTCCTTTTGCGCACCTTACCATTGCTTAATGAATGTGCTCAGCCATGCATGAATTCGTACATCTTAATTTCATACAGACATGATAGAGAATTATTGTCTGCTTATTTTGACATGCAATTGTTTAATTTATATTAAATATTTATGTGAAATATTTGAACTTCAATGAGTGTCCAGGAACTTCTTTTGACGAGTGTATGATAGCCCGCCTACAGATTGGTAAGGTGCAAACACCATCGCATTACCAGTTACATTACCAGTTACGCGGCGCACAATATCATCACTAGATACCTGTTGACATCATCTTCCAACTTGAGATGACACAAATGTCAATGTCTATGACAGCCCCTGTCTTCCATGTGCAGGTGTGTACACTTGAAACCATACTTGGATCTATGCTACCAAAAACCTTAGCGGTATACAAATCGGATTGAACCATATAGGCTACAATGTATCCTTACAATGTTTTAAAAATAATATGAAAATAAATTTGAAGAAAATATTAATGACTCATCATTTTATATAATAGCGATGTAAATGAAATTTCTCCATGTATCCTTTAACCCTAACGCTACTACGTCTCACAGTCACCTCACAGCCAGCACCACGTGGCTTGCGCGCGCACAAGTTCTATCTCCTGTAGCACTAAACTACGGGTATATATGGTCTCCGATTTTTTAGCCTGTGAAGCCCTCCCCCCGTGGCTGAGTGTTAGTATATCTCGCCTGTCACGCGGCCGACCCGGGTTCAACTCCCGGCGCCGGCGGACATAATTTTTCCCATTTTTTATTTAACCCCCTCCCCCTGTTCTTCGTTCCATCCCCACTGCCACGTTCTAGGGTTAGGGTTAATACGACACCACACAGTGCATTTTTATAACCCTAACGCTACTACGTCTCACAGTCACCTCACAGCCAGCACCACGTGGCTTGCGCGCGCACAAGTTCTATCTCCTGTAGCACTAAACTACGGGTATATATGGTCTCCGATTTTTTAGCCTGTGAAGCCCTCCCCCCGTGGCTGAGTGTTAGTATATCTCGCCTGTCACGCGGCCGACCCGGGTTCAACTCCCGGCGCCGGCGGACATAATTTTTCCCATTTTTTATTTAACCCCCTCCCCCTGTTCTTCGTTCCATCCCCACTGCCACGTTCTAGGGTTAGGGTTAAGGCTTGTAGAAACAAATATTATATTGATTGAACCGTTTTTTCTTTCATATCACTCAAGTCCACTACTTCGTTAACAAATTACCAAGTGCTGACAGTCAATATCAGAAGACCATGGTCAAAATGTACATGGATATGGTACTTGTCACTCAATTTCGCATTATAATTGTTATACAAATGTCATCTTCTTAATTTGGTCAGACCAGTTCTATGACAGTTTGACGACCAGTAGAAGATTTGTTTAAAGGAGGGGAGGGAAGTGGGGCTATATTTTGTCATTTGCCCCAAAAAATTGGTACTGGTAGTGGTAGCCCACAATTTTAAAGATGGAATCAATGCTCTTATCCTCGCAAATTCATTCCTCGCTTCACTTTTAAGCTAGATACAATACTGATTCACTTAAAGGGACACTAAGAGATGTGTTGGAGGCAGCGCCCTCAATTATGATAAAAACTGAGATTAGTTTATTTTTATAATTGTATTACATGTATGAACTTACACCTGTAAGGATTAAGAAAAATCAGCTCTCTTTGTACCAGAAAACATCGATTCAAAAAATGCTTATCCCGTGGGACCAGCATTTTACGTCCGACAGTATCCCCGTGCAGTACGCGTGATACATAACGCGAACCATATTTTGCATAGAGGGCGTTTTTCAATAAATAGCGATGATATTGTTTTAATCTAGTTTTGCTGTGTTTTTTGTTAGTAGAAACAACAATAATGGCGATTTTTAATGTTCATCTTGAATTCTGAAGTAAATTTTTAAACATTTAAACTTTTCAACACCACTTAATGTCCCTTTAATATTAATTCAATTAAACAAATCAGCTTATACACCACCACAACCAAAGGACAATTTGCACACTGGAATTCTGTGACAGCTTTCCCTGCCTTCCGGCACACAGTACACACACGTCACACCAATCATTCTTAAAATTACGCATCATCAATTATCTATTCCATAAAAATGTCTCCGGACATCCCTAGCACTCAATAAAACACTAAGCAAAACTTACCACCATACATCTTCCTTGCTTACAGCTACGCTGCTGTGAACACGCTGTCAAATCCACTACCACTCCAAAAAGTTTTTGATGATTCCAGCTACTTATTTATCCAAGTTGGTATAAAATCCACATAATAATTCCAAAACTAGATTTCAAACGATTTAATTGTAAATGTAGATCCACGAGAGTGACCTGTAATTTCCAATATCAATACACACAAAAGCAGGCAAGCTGAGTGTTAATATTAGGTGCAGTACCAATAGACCAGTGCGTACAATGTGTTGGTATTTACGCAAATCAGAACAAGCCTGTGCACACACAGCAATTCTGTCTTTATAATAACCGAGTTAACAATTTCGTCCTTGGCGGCAGCTATAAAACGATCACACGTGTGATACTCTCTGCGGTTTGTCTAGTCCCAGCAGGCAGGCAAAGAGCTCCTGAGTCCTGCCCATACAGGGATTGTTGTATTTACTCTCTCCTCAATCCCTCTTCACACAAGGAGACACTTCTCTATTTTTGTCCGCCTATATGAAGTATCCAACTAATTCTCACCACACTCCAGGCCCCCTGAAGCACTCCAGCCTTCTCAGCGATCAACCTTCACTTTTCTTGGGCCAGCAGAAACTTGGTATTATCACTCAGGTAGTATTCCAATGTTGTCATGTTATACAGCAGTCACTGACCCTAATATTACACACGAATGGCCTCGATACGACCCTGCTTCGCTGGTTGGTTAGACTTATTAATTGCATTAGTTCTTTATATTAATGCACCAATTTCTCCTGAATGCTCACTTCTAGAGCCTGCAAATGTTATTCAGTCATAATTGCAAAACATAAGGTCATAATTGCGCCGCTAGCAATCACACCAATAAACGCAAAATCCCACAACTGACACCAATGTGCAGTGTTTTATGGTCTGGTCTGACTCACAGAAAACCAGGAGTTCCCCCTTTGTACTCTATTAAAAGTATTTTATTATATTATTTCGTTTTCCGATTACCCACACAGAGCCAGGCTTTTGCAAATCTTTTGTCTGAGGTCTACAGACCATGGTCCATATCAAAGTTTTTGTTTGTTTGCTGGCACTGTGTATGACCCTCTATACATGATAAACACAAAAAAGCAAACTTTTTTTTTACTTCTTCTCTCGCTTTATCTGGATCCAAAGTGCACAATTACATTAGTCAATAGTTCATATTGACCATGTCATTGGATTGCGCTAAATTGTATTGACTTTCTTTGAATTCAGGGACAATCTTTCTCTAATTTATCAAAATTGTTTATTAAATATTGAAAGAACCACCCTTAATGTCAGTGTATTTACTAGATAGGGACATCAGTCCATCTGTTTGTCAATCATAACATATTTAATTATACTGGACATGTCCAAAATGTCATAACTATAACAATTTAATCACAGATATAAATTACTGTTGTCCAAATTGATCCACTGCTGACCTTTGGGAAATTTTACGAAGAAGAAAAATAGATCAACAGAAAAAGAAAAAAAAACTTGTTACAATATAAAATCAGACAGCAATAATTAAATTTGTAATTAAAATAGTGACTAGAGAATCACCCTTAACGTCAGTGTATTTACTGGATAGGAACATCAGTCCATCGGTTTGTCAATCCTATTTAATTATACCGGACATGTCCGAAATGTCAAAACTATAACAATTTAATCACAGATATAAATTACTGTTGTCCAAATTGATCCACTGCTGACCTTTGGGAAATTTACGAAGAAGAAAAAATAGATCAACAGAAACAAAAATACACCTTGTTACAATAAAAAATCAGAAAGCAGGAATTAAATTTGTAATTAAAGTAGTGACTAGAGAACCACCCTTAACGTCAGTGTATTTACTAGATAGGAACATCAGTCCATCGGTTTGTCAATCCTATTTAATTATACCGGACATGTCCGAAATGTCAAAACTATAACAATTTAATCACAGATATAAATTACTGTTGTCCAAATTGATCCACTGCTGACCTTTGGGAAATTTTACGAAGAAGAAAAATAGTCAACAGAAACAAAGAAAAACTCAATACAATATAAAATCAGAAAGCAGGAAATTAAATTTACAATTAAAGTAGTGACTTATTAGTTAGACCAGTGACAGGCTTTTATCTGTGACAAAATTTGACTGATATGACTGTCTTCGCTTGACCCAATTAATTCTAGTTCAACAAAGTCATATTGGTTAAATTGCTCCATGTTGAAAGAATACAATTCATTTTTGCATTACTGCTTTATTATACACATCAGGGCTGGGAAAGCAAACAAAATTTTCAAGAAAAATAGCTGGATTTCCCTCCATTTCTTATGTATTTCTTTATTTTGAAAAGCAAAATGTCCCTCCAAATACACAAATTTCCCTGGAATATGATTCCCCAATTCCCCAATTCCCCATTTTTCCAGCCTGAAACACATGCTCAGATTATGAACATTTAAACATATTCCAGATTTAACCAAATTACAAACTGAAGAATAAAAAACATATGCATAACATCTGCATTATTTTATAATCAATTCCACGATGGAACACAATCCCAATCTTTTCTTTTTTGAACCCTAATGCTGATAACATAAGGTCATTTTGCGATCCAGGTCGCTCCCGATGACGTAATTTATACGTCATTTGTGGTTCAATCGAATGCAATTAAGTTAGCGGCGACCTCACACGACTTTCCATAAATTGAGACTGGTCGCAGTAGGTCGCTTAAGGAGGCCTGGTTCGCTCAGTGCAGTTGACTTCAATCCAACTCATGCGCGATGGGTCGCAATCGAGTTGCTGTGAGCGATTCTCTTTACATCGGCTGCTCGAGTTGCAACCAGCTAGTATGTAATTCAAACACAAATTGATATTCAACTAAATTCATCATTTTGGTCCTTAAAAACAAACAAAATGGAATACCAACAAACAAACCATTTTTTTACGATGTCCATGTGTTCCGCTTGTTCAGTCAATAATGTTCAACACAACACCTCAATTGAATCGTAAATAAATAATGCGATCACTGATTATGGATTTATCTGGGAGACCTCTGCGAATCAATAGTATTATAAATGATAAATAATTCATTTTTCTGAATCTTTTAATGTCCCAGTTTGTTTGCTTTTTGAACTGGAAACTTGACCATTTAATACTGAATAGGACTAAGTATTGGCATAAAAGGCAATACTCCCATGGATTCAATTGTAATATGGAATTTAATTTTTCTTTAAAGAAAATCAGTATAAGTCCCTCTCATTTCAATGAACCCACATGCAGCTCCAGTCATGTAGAAATATAATATTCAAGGGGGGGGGGGGGGGGTACTTACCCTAATATTTTACAGAAATAATGAGAAAAATATGGAGATTCTTCTGATATCAAAATATCTTGATGTGAAAAAAAAAATCATAGCCCCAAAAAAGTGATCGGAACATACACCTTTAAGACCCCCTTTCACAGCTCATATAAATCACACCTATAGCAAAATCAAATCTATATATTACCCCTTGGAGAATAACCTTGTTCACGTTACACTCATCCATTTGTACAACCCAATAATTTATAACTCACCAAGAGATAACTCCCCATTTTATTCCTTACTCTAAACTGTTCACCATTTGATGTTTTGCTTGAACGTCCTAAAAATAACTCGGCCAAACTTTACCACTTATATCTCGCCAGATAACAACTTGCTTGTTTGTGCCGTAGTGCTTTATCATTGTTTATAATCATCTTCTGTTTATTTCTTGCTCTGAAGTGCATATATTGCCCTATATGCAGAAAATATCACTGTTAAATTTTCAACAAAATCCTACATGACTTTTTAGTGTCACACATAATTATATCACCAACAATTATTTTAGGAATTGAAAAAACTAAAAAAAGATAACAACTTGCTTGTTTGTACCGTAGTCTTTTATACTCATCTTCTGTTTATTTCTTGCTCTGAAGCGCAAATATTGCCCAATGATATGCAGAAAATATCTCTATTAAAATTTCAACAAAATCCTACATGACGTTTTAGTGTCACACATAATTTCATCACCAACAATTATTTTAGGAATTGAACGTTTTGGATTTTTAAAATGTTGATTTGATTGACATTTTGTGAAAATTTGTTTGCAATGTTTTGAAAATTTGTTTGCAATGTTTTGAAAATTTGTTTGCAATGTTTTGATAATTTGTTTGCAATGTTTTGAAAATTTGTTTGAAATTTCTTGACATTTTGATTTAATTTTGTTTTGAAATTGTTTGTAAATTTTAAAATTCACCAATATTTTCAAGAACATTTTGAAAATAAGGCCAAATAAAATAAATTACATGCATATCGTCCTCGCCCTCACCGATTTTTGGAGAAATTAAAATATTTGTATTATTCTCTTTATTTGCTTCATTACTTCATATAATGTTGTCATGAAAAGAGATGCAAGGAAGAGTTACAATATTATTTATAATTATAAACACATTGCACAGTATTTCTCCAGGCTAAGGGTAGGGAAATAAGGAAATAACAAAAATAATGAGGGCCTCTTCATTTTTAAAATATGATGACAAAGCCTCAGCAATTGAAATTTCACACAGAAATTAATAGTAGGCCTACCAAGGGCTTCCCCTCAACAATTTTTTTAGAAAAGTTGGGATGATATACATGTTATTTATTTTACTTGGCTCTAAAAACAAAACAAATTGTCCTACAGTCTGCCCATCCCCTTAGCACTACATATTTTGGTATGGTAACAAAACATAACATTTTTCTTTGATCTGTCATTAATCTCAATGTAGCAAACATTTTTTAGGGGTGGGGTGGCCGTATCAAATTCAGAACGAAATGCGAAAATGGAAACTGTACTTGACCTCACATTTGGAGCTGTAACTTCCTCAATAATCACCATTCTTAGCGTGCAATATCACAAATTAAAGGAGATACATTTCTTTACAACTTTATATTTTAATATTTTTATGTAGGAGTTAGTATACTTTTGGAGTTATCAGCACATTTATAACCTGGTCAGTTACTTTATTTGATGACTGCATATACCATATCATGTATTACATTTCAATGGGTATTGATCAACAATGATTCACGGTATAATTTGACTGGTGATGTGTTACGTATTCATACATTTGTCTTTCGCTAATTTGTTTTTGCGGTTTCTTGTCATCACAAACTCAAATTTGATTTGATGCATTTCTTCCGTTTTCTTAGCCACACTTTTCAGTCGAAGCACGTCCTTGAGCATGAGCTTGAACAATAGGGTGAAAAGTTCAACCGTTAATAGCAAACAATAGACATTGTTGATTAAAAGCATATCTATTGTAATGTTAATGTACATAGATTCTGTTTCCAATAATGTTTTATTATTAAGAAAAGAGATACATACATGAAGATGGAAATGATTAAAAACATGTAGATGGAAAAAAGAACAAAAAAACACAACAACAAAAATGAAACAAGATATTACATAATGATACTAACCTACTAGTATAGTGTTTCGGTTTTTTAGACAGCATCATTTTTTTTTGAAATGCTTGTCTATACCACCAACCCGAGATTTTAGCCAAAGATCTGGTGAGGTGCAGCAAATTTATGTCAGTGTGTTCTTGCTAACAAATACTGCAAAGCAATTATAAAAATGTCATGTGTGCATTGAGACTGGGCACGACATACAGAATTGTAAAACTTGCACAATTTTTCTATTAGACGACGAAAAAACACCCAACATTCTCTTCGAAATTTTAAAGAAAAAAATATATCTCAAATTTTTGAAAAAATGGGTCGGTTGGGGCTAGTAGAACAGGTAGTGGCGTAACTAGGGTCATCAATGGCATGAGGGGGACAGACCTATGATCAGGGGGAGGGAGGGACATTATACAAATACTACATGATAGAGGGGAAATAGAGCACACTATTTTCCTGAGGTACTGGCTACGGGCCTATCACCCCGAACCCGAAGGGTGATAGGCCTGTAGCCAGTACCGAGGGAAAATAGTGTGCCCTATTTCCCCGATCATACCATGTAGTATTTGTTTTATTACACCTCACTGTGACTCTGGGGATGAGGTTGTAGGGAAATAGTCAGAACTATTTCCCTAGGGAAATAGTACTTGTGATAGGAATTGGACAATGAATTGGCATGATTAGTTCATGAATATTTATGAGGTGTAATAAAATCATCTATTTTTTGTTTTACATAGAGTTTGTCATTTCATGGGGGCATTAGGGGGAACCTTCTGGCAGTGGGAGTGAATGCCCTCTTGCCGCCACCCTCTGTCGTCTTTGACATTTATCAATTGAAAGAAATGTATAATAAATTCATAAACATTCCATGATTCCAAGTATGGATACCGTGAAAATATCAATCCCCTTTTGTATATACTATGAGCCTGATTTACGCATAATTTGAAAGCTCGAGATCTTTTAAAAAAAAGATATTGGCTTTTCTCAACCCAAAAAAAGAAGAGATTTCATAAAATTTAAAAATTTGAATGTCAACAATTTGTTTTAAATATTTTGATATTTTCTTAGATTAGAATTCCTTTTCTGTATTTTCACAATTTTTCAAAAATGTTTAAACCATTTTTAAGAACATCCCCACACACATAAACACACAACCAGACAGGACTGATGGCACCTGAAAGCTCAAGAACTTTGAAAAAAATATATTGGCATTTCTCAACCAAAAAAAAGAAAGAGATTTTATGATATTTAAACATTTGAATGTCAACAATTTAATAAAAAATTGTTTGATATTTTCTTAGATTAGAATTCCTTGTCCGTATTTTCATAATGTTTATAAAAATGTTTAAACCATTTTTAAGAACACCCCCACACACATAAACACGCAACCAGACAGGACTGATGGCACCTGAAAGCTCGAGAACTTTAAAAAAATATATTGGCATTTCTCAACCAAAAAAAGAAGAGATTTCATGAAATTTAAAGATGTGAATGTCAACAATTTGTTAAAAATATTTTTGATATTTTCTTAGATTAGAATTCCTTGTCCGTATTTTCATAATTTTTATAAAAATGTTTAAACCATTTTTAAGAACGCCCCCACACACATTAACACACAACCAGACAGGACTGATGGCACCTAAACCCCTACTTGAAAGGTTCGTCTACCCATATAACAGAGTCCTTTCTTCGTCTTAAAGTAGTGATGGCATTTTTGATGGCTTCCGCTATGACAGGAATCCATTTTGATACACAGCTTTTAGAATTGATACCCAGAGGGCATTAGGATCATGTTTCTAATAGTGTAGGTACTATGGGTCATGGAATTGTGGCTCTCGGAAATGAGAATATAATGATGATGGCATTGTTGATTGATTGATTGGTCAATTTTAACGATTGATTTGTTGGTGAAAAAACATATCAAATTTAATTTCATACATTAATATTTTTATGATGGTTCTATCAACAGTCTGCTCCGGATCGGGAGCGCATTTGGCTTGAGGGCGTGCTATTTAGTGATGCACTGCCATCAATTTTTACACTGCGACACTAAAGTGACAGGAGTCTGTCTTCCGCTGGTTGACGGATAAGTTAGAGATTTCAATAGAGGGCAGGCTTGGAAACGGGACTATGTTTCCAAGGGAACGGCCTCCCAGTAATTTTCAAGATTGAAAACAATCCTTTTTTTGCTCATATTCAACCATAAGATAAGTCTCTTATCTCTGAGAGAATGTTAAACATTGGCTGCGGATCTCTTAAATACACGCGATGCAAAACGTACCGTACCCTGTGCGGATCTCTTAAATATACTCGATGCAAGTCCATGACCTGTCTTTTTCTATTTCTTCGCACGCTATACTCCACAAAGACCGGTATAACAATCAGCATACCAAAAACGTTAGAAAAATATTGCCCAACAGATGGCGCTAATATCAGTGGTGTAGCTAAGATGTTAATTTGTATGCAAATATTTAGGGTTGAAAAGCGAAAATGCAATGATTGCACAAATTGACGGGTACATGTTACCACGGTGACGCACACCTATCAACTTTTTAGCACCCTCAAGTGAAACTGGCCCTCGTTCCGAAGCTGACTGATCAAAGGACATTCATAATAAAAATGATCCAATATGGAATTAGCCATTTTGAGAAATGGTTTCAGAAAAAATTTTGTTTTCAAAATCTGTGAAAGAAATCAATCCCAAATTAGGCTAAATATTGACAAATACTTTGGTGAATGAATCAAAAATAATATCTAACAATGTGTATTTTTAAGGTTATTGTTAATTTAATTTTCGCCAGTTTGTAAAAGTCTATATATTATTCATATGTTTTTAATTTGAGAAATGATGGCCCCAGTCCCAGGGTGTGGCATATTTATTATGCCATTACAGAAATCTCAGTGTCTATTTCATTGTCAATATTTGATTCTATTATTTGTCAATTAATTATATTCTTTTCAAGATTCAAAGAAGTCATAAATATATAATTTACAAAGGATTAAAGTGGCCAAGGAGATACGAAATTGTGACACACATCAAATGTGTTAAAGGGGTATTGAGAGATTGCAGAGAAGGAAGAAAAAAATTGGGAAAAAGGAAATGTTTCAATAGATAAGGTACGTAGCAACCCTGATATGTAATGATTTATGGGAAAATGGTTGAATAATGGCGCTAGATTGAAATTTGGTTGAAGCAATTTATGTTATGAGTGATGCTGATAATGTTGATGTGATGTTCATTGAAATTACCAAATCGTGAAATGTTACATGATAAGATGTCGAATTAAGGTCAACAATTTCGGGTGGTAGTATATGTATGCCTAAGTATTACGTAGGTGCAAAAAACCTGATTTCCAGAAAAATTGAGGGCGCACTCCCATACGCATCTCTAAGTGCCCCTTTAAGTGCAGAGGCTTATAGAGGGCGCTATACAAGTACATTTAACCCTAACCTTCCTGTGCACTACAAATCATTACACTGCTAGCTACTGGTCCAACGTGTTCTTCCCAAGTCTATCTTGTGTGGCAATCAGACGGCTATCAAATGGCGTAGAAAACTGGAGCAATCAGTTAGGTGTCTGCCATCCACGTGGGCGGCCCTGGTTCGATCCTCGGTGCTAACCCTTAAACTCTTGAATCCCATTTTTCACTCTCAGGTAAATGGATGACCCCTTTTCAAAGCCATTTTGGTAAATGTATGGGTCTAAAATGCTTAATTTTGCTGTTTTTCGCCAACCTTTTAGCAAAATCTGTCAAATATATAGACAAATTATGGGTTTCTAGTAAACATATGGGTCCATTTTCTCCTGAAAATGGGTAAATATTTGGGTCAATTTCCATTTTGCCGGTAGCACATCCATACAAAAAAATATCCGAGTACCACCCCCCCCCCCCCAACCTAGACGAGTGGACTAAGACAGTGAATTACATGCTGGTGGACCTACAATTTTACAATCTATCACATTTTGCCCATTTCCACCCCGGATAGCTTTTCATCGATTTATTTTAAACTTTGTGTGTGTTGAATCACTGAATAGGCAGGCCCATTCCAACTGTAATGTTGATACAGATTGTGATCACAACTCAAATTGAATCAACCAACATGACATCAAAATTGCCTGATGTTTGATTGATTATTTATATCGTCCGATTTCATTGTGTCTTGATCATTAAATAATGCACAAGACTTAGTGTACATGTACAACAATACACTACACATCGTTTGTACACAATACTTTGTAAAAAAATAGCAAATGTATTCATCAATTTGATAAAAATACCATGTGTACTTTCAATAACAGTGGGTGCTCGTTAAGGCTCACTATGCAAGAAAAGGTTGCAGCCAATTAGGGAAAACAAATTAGACGAATAGAAAAAAAATGGTTGTAATAATTTTGCACTGAAAATTGATTGAAACCACTCGGTTATGTCATGGTAGTACTGATTTTGACTGATTTCTGTGGTAACAGTGTCTATTCGTGACCCAGCCTGGGGATATTACTGACCGCAAATCTCTGCAGTGCTAACCCCACAAAGAATGGTATTTATATTGAATTTCCAATTTGAATTGACTAATAATGGACTTTATTATTACTTTTGTATCTAAAGAGTGTGAATCATCAGTTAATGAAACAATTTCAATTGTATAAAATTGGGAAATATTACAATTTCTATATCAAAGTTGAATAAAACTGGAACAAATCTTATGATTTTCATCTTAAAATTGAGGGTAACTGATGAAAAAATTAAAATACAATTTACAAGTTCTGTGTCACCATAGTAAATTCTTTACAGCCTAAGACCAAAAAATAAAATTGTTATGTTGTCCCCGACCGCCCGCTCGTCAGATTTAGTGTCGCTCCAATTTTTTTTCCCCAGATATTTTTCAGAATTTTTTTTCCCCAGATTTTTTTAACAGTTTAAATGGCATTGAATATTAAATTAGGTGTTTATAACATATATGTGCGACTCTTTATAGAGTGATTACAACTTCTTGTTGGCTGAACTTTGAGCTTCCGCTGGTATAAGAAAATTTAAAAATAAAATTTAAAAAAATCCACCCGACCACCCCTCCTCTCTGAAAGCTGTGGAGGACAACATTACTTCTTTTTTTGTTGGCCAAATTATCCTTTGTCATATTCACCTACAGGCTGAACGATGCATCATTCGATAACAAGGGGGTGGGTGGTAAAGTTTTGGTTGTTTGTTTATTTGGGGTTTGGGGTGGGGGGGGGGGGGGGGGGGAGGAGAAACTCAATACATAACTCGCTAACAATTGAACTACCCTCATAATAACTCCTTGCTTTCAGATGGATCAGTGCACTTAAACCAGAGGCAGAAAACTCACTATTAAATTACTCAACTACGTTAACCCTATTGCTTTCAGATGAACCCAAACATGACCAGCAACGAGTAGTCTATGAAACCCAATATGTAACTCGCCAACCCCCTATTATCATGCCTTACTTTTAGATGAACTCATGACTTGACCAAAGATCAGTGTATAGCCCTATGAAATCTCAATATATACCTCACCAACTAAACTCCCCATTTTATAACTCCTTAATTTCAGATGTACTCATCAGAAATGGTCTATAAAATACTCAATATATAACTCACCACAAACTGTATTCTCTTAGATATCACTCCTTACTTATGACTCCATACTGACCAGGGGGAAGTGTGGCTTTTGAAAACTCAATACCGGTATCCATCAGAAATGGTCTATAAAAACTCAACAACAAAACTTCCCTATCTATAACTCTTTACATAAAGATAACTTCATACTGACCAGCGGCAGGTATGGCGGTGCGATATATCATCTTACATAAGTCGCAGAAATCTTGGCTTATAATAAGCTTAGGTGAGTTAAGCCGTAACAATTTATGCAAGGCATGCACCATCCTATTTTGCAAACTTGAGAGTCGATGGCATCCATGGTTGCATCTTTCAATTGAAATCATAACCAAACTTTAATTTGAAAACATTCAAATTATTCTGTAAAAGTGGAAATGTGTGCGCTACATTGGTTTCGCGCTTTTAGCACTAAAATCAGCAAGCGCGAAAAAACGGGCAAATATATTCATTTTGTATGTAGGTCTATATGTAAGGAAGCGTGAAAAAAAAAGCAAACAAAATTGTTCAAAATGTGCAAAGTACCAACAATTCCATGCATGAAATGTACACTTGTACAGTATTTTACCAGCTAGATGTAGACTGCTAGAAATAATGAGAGAGAGGGTCACCATACTATAGCAAATTGATGATTGTCACAGAGAAGGGGTGCATGTTATTAAATCCACGCTTTAACTTCTTTTCCTTCTATCATAAGTGTTGATAATAACCCTAACCAATCCCCCCCCCCCCCCCCCCTGCTAAAAAATACTACTTAAGCTTCTCTCCAAGCGCATTTGTGCGGACAGTTATCCTGGTATACTGCGTGAACGAGTAGCTGAGGGTCGTGGCTTAGTGGGTTGGACGACGGGCCGATGTCTGGAGGGTCCTTGGATCGATTCCCGGTGATTTAGCTGCAATTTTCTCCTCCAAAATTGAAATCAACAATATTTTATCAAAATTCATTTTAGTTAACTACAATCTCTCAAAGTGAAATTGTTTTAAAATCTGAAAGGCTATAAGTGACAAATAAAAAAGGACACAATTTGTTTTTATAATAAAATATCCAAAGCCAGTCGCATTTCAATAGACCCAATGAATGTCCAAGGGCTATTATAATATTTAACTATAAATTAATTCAATATCGAAGATTTCCTCAATAAAACTTCAATAGGAGGAGTCACCCTAGAGGCGACAACAACAAAACCACCCTGTTCTACGATAAGCAAACAGACCTCTCAGGTAGGGTCGGTTGGTCAAGCTTTTTGTTTTTTTCCAACAATTTTTTGAAAATTGAGACAAAAATCCAAAAAAAATTGAAAACAATTCCTTTTTCCCGTAAAAAAACCCAAAATTGTTACAAAATTTCTCAAATGTTTAGAATTTATTTTTGAAAAATTGAAAATAATTGGTTGGCCTGGCCCATAGAACATGTTAGTGATTTTTTTGGCCTTACATGTATGTAACAATAACAAAGTCTTACAAATCTAACTTGACAGGCTATTGGTGCAATTGCCTGTAACTACAAAATGTACAATGAACTATTCAATAGGTGAGTGTCCATTTACAAAGACACTGTTTTGTCACAAAATGTCATCTGTCAATCTCTTGAGGGAAAATTTTCTTGAGAGAAAGTTTTGATAAAAATGATAAAAATTACGAATATATATTTGTTGGTTGTGCGTGATGGGTCAGGGTGTTTTAGGAATATAAATTAATAAGGATACATTTTAAGCTGATTTACTTGGGTACAGTTGGTACACTATTGATATCTATGGGCAAATCTACTGACTCAGATTTGCTAAACAAGATTTGGACATAGGCCTACATGTAATTCAAACCTAAACGATCCAAAAGGATGGGAAATCCTGCTGGTTTTACCCAAAGAAAAAGACAGCACCACAATGCATTGCATTTTTGCAAAACGCTATAAATCTGGTCCCCGATTCATCTCAGTTCCCATAGACATTATACACAAAAGCATGGCTTCATAGCACCATCATCGTACAAGCTCTTAAATTCTTGTTTACATCAATAAATAAATTAGTTGTCAGTGTTCTTATTTCTAAAACCCAAGAGCTCGACTAGTATACGAATTACTCACAGTATAAATTGGAAAACCAAAAAGAGGGGAACCATCGATTTTCTGATACAATGTATGTGTCATGTATGCCAGAAAGACACAATATCAAGATCTCGGGGTACAAAGGTCACTAATATATCGATCGATCGTAAGTATAGATAAGTAGACCAGTGATGGCACTATGTGGGTGGGGGGGGGGGGGGGGGGGGGGTGGGGGGTGCCCAGTCACAAACTCACAACCTTCAATTAAGGTAATTTCAGGCAATTACATTAAATGCCCACATTCCCCCGCCCCCATCAAACATTTTTCTTGGCCCCCTCCCCAAAAAATATTTTGATGCTGGTGCCGCCACTGAGAAAGACTTAAAGGTAGATGACCCGATCACATTTTCATAACACAGATTTTTCTCAAACATATGGAGATTTTCATATCATATGAAAGATCATATTTTTCTAATTAACATACTGAAATTTGACGGTCCAAATCAGTATGATTACAAAGAAATCGGTGAAATAACATCGAATTACCGCGAAAAGTGGTTAACCACCAACATAGTTTGTGTACAACTCAATGGGCACATTTCCCGGCATCTTGTGCGTCTAAAATAAGAACCATTAGAGTTATGCAACTCAAAACTTTGGAATACGACTTTTTTGATGAAGACCTTTCATGTCGAATAGAAAACTTCAAGTTGAAAATCAGAACATCTACCTTTAATTTGCAATCAGTATGATTTTCTCACTTAATACTTCTCTCCAAAAGCTCAAGGTATCTCTTTTCCTAAAATGGTTATGGTATTTTGGCAGAAAAATACTAAAGATAAACATAAAACTAAGTTATGAATGTTTACACTTCATAGTCATTTAGCCCATAAAGTACCATAAGATTTCAACATTGTTATGACATTTCCATTGATTTATCAATTTTAATTAAAAGTTGTAACTAAAAATAATGTTATGAGGCTGACATTTAGAACTTTGTGAATCATCCTGAAATGTTTAGAGAAGGATAATGTCAAATGTTAGGGGTGGTGCGCAAGGATGCAAGTAATTTGTGTAACAAAAAAATATGTGACGTGTTCTACCGAAACCAGACACAATTGGGCACGATATCAAAATTGAGTTAGTAATTGATTATTAAAGAGATATCTTTTAAGATATCTTTTAAAGCTTAAAAGCTTTACAATGGTACTTCCCAAAGCGGAGTTGAATCATTTTCAAGTTCGTCTTATTTATGAAACTGAGATATCGTCCTCTAAAGAATGGAACTTACAATGTACTTACAAAGTACTTTTATAATGTACTCTTTTTTTTGTTGGTTTGATTTTTTAATCTGAAATTTTCACAATAATGTTATAAACACTCTGAAGATTAATTATTTCCAAGAAACTCAAATTCCCAAAAAATCACCCCCAATTATGTTTTGGGCTATTTCTCAGTTAGGAGCTCTGCCCAATTCCGTCTGGTTTCGGTAGAACACATCAAAATATAGTCATAAGGTGACGGATTCTACAGGCCTGACCAACCCCATTTTTGTTGGGAAATCAGTGAAAATATTTCACGTGCACATGAATACTGACCGAAATAATTTTTGGGCATATAAAATGACGGCAACATTTTTCAAGATATTATTATTTTTTTACCTTTATTTTGAAGGGGGAAAAACAAACATAACCAACTGACCCGACCTGCGAGGTCCGTTTGCCCGTTAATTTTTTTCTGTGGCGTAAACCCTAACCCATATGGGCAGTTTGTAGGGATAATGCTAACAGGGAAAACACAGGACAAATAAGGACAGAAAATATGGGATGTGCTGTCACTGGGGCTTGAACCCAAGCTGCTGCGATGGGAGTCCTGATTGTGCATCACCATGATCACAGTAATGTGTGCCACCGTGCCACGCTCCCAAAAATAACTTTCCGGAGCCTACATATTAATAGGCCTATACCTTTCTGTGATTGTGCAATGACTGGGAAAACAGTTGGGGCCTTTGGCGCAGTGCTTCTGTTGAATGGCTATAGTTTTAAGGTTATGGAACTTCGATACACAAAGAAAGAAATGCAATTGAAGTTACTTGCACCAGGATCTATACTTGCACCTCCTATCAGCTGGTTGTTTAATTATTGATATGAGATTTACAATTAAATATCAAAGAATATATCAACTACAGTGTAAATGCCAAATATGTCCGTGCTCAGCTGTAATATTAAAGGGGCATTAAGAGATGTGGTGGAGGCAGCCCCCTCAATTACAAAAATATATGATAAAAACTGGAAATTGTATATTTTTACAATTGTATTACATGTATGAACTTACACCTATAAGGATTAAGAAAATTCAGCCCTCTTTGTACAACAAAACATTGATTCAAAAATGCTGGTAGAGCCGCAACCAGCATTTTACACTGTTAATGGTGGTATTCCAACATATAAAAAACATTGTTTTAATCGAGTTTTGCTGTGTGTTTTTTCAGTAGAAACAACAATAATGGCAATTTTTAGTGTTCATATTGAATTCTGAAGTAAATTGATTAAAATGAAAAAAATTCAACATGACATTGTGTCCCTTTAAAATCAAGTATTAAAACACTCATGAATTTGTAATTAATTTGACTTGTATAAAACTATCTGCTATATTATTAAACACAAATGCAATACAAAGCATCGTCATGTACAGACCAGCTTTTATAAATATTAACGGTAGTGTTAGACCAATCTTTGGTATCAACAATACCAAATATTTTAAAAAAAGAGTCTTTTAGTTTTATGACCAATTTGGAGGAACGTGAAAACCTATTTTTACAGGATATGAATCAATTAACAAAACTGGGAATTTAAAGTATTGCAATCCTCAGGAAAAATATCTTGAATGAATTTGTCTTTATAGTAAAATAAGCTCTAATTATCCAAATATTGCACAATTTTTAAACATTTTGTTCATGCAAAAATGATTCCCCATTTTTGTATAGCAGTATAGCAATTGATATGATGGCCTGCTTCTGACAAATGTTAATAGGATATAAAAGGGATCACTTTCAAAACGTTTTGTCCCCATGGGACATACTCAGAGCTATATAGGGGGATTGGTTGTCCAGCGCTACCATTACAGAAGCGTTTGTAAATGTTAGCTTGTCAAGAAAATGACAAAGTATATCTTGACTGCAAGCATGCTGCAAGGCATGTCAATATTGATAATAGATACATGTAGTGAAAAATTGGATGTCCAATATGTGGAACTTCGTATTACATTGTGTATATTTACGAGCTATCGCATCGCAATCGGTGTGTTGGGGAGGTTGAGGGCTTCGAATGGAATCAAATTTGACAGGGCCATGTCTAAAATGAGGTTTTGAAAGTACTTGATTTGAGTTCAAGCCTGTCTGATTTCAAGAATCAATGTAGCATACAATTGCACATATTTGATTTTAACCCACATGGCAGTCGTCGCCAAAATTTCACAAAATGTTTCAAAAATGTGAAAATTATTGAATTTCATTACTATATTTGGAATTAACTTGAGAAATGCATTAAAAGTACAAACATGCAGGTGGCTCAGTAATCCTTGAGATTTAAAAGTAAGGAAAGGTTTCTGACAAATCTGTTTTGTAAACATGGTAAAACTAATGGAAGGTGTTAAGATGATTTTGATGAATGTCAACCTTTATGTATTGAATGCCTTCATTCTATTTTCGATAACAAAATTGTACAGAGTAGTCCCAACCAGTAGTGTAACTAGGGTTGTCAATTTATTTTATTTTTTTGGGGGGGGGGGGGGGGAGAGGGGCATGTGGGGGAACAGGCATGTCATCAGGGGGCATATCTGACTATTTATTTTTAGTATACATAGAGTTTGCCATTTCATTTTGGGGGAGGGGCATCAGGGGGGAAAGCCTTCTGGCAGGGGTAAATGCACCCCTGCCCCCCTCTGGTTACGCCACTGGTCCCAACTCACCCCTGGATTGTGTTGAAATATACCTAGCCTTCGTCACCATCCATTCATCTTCACCAAACATAGCCATCAATTCTAGAAATTAGAATTCAAATTCCAATTAAATACGGGACCTGGTTTATTTATGTTTCGGACTAGAGAGATATAAATTGGATTTTAGCCAGCCAATCTGTAATCAAAATGTTTATAATGTCAAGTCAAGTTTTTCATCTGCAGAAAACTCTACTGTATGTCAGGTACATTTTTTAAAATGGGAAGAAGTAGAGAACAATTTTTGTTGGGCAGCAAATTAGAAGTGTGGCGAGGTAGCTGACGACAGTATAAAGTTCCCTACCCATCCCGGTTTATTTCATTAAATCGTTCCAATTTCTTCGATAGCCAATGAACATCACATTATGGCCAAGCGATGGCGCATGTTATTGACGCAATGTTAGATCTCTTTAGGGTTCAGTTTCACTCGATATACTAGGTTTTGCTCAAGATGGTTTCAGAAGATATTCGGTTTGTACACAGATTTGTGTGTTTTCAAATGGCAAATTAACCTTATGGGTGCTGGCTGTATGGCTAACTTTCATTTAGATGAAATAGAGCTGTATACATTGTTTTGAGACAATTGGAAGCATAATATGGAAAGTGGCTGGGCTATAATGGGATTTAAAGATAGTGAGAGATTTAAGAAGCTATATTCCTTTGTGGTTGCTTTAAAGGGGTATTGAGAGATACGTATGGGAGTGCGCCCTCAATTATCCTGGAAATCAGTTTTTTTGCATCAAAGTAATACTTAGCCATTTATACTAACTACCATCTGAAACAGTTTACCAACATTCGCCGTTTATCATATAAAGTTTCATGATTTTCTTAGTTTCGATATGATCATATCGAAAATAAGGTGCTGAATTTGGAAGTTATGCTAAGTTTTACTCACAGACTTTCGCGGCAAATCTCAACCCGGAAGTGCTTAGTTTGGCATGAAGGCAATGTCAGAATTGTATGATATTTTGGATTTGGGCTATGTTGATGATTATCTTTACGTTATTGGCTCATTTAGTATACATGTATCAATACATCTCTCAATGCCCCTTTAATGATTATTTTATGTCAAATAACAATCAAAATCTACCTAAATGGCAGTATACACAAAAGGCATACTACAAGATTGAATTTCCTTAGCCCTAACTCCCCGGGCGTGTTTTTGTGAACGGGTCAATTTTGAGGGGAAAATCATTCTCTGCATGCGCCGCGAATCGAACCCGTGCCGAGTGCGTGCAGGTCTGAAGCTCTACCAACCGAGCTAGGAGCAACATGGGTGAGGTTCAAAAAATTGACAGGGCCGCCGCGCGGTACAAGATTGTGGCACTGCCAGGTTTTGTAAGTTCCAAGAAGGTTAGGGTTAATTGAAACAAAACTAAGATAATCAAATGTGAGTGATAGATACTTTAACTTTATTCAGTTCTTTCAGTTCTTAATGCAAATTGTTAAAACTGGAAAAAAAGGGTAAATATTTGCATTGCAATTTACATTCCACAGTTACGAACTACTTTCATGGCTTTTAAAACAGCTATACTATGATGAGTATGTGTTACTAATTTTGACAAAATGTCTCCATTTTTATCTGGACTCTCTCAAGATGACGATCACAAATATCTTGATATTTTGTAACAACTGTCATGAGCTGTACAACATTGTACAGAGTATAGTCATGTTGAAGGGTTCTCAGATTAGGATACAAAAACAATGATTTTATTAAGGCTAAACATTGATGAGTCAATTTTCACTGCAAAAATGATAAGAGGCACCCACAAAGGTATTCTGTAAAAAGTAAAAATATTGCCCCGGACAGCATAACCACAAGAAAATAAAAATGTGTGAACTATATTTATAGTGCTTCTTCGCTTGGAAGATTTATGGAAGGAAGAGAAAATAAAGGGAAATTGTGTTAAAATGAGTCCTGTGTGTAATCAATCTTTATTCAAGCAATCACTGACATAAATTATACAATGCGAGAAAAAAGAAGGTAGATTATATCAGGAAATATATCTATTGAAAATTGAATTTTGCCCTGGCTAAAAGAGAAATCCTGATTAAATTACCAGCTATAGGGGGTCTGCTGAAAAAGGCAACAAATCTTTGGTTTGGAGAAATATGCTGAAGATCCCTGATTTAGAGGAAAAAGACTCCGGAAGAGGATTGAAATTAATTTAGGTCTCATTACTACATTAGGAAACCACTATTTTGCTCGTAGTCGTATTATCCGACAGCTAGAGTGTCGGCTAAATGTCCATAAGCACACAGTTACTCAGCCCAGAATGCTGCGGGCGGTGGCGGGGGGGGGGGGGGGGGGGGGGGGGGGGTAGACGACGAGCTATGCTTGAGTGACCACCTTTTATGGAGACGCTCTTTCTATTGTATAGCTTCGTGACGAAAGTGCTTATAAAACAATGAATGACGGGTAGTTGAGCGGTGCACTTGATTGATATCGTTTGGTCAGTTTAACCCCACTATTATTTTGCATCACACACTTTACTGCATCAATACAATACCAAGTTCTTGGATGGAGTTACATAGAACAATATGTGCTGGAGCCTATAATTCAGATAGAACAAATTAGTGGTGTAGAATAGAGTGGTGACGAATTTTGTTGTGTTTCAATAAATTAAATCTGATCATTTTGGAAGTGTAGTACATGAATTCATTCAGAGCAGTAATATAGGCCTGCCTAAGGGACACACCATTAGATACTCAGCCTACTCAGGGGGTGGCATGGAAGAAAAAACTGTTAAAAGTAAAAAATAAAAATCTGACTCGCCCAAATCAATGTAGAGAAAAACATTAAAACCTAAATAAAAAAACTTTGTCGCCTTCACCAAAACAACAACAAACTACCCAAACTTCCATGCCCCCCTGAAAATCAAATGGTGTGTCCCTAACTAATAACATTGCATTGCTGTGTGAATGAACTTTAAAGCTTACCCTTGTGACACATGCGGTATTCTGACCAGATTTTTTATTTTTGTAAGTATTTCCCACATTCACGACTGATGATGTCATGTTTCCCCTTATAAACCCCCTAAACCATGAGTTAAATCATGGTTAAATCTCTCTGCAGACATATCTGCGAACAGATGGCAGGAACATTTGAATACAGCGTGATGAATTTTCAAGATACCATTACTAGAGATTCGGCCCCATATTTGGATATTTAACAGCAAATCCTGACGGTATAATAACCATGCATTTGTAGTTGTTCGCACTCTGCTCATTTTGAACAATTTTGCTTGTTTTTATTTTTGCGATTTTGAGCTTCCTCACAAAGACCGAGACTAATCATGTTACCCAGGTGGTGCACTGTATGTTTTTATGTATCATTGAAACTTTATTGTCGGATTTGAATTATTGTAACTTTATTGTGAATGTGATTGTATATGTTTTGAGCAAAATAAAAAAAGAAAAGAGAAGGAAAAAAAGACCTAGATACAAAATGAATATACTCGCGCGTTTTTATTCTCGTGCTTGCGAAAATAAATGTAGTGCGAAAATGTCCATTTTTACAGTATTTGATATGTATAGGATGATTCAAAACATATTGGCGGTCACCTTTGTATCAGTATTGCTATAACTACATTGCCATTTGCCACTTCAGCCATTTAAAGGTATATTATGTGATCTTTCCAGGGAACGCCCTCAACATCGAAGAAGAAAAAATAGAAAGCAGATTTTCTTGCAGATTTACGTTTCTGATCATAAATCATGCATACATTCCAAGTTACAGGGCGATACGATTCTTAATTACTTCAAAATCATGGTTTTAGAGTGAAAATAAACTGTCGGAATCCCGATGGTTTATATTTTTCACTCTAAATTCACTCTAAAACCATGATTTTGAGGTAATTAGGAATCGTATCGCTCTGTAACTTGGAATGTATGTATGATTTATGATCGGAAATGTAAATCTGCAAGAAAATCTACTTTCTAAAAAAAATCATGAATGCGCTCTCTGGAAAAGATCACATAATATGCCTTTAAGGCCCTTCACAATCGAATTTGAGTTTCCTGTTGCAGGTTTAAAAAAAGGGACAATTATTAATTATCTTATATTTTCTTTATTTTGTAACTAATTATTTTGTGGTCGCAACCAATTTCAACCCCTTAATATCGAGGACTCTGCATTTAATTATTTTCCAAGTATGATTAATTTGATACCCAAGTAATAATGCAATCATATTCTATGTTTATACATCATCACAGCTGGTATGATTAAAGTCAGAAAGTAGCAAATGAAGTTTATTGAAAGTCATTTTAAAGGGGACAATCCTAAATAAAATAAAATAACAAAATATTTTGTAATTCTCAATTTCGGACGCGGGCGGCAACAGGAAACTCAAAATCAATTGTGAAGGGCCTAATAAAACCACTAGTTGTATGTGCTGAATATTGAAAACTTTTTTGAAGAAAAAAGTGATTGTGAAAAAATTGCATAATGGACTTTATACAATGTGTAAACACGGACAGAAAAAATGTGCAATTTCCACTTTCAAAAGGAAAGACAGAAAATGATACAATAAAAAAGTAATTCCTGTTCTGAATATTTACCATTCTTTCCTTTTCCTCTACTACAGATGCTGATCTCACTTCCTTCGTCATCGCTATCATCCCCATCGTCAGATTCCTCGATCATGGACAGCGGACGATAACGCACAGGACTTCCATTCTCTTTCGTCTTCGTCTTTGTCTTTGTCTTTGATTTTGGCATCTTTAATAATTGACCACCACGAATGTGATCCCACACTGCGTATCTTATAATCCGTTATATTCCCTTGTCTGTGTGACGTAATAATCCAATAATCCAAAAGTTCCTTGAAAACGTTTGTACCGCAGCAAAATTGTGTTGATCAATGTCGACTGTACACAGATGAATTTTATTTCAGCTATCCTTTCAGGAGATTTTTTCCAGTGATTGATTTAGACAATTTGCTTCATCTTTGCAGAAACAATCACTACAAACGCAAAACTATCAGCTCTCACTATCGTACTTCAACCCCTTCACCTCAAGTCCAGCAGGCTTATTGTCCGTATAACAGCGTGTTGGGAAGGAGGGACCCATGCATGCATCAATCTTCAATCAACTCTCTCGCGTGGCTAAATGTGTGTTGGATGGAGTCTCCCCAAGATATTTTTAGCTCTAATCCAATAATCACTTCCCAATCCAAATAAAAGACTGGCAAATGATATACAAAAGCAGGTTTTGTACTGTGTTAAGTGCTCCAGTCAATTCAAATACTGTCTTGATAACGTTGAATGGCAACACACATATTAAACTGGTGACTAACACTGTGCTAACACCAGCTATGAATAGGGGGTTGTGGCAAAAAACAACTCAGCAACACTAACAAACCACCAACATGAACTTTTGAAGAAATTATTAAAAAACACACGTACAAATTCCAACTTTTTGTAATGAAAAATGTCACCGATTAGTTCCCAATTGAACTTGAAGTGACTCCAATCTCCCACTGTCTTCTCAGTGCAATCAGCCAGCCATAACATCCACTATACATAGGGATCCGATTAGGTATGGCTTGACCTGCCGCTAATAATCAGTCTCTGTTAGGCTCCATTGGATTGGTAATAATTTTACACCACACTGATACAAAAGTACAATTGGAGTACAAGTTGATTTACAGTTGCCTCCTCCTCTCTCCCTGTTGTTTTATTCAATGACCATTGTTGCACTGACCAACCACACTGACCATTAGTCCAGATTTGTTTGACCAATTTCAAGTGGTCAATCTTTTATGTAGTGATGACCCAGCTATTGGCTCTATACAGGCTTTATGTGATAAAGAGCTGTTTAAGCTGTACAAATTATGATGTGACCCTATACTACCATGTGAGTGTGTGTGCTAATCATATCCAAACAAACTTCCAACTCCTCAGCAAAATAAAACAAACAGAAAGTTGCATTACAGACCCTTGGCTGTGTAGTAGTAGTATCGTACATTCCTGCATAGTGGGATAGTCTACTCTGCTTTACCCACCAGTTGTGATAGTTTTGGTAGATGATCCTTGTTGTTTTCTGATTCAAATTTGGCTGATATTCACAGAATCAGAGTTTACACAAAGTTCACACCAGCATGATTCTATAGTATCCTGCGGTCCGCTGAAAACCATGATTTTCCCATCATAATGTTTGACATGTTGAAGCCATTGATCTGTACATATTGTACACTCATTGCTGTGGACCCAACACTTTAGAAGCCATTGCCTGAAGTGAATGCTCTCCAAATGTTACTGAGGGTTACTGGCAGTTTGGTGCAAGGACCACTGTATAGTATAATCAGTTCAAAATTGGCGAGAAATATTTGGTTTTTATCTTTCCGATTATGGCGACACGCACATGGTTTTAGCCCCACACACACATAACACAGTGCTCATGTTGCATGATTGTTGCATTCATGCGCGCCCGCGTCCTCCTATATTCATTTGCTGCTGTAAGGATGCTTCGCCAATTTGGAACTGATCAAACTATAGTATATATATTCCCATGTTTGAGGCTATCAACAGATGTGTTTCCTCCCTAATGATTCCCCTGAGTCTCTTAGAGGCTCTCAGTATCCAATGTCAACTGATGACATGATACCCCATTTATGGGTTTAGAATAGGGGGAAGCCAGAGGATATTGGAAGCAATCCCACAATGCAATGTCAACTGATGACATGAAACCCCATTTATGGGTTTAGAATAGGGGGAAGCCAGAGGATATTGGAAGCAATCCCACAATGCAACTGATGACATGATACCCCATATATGGGTTTAGAATAGGGGGAAGCCAGAGGATATTGGTAGTAATCCCACAATGCAATGTCAACTGATGACATGATACCCCATATATGGGTTTAGAATAGGGGGAAGCCAGAGGATATTGGTAGTAATCCCACAATGCAATGTCAACTGATGACATCCCCATATATGGGTTTAGAATAGGGGGAAGCCAGAGGATATTGGAAATATCCCACAATGCATTGTTTTATTTCAAATTTTTTCAAGAAATTTGCCGCCAAATCGAGTAGTGTACTTAGAGGTCTTCTATACTGGGGGGGGGGGGGGCATGAGGGGGGAACAGGCCTGTGATAAGGGGGGGGGGGGGGCATTAACAACTTTGTTTTTTGTATTTAAATACATATACATTAATGGATCAGTATTTTTTTGTATTTAAATACATATACATTTGGATCAGTGGTGGGTTTTAGAAGAAATGGAGGGCTAAACACCACTACTGTTAGTAAATAGTAACTGTTGTGCCTTCAGCAGTCTCGACGTCGTTTTATGTGTAGTAAATAATTTTTAGTAAATGAAATTTTAGATTCGCAAAAATTAAGTTCCTGCGAAACTAGTGATGATTAGCAATTCGCAAAAAAAAACATGCCACAAAATTAACTTGTTTTGCGGTATATCAATTTGCAAAGGATTCTGGGACGGGTATTATTTTCTCATGTGAAGCACACTACAAATGTAGTACAGAGCAGGAATAGATTCTGCTACAGGCAAAAACCAAATCTGGGATTAGGGGGGAACATTTTCGCACTATCAACTTTTTTGTACTGGAAAATGTTGACGCTGCTGTAAATATACATAGAACTGTATTGTATGCGATTCGTTGTATAGCAGAAGGCCTATGCCATATATAACACATGTACGAGTTGTGTTAGATAAATAATAACATATATGATAATATTCTTAACCCTAAATTCAAGTAGGACCTACCCTGTTATTTCAATCATTTACATTCACTGAAACATTTAGATCTGCCTGTTTGTTGGTCCTAATTGTGAGGAGTTCACAACTCAACAAAAGTATTATTGAAACCTTAAGTTTGAGGAAGACAAATGTGAATTTAAAAAAATGTATGTTTTTTTCCATGCCCCCCCCCCCCAAAAAAAAATGAGTCTGCTTTATCTAAAGAAATTGTAAAGATCTTTAAATCTTAATTTCTTTTAGATGAAGCAGAAACAAGAAACTGTTAACCCCTGAGCACTAACTGCCTATATCGGCATATAAGTACAATTTTGATTGGTTACAAGTGTTATCGCATACATTTAGCCAATCAAAGATGGAATGGTGATATGGTTGATAAAGAGATATAAAAGCACTTTTTTGATTGGTTACTCACAGGGGTATACCACATTATATTCTGTAATGAGCCAATCAGAGACACTGTAAGAAAGCAGGTAGTGCTCATAGTCATGGGGTTAAAACAGACAGATTCCTCAGATCTGAACATACTCCAAAATAGAAAGTAAGTAATTTGCAATCCATCTGACTGGTGAAGATATTTGTGCCCAAAAATAACCCATTTGGCAAGGTTAAATCAGCAGGATAAGCTAACATGGTTGTTTCTGTGTTACCATGGTAACTGTTAAAGATCTGTACACATACCTGATGACCATGGTGATAAGGTGCAATCAAGTGCTCCACTAAATGTCAACATTGAACTTAATCCTTTATGTAAAAGGATCTATTGTAGTCTAATCTACACGTACAATCAGCAACTCAATATTTAGTTTGTTGGAGACAAGAGATGTGTAACCCACTGCCCCCACCCCCCAACTGTAACGTCGCAAGTAAAACAAAAAATAGGGACAGAGGTCCCAAATACTAGGTAATCCATTTATAAAAACCAGGAGGCTCTCAAACCACAAGCATCAGGCAACTAGAAAGAAAGATGACATAGTATAGCCTCCCTGTTAAAGACATAATAAGTAAACATTATAATGTAAATGAATAAACATCCTGGAGTTTGGTTGCAATTGTACTTCACCTGTTTAAATGTAATCAATTTTATATGCAGCCACTTTTACATCTTGACCTCAGATGACCTTTGACCTTGGTATGTGACCTTTGACCTCATTAACATATGAAGGTTTCCATGTTGCATCGATGACTCAAGTTAGGTTGCAATTGGTCATTTTATGGAAAAGAAATGGACAACAAAAATGTAATCAATTTTACATATGCAGCCACTTTTACATCTCAGATGACCTTTGTATGTGACCTCTGACCTCACTAACATATGAATGTTTCTATGTTGCATCTATGACCCAAGTTTGGTTACAATTGGTGATGGAAAAGAAATGGACAAAACAAATGTAATCAATTTTACATATGCAGCCACTTTTACATCTTGACCTCAGATGACCTTTGACCTTGGTATGTGACCTCTGACCTTATTAACATATGAAGGTTTCCATGTTGCATCTATGACCGTAGTTTGGTTACAATTGGTGATTGTATGGAAAAGAAATGGACAAAACAAAAAGTGTACACCAAATTGTTTACAGACAACACACCCTGACTGACACAGTCTATACAGACAGACGAAGGATGCAGCCATAAGGTCTCTCTCCTACGGACGGACGACCTAAAAATGGTGCCCCGCCCTGCGGTGATCAGGGTTGCAATTGATATATCAATACAGATATCCTGGCTAAGAGTTAGCAAACTGGAACAGACAAAAATATATGCGCCTTTTCAGTATTTCATCATACAACTGATGGGAAAGCAGTGATTTCCAGTAGTTATGATTTCATTAACTTTATGAAAAATGTTCCTTTGGACTTTGGCAGGAGTTTGCAGACGTCATTCCAAAATTTCACAAAATGTTCAAAAAATGTCAAAATTGTTCAATTGTATTACCATATTTGGAATCACCATGTGAAATAATTACAAATAGGCCCTATGTCTAGTATTGGTTCAGTAAATCTTGCGACAGACTTTGAAAGTTGGGAAAGGTTTCTGAAAAACCATGTTTCAGCAATCAAGAAAGTGCTTATTTTAAGGTATCCAATTTAGTCATGATTGCAGCAAAGGTCTTTCCCAAGATGTTGCGAATTATAGGCCTCGTGGCAGGCAGCATGTGTAATATATCCCTACATATTGCTCATGGAGTTTCAAACAAAACACATTTGAATTCCTATCACAGCTGTGTCAGTATACAACTCTCTGTACCACACATATAGCATAAACATGATAAGTAACAAGTAATATTAAACTAGTTTTCCTGTACTATCTATAGGCCTACAAGTAGGGTGTAAGATAAATAATCGCTATTTATCTGGAGGGATCATGTACTTTTCACTTTTAGGGTTAAGAAGGAAAATGTGACCCTTATCAAGGTGAATAGCTCGATGAATAATACTCATACAAAGGATATGTCCTCATAAGGAGTTTAGACTGAAATGAATGTATTTGTTAGTAAGTTGGTGATTCAGTTTTGTCAGTAAATTATCTTATACTAGCCTTAACCATTTTGGGCTATTTTTACAATGATGATACACTGTAAAAAGAAACGTTTATATTTCTGATAACACTTAATAAACACTAAAACACGTTTATTTTTGTGTTTTACATGTAAAGGTATAGGAGGCATTTCTACGATAAACGTTTGCATAAACACTACAACACGTTTATAGAGGTATTTGTTGTATAATTATTAACACCCCAACATGTTTATATTGCTGATATAAACATGTTGGGGTGTTAATAAATATTACACAATTACCTCTTTAAACATGTTGTAGTGTTTATGCAAACGTTTATCGTAGAAATGCCTCCTATACCTTTACACGTAAAACACAAAAATAAACGTGCTTAAGTGTTTATTAAGTGTTATCAGAAATATAAACGTTTCTTTTTACAGTGTATGTGACTATCGGCCTGAGCAACCCTTAGCGTGGATTCAGGTTGAAAAAGACACTCATGATTTTGAGTTTCCAGTCACATTTTTTTTCTTCAGCTCATAAGGCAAAAAAAATAAATGTTGTGATGCCCTAAAATGCCAAAAATCAGGTAGGTCGGTCGATTTTCTTTTCCTTTTTTTTTTTTTTTTTTTGCTGACAAATATTACTGACAGACAGTGATTAATGACAAAACAAAATTGGTAAATAAATTTGACAAGTGTTTGAAGTGTGATAATAGTTTAAAAGCAATTTATTCATGCAAACGTAATCATTTCAAGCAGAAAATAGTAATATTTTGAAAAAAAGGGGTAAAATTTAAAGGTTTGCAACCCTGATTTTTTAGATTTTAGGGTCGGTCGTTGAGGGCAACACAACCATCTGTTTTTTTTGCCTAATCAGGCAACTATTTCATTATTCATTATTGGATTACAATTCATTAGGCACCTGAAAGTCGGTTTTGAGTTTACCGTTACCCGCCCACGTCACATTTTTTTCACCCGCGTCAACAATTCAAGATTGCCCCAAAAATCATTATTTACTCTCAAAACATCATTGTAGCCAGTTTTAGCAATTCCAAACATATTTTTCATTTTGTAAAATATGAAACTGGGAACAAGACTACATCAAGTAAGGCTTTTTATCGTAAACCTACCTTTCGTGAATGTTACATATCATAAATAAGCCAGTATCAATATGGGTTGATCAAACGTCAATAATGAAATCTGATCAAATAATGAATAATGAATAATGTAAAAGTAACCTCATCATTCAGCAAAAAAAAGAAGAGAGAAAAAGTAACGGAAAACTTGTAATTGACTTTCATTATAGCCTTATGGTACATTATTTTACATGTTATACACATTGCCAAATCACAGGTTCATAGTTTGACCATCTTTATAGATGTTTTACAACAGATTGAGAAAAGAAGACATTTTAAATGTCTACATTTGCCAGGATTGCTGATTAGGAACTATGAGGGATTCCTTAACTCTTTCCATTCTGCAGGTGGCTGCAGACGACATTCCAAATTTTCACAAAATGTTTCAAAAATGTCAAAATTATTGAATTTCATTACCATATTTGGAATCACCATGAGAAATGCATTGAAATAAGTACAAACATGCCTAGTATTGGTTCATTAATCCTTGAGGGAGACCATGAAAATTGGGAAAGGATTCTGACAAATCTGTTTTGTATATGGTAAAACCAATAGCCGTGTGGAAAGTGTTAAATTCTCATTGTTTCCAGCTAAGATAACCTTTAGGGATGCACCATTTGATTTTCAGGGGGGGGGGGGGCATGGACGTTGAGGTCGGGCGGATTTTTTATTTTGCTACCGAAGTCGGTGACATTTGGAGTTTTTTTGGGGGCGAAAGCGGCAAAGTTTGGGTTTTTTAGGTTTTAATGTTTTTCTTTACATTGAGTTGGGTGAGTCACATTTTTTATTTTTACTCAGCAGTGGGTCAACTTTTTTCTTCTTTTTTCTGGTTGGTGGGCAAAGGTTTTTTTTCTTCCCTGGATGGAATGGGCAAAGTTGTTTTTTTAGAAAACTTCCATGCCCCCCCCCCCCCCCTGAGTATCTAATTGGTGCGTCCCTTAGGAGGATGTGTTTTTTTACTATTTGTTACTATTTTTGCTATTTTTTACTATTGAACATTTTGATAAAATCAAGGTCTAAGTGTAAATAACTTAAATTCAAATGAAAATAATGAAAGTTTTGGCCATTTCTAAAATGTAACGAGGACGGGTCAGATGCGACAGGCATATAGTTACAAGGGCCATATCAATTTATACACCAGGAAATGGAATACACGATTTGCACTGTTTTTGAAATATTATGTATAATTTAAAGAAAATTCTATCTTAAAAATGTGATCTACTTCATTCATCGATCATTCTATATCTTGGGGAAGGAAATCCATTGAGTCAAGAAACCAGGTTTATCGGCAAAAACATATGCATAATGCACATGTGAGAAGCCAAAGTTATCAATCTGTAGATCTGGGTCAATGAAATAAAACTTGTTTATCAAATGAAAATCTAATTGTTTGCTCTTTCCATATTGTGCAAAACCATAGGTTAGTGGCCATTCTTATATAGTGGGTGTGGTTTTGGATGTCAGCAGGCAATTTAATTGTTTTTTGGCTGATTTTCAGCCGATACGCACTATATATTATGAGACAATGGTGTATAGTTTGGGGCGGGGCTTAATTCATTTGAATAATAATACCTTCAGTGCGTATGATCATCGCGTTAGCATGCCCTAGACAAAGTCGCCGGCATATGCGTTGTGTGTATAACACATGTTGGGGTGTGCGCGTGTGCTAAAGAACGTGATTAATTCGAAGCAGGAAGTTGGTAAACAGCTCGCTGGATTCTCCGATTCTATAAAGGGGGAAATTTGTTGTTGTTTGATTAAAATAATTTAACAAACTGGGTTATTTTATAATAAAAGATCAAAATAACCAATAAACTAAATAAAATAAGAATGTGAATAAAATATAGTTCTTAGCTGTTTTGCTATACGATGGTCTTATATAATGTATAGGCTGTACCATATTTGTGTCATCGTGTATGGCCGCACTCCAAATATGGTACAGACTATACATTATAAGACCATCGTAATAGATAGCAAAACAGCTAAGAACTATTATTTTATTCTCTAAATACAGATGAACAAGCCTAATACGGAATACAGGGATGTGCCGCTCTAATGGTTCGCTTTTTTGCAAAAAAATCCCTAAACATTGGGTATAGTTTGTGCTGGAAATCCCTAATAATGGGGTCACTTTTTACAAATGGGTCTATTTTCGCCAAAAAAAAATCGTCTATTTTAACACAAAAAATGCGAAAATGTTGTCTATTTTCCAGATAATTTGCGAAAATTTGGTCTATAATGAAGCAAAATCCTTAAAAATGGGAACCATGTTTTCCAAAATCACCCTTAGAAATGGGTGGGGTTTTGAATCTCCAGCGGCACACCCCCGACCATACATTACACTGCAAATTAACACTGCAAAGGAACACCTTGGACGTGTTCAATATGTAACACTTTTTAACACCTGAGACGTGTTCAAAAAAATCCAAAAAGTTATTTTGCAATATTTATCGGTCATTTCGGTTTAAAGAGTTGCCTCTACCCCCAAACAGCAATAAAAAGTCAAAATTGTGTAAGTTTGTGCAGTTTAATTAACATGATATCAATTGCAATTTTTATTTTTGACCACATAGATTCTATCAGGTGTTCCATACTAGCTATTATGAACATTAGCGTTCATCGGGGTCTATTTTCGCCAAAAAAAAATCGTCTATTTTAACACAAAAAATGCGAAAATGTTGTCTATTTTCCAGATAATTTGCGAAAATTCGGTCTATAATGAAGCAAAATCCTTAAAAATGGGAACCATGTTTTCCAAAATCACCCTTAGAAATGGGTGGGGTTTTGAATCTCCAGCGGCACACCCCCGACCATACATTACACTGCAAATTAACACTGCAAAGGAACACCTTGGACGTGTTCAATATGTAACACTTTTTAACACCTGAGACGTGTTCAAAAAAATCCAAAAAGTTATTTTGCAATATTTATCGGTCATTTCGGTTTAAAGAGTTGCCTCCACCCCCAAACAGCAATAAAAAGTCAAAATTGTGTAAGTTTGTGCAGTTTAATTAACATGATATCAATTGCAATTTTTATTTTTGACCACATAGATTCTATCAGGTGTTCCATACTAGCTATTATGAACATTAGCGTTCATCGTGGCACTCATATTTTGAACACATTGGACGCGTCCGAACATTGTTCTGACGCATCCGAGGTATTCAAAAACATTGCCTTAGAACACTAGTGTGCTAATTTCGAACACTCATATTTTGAACAAATGGAATATGAGTGTTCTAAATTTGAAAGTTGATGTTCAATTTTGAACATCTCTTTAACGTTTGAAGTTTAGGACAGCAATATCTGCTAAAAGCTGCTTAATATTGACATCATAAATATTTGATCAATGTGACCCTTTTAACGATTGCAATCTAGCATATCATGTTATCAAACAAACATTGTCAATAGAAACAATAAGACATCAATACAGAACAAAGACAGAGGAGGTCACACCAAGCATGGTTGGCAAACCTTTTTTTGGGGGGGGGGGTGGGGGGTGGGGTGGGGGACACCCGGGGGTACTCAGATTTTGGTTTGGTCGGGGTGTGCGGCTGGAGATTCAAAACCCTACCCACTTCTAAGGGTGGACTGCAGCATGGGATAGACCTTGTGTGTGCTAGCCTTGACCAGGCTTCTAAAATTATTTAAAATCATCGCAGTCCCATATTGTCCGTAACCATCTGGCGTTGTTAACACCATGACAAGGAAATCCCACCCTTCTCCATTAAGCTGAATATAGCGTGATAACCCTAACCCCGGTTTAGGATTTTTGACCGGGATCACAATTTTCAAGGAAAAAACACCAACTAAATCTCCGGGAACCTGCCGGGATTCGATCCGGGGACCCTCCGTTCTCGAGCCCCACCTTCCTAACACTAAGCCACGGCCCTCAGCTACACATTCGTGCAGTATACTGCACTCATTATATAGGCTCGGTTGACTACGTCATCGAAAACCGACGGCGCATGCGTTTGAAGAGGGACTTTGGATTAGCATTTTTTAGCACTCAGGGGGGTTAGGGTTAAGACAAGTGACATAGGATTTACAAACTGAGAGCTGTACTAACACAAAAGCCTTGCACATTCTGCATTGCCAATCTAATGTTTCACTTTATAAAACCGATGGAAATCCAACGGTTTTTCATGGGGGTAATATTTCCAAATATGGCGAATATGTATCATTCATAAGGTATAACATCCAATCAGAAGAGACAAGCAGCCTTGGACCGGTAAACTGGTGAAAAAAATGAAGACAATCGCAATTTTTGTTTGTCTTTGGTGAACGCTTTTCCTGCACACATTTCATGTTCATATTTTATTATTACGCCAACAAAAATTTGGAATAATTTCATTTTTATTCAAGTCTAGAGCATTATAAATAATTAATAGCATGGGTTATGCAAATTGATTATTTTATCTCCCAAGTAAACAAGAAATGAAGCAATAAATTCCAATTATGGTCACAAATGTACTCGAATGTTTAAATGTTAATGAGAGACGCATTTTGCAATCTTATGCCTGTTTTGGGTGTTTCGTGGACAAGCGTGTGAAATGGGTGCATGGGTAAAAAGGTTCACCAAAGGCAAACGATAAATGCGATTGACTTCATTTTTTCACAAATTAGGAACAGATATGTTACTCTTATAGCGTTTGCAAAATGTCAAAAATCAACTTGGATTTGAAAACAAGATGGCTTCTTTCCACTATTGCAGTTTTTTTGACTCACCCTGTATTTGCACCAATATGCAAATCTGTTACCATAAAAAAGAAGAAAAAAGTAAACAAAAAGTAAATAATACCAACAAACAAACAAGCAAATTAACTTACCTATAGCAATGATGGAAATGGTAAGTTTATAGTTGCAACATGAAAAGAAATATAGAGATAAATATTGATATTATTATGAAGCAACACTTTGGAATTAATTGTTCAAAAGTATCCAAGACATGTATATTTATAAAAAAATAAAAAAATGGTTACTTTTCTTTTACTTTTTATAACTAAATATATCAGGACAACAGGAAATGAAGAAAAAAAACCACCCCAAAACAAACAACAAAACAAACAAAAACAACAAACAAAAACAACAAACAAAAACACTGAACCCCAAAACATGTTTTAACATAGCCCAGCTTTGGTTGTCAGAGAACCAACATTGGAAATCCTGTTGAAAAGATATCAGTGGAAAAAATTGTGTTCACTGGGGAGTGTGTGCAATTTTATAGTATACCTAAAATGGTGAACAATTGTTATAACGGTAGCATGAGAAGAGATATGTTGAGAGTTTTGATAAATGTTTTAAAATTACGCTTTCACATGGCAACATGGTAGAATCAATTGATTGGTTGGGGGCCCAGTGGTCATTACAAGGGGGTATCATGCGCGTCCAAGGACTTTCAAAAAGTACCCTTATTACGTAATCGTGTTAATGTGAAAAAGCACCCCTTAAACAAGTATGGCACAGTATTTTACATACCCTAAGCAAGTAATATCAGTATTTCCAATACCCTAAACAAGTACTCAAAATATTTTGATACCCTAAACAAGTACTCAAAATATGTTGATACCCTAAGCAAGAAAATTGTATAATTTAAACCTCTTACCGCGTATCACACATTTCTAACCCTTTTTTTCCTTCCCTGAAAATAACATGCTAAAAGTATTATGAAACAAATGCCAAGCTGATTTATCAGATCACTCGCGAAGGATCCAATTTGAGAAATATATCTCGCCCATGTATCATGGCTATTTATAATCCTCATGGAGCAAATAAGGACCCTAAATACGAAAGCCAATTATTCAAAAAGTATACCCTTTTTCTTAATTTGGCTTGTTTTGATACCTATTCACCTTACGTATGTATCGTACCCCAGCTTAAAAAACTACCCTAATTACGTGATTTCTTGGACACGCATGATACCTCTCTTGTAATGCAGGCCCGTCGGAAGGGATTTTAAAGTGGTACGGCACGAGCGGGGTTCGAACCTAGCGCTTTTTGGGATATGAAATAAAACATTTCATGGTAAAGTTAATAGCACTTATAATAAATTATATGGAATAATGATCAACTGTTAAGGTAGCTATATCGGCTACGGCGTCATGCTCAGATTTGCTTCAAAATTATACAGGATGTGTATATTGACAAGATAAACTCACACACAAATTTTGAATTTTTTCCATCAAGCCGTTTTCAAATGGTGCAATTTTTTGTCTTCAAAAAACCCCATAGACTTACTGTGTGTTAGGTTTTTGGCACGTTGCCAAATTCCCAAAATTGCCTCTTTTCTCAAAACACACTCTATTTATAAATGATTTTTTCAACCCTTTGTATCCTTAGGATGAACTTGTTTTTTATATTATGTTTTTGCCAAGATACCAATGCACAATATTTAGTATAATTATTTCCACATTTACAATCATAACATGGATTTAATGGAGTGGGAATGTTAGTACTTAACAACAAAATTGTATTTGTTCTAGAAACACTAAATAGTCAAATTTTGTGAATATTTTCAAAGAGAAGTTTAGCTCCTATTTCAACAAACAAGGTGTCATATGAAAGGTAATTCAATTTAGAAGATTCTCTTGCCAGCTTTTCCATTAAAGTGTTTCTAGAATTTTTTGTGTCAATTTGAACTTTTGCCTTTAAAAAATCCCTAAAAAAATAATTTTCTCAAAAAGTAAACACTTTATCCACAAAAACTGGCGAGAGAATTTAGGTAATATGCTTATTAATCATCCCCCAAAGTGACAGACCCATAGCAGTTTCCTACTTGACTGAAAATATTCAAATGTCAAAAAATAAAGAAAAACATAAGAAATATTCAAATTACTCCGAAAGTTCTCAAATAGGTAGAGCAAAGACATGTCTTTAATGTGGTCTCAAAATAAAAAAGGATAGATATAATTCGTTTGGCACAATAGTTGTTTTTCTGCAGTGGGGTAATAGCCGATATAGCTACCTTAAACACTGTGTCCAGTGCAGTAAAGTCATAGATTACAGTCTATGATATTAATATAGGTTTTCCCAGTTAGTTTAACACTTTATTCATTATATTTCATATCTCGTTAAGTTTTAATTCGTCCCAAAATTTTGAAGGTTGCATTTGTAATAGTAAATTTCGTCTTTGGTCAAGTATATTCATATTTTGCGCAATGAATTTCATTTAATGTTCATTTTATTTCGTCCTAACACACTTCCATTTCGTCTGATACAGCGGTAACCTACTAATGTATACATTTATTTCGTCTTTGATCAAATAGTTTCATATTCAGTTCACTTTATTTCGTCCCATGTGGAACATCCTGCCTAGAAGCATGAAAAATCCAGCTATAGGCCTATACGTTTTATATATATATATATTGTTTTTCTTTCTTTCTTTCTTGTTCGCTGATATGAAATGTAGGTCTGTTCGGATCTGAATCAACAAGGCAAAAGAACACATGTCGGTGGTTCAAATCTAACCTGCAATAATATGTAGGCCTATTCTTCTATCACCTGACGAATATATGTGATAAAAGTATTAAAAATAATGAACAAAGACGAATTATATTTGTTCATAGACCCGCTACCCATCAGGTGATACGAATTCAATCCTTCCTTGACGAAAAGAAATGACCAATGAATTAAATGAAATGGTCATACTTTGAAATATAATGCTCATTGACGAAATTTATCTAACAAAATGCGTAAGTCAGATTTTGGGGACGAATTCTAACTTAACGAGATATGAAATATAATGAAAAAAGTGTTAAACTAACTGGGAAAACCTATAGTACAGTATACTATAGGTACATGTTATGCCTTATTATGTTCTCTCGAATATTTTTAATTTTTTGAAGAAAAAAAACAACAACAAAAAACTTTTTTTTTTCCCTCCCCGGAAAAGTGGTACGGCAGCTGCCGTACCTGCCGTAGCGGTTCCGACGGGCCTGTTGTAATGACCACTGAGCACCCTGGGTTGGGGGACCTACTTTGGCATGTTTGGGCAAGAAAAACACACCCTGTTGTACGGGCAAATGTACGTCTCAGGTAGGGTCGTCGTTTTGTTGGTTTTTCCCCAAATTTTTTTGTCAGAATTTGGGGAGAATTTCAACATTTACCAACATTTTCAACAAAAAGAAATTATTTTAAAAAGCTACATTTTTGAACCAATTTTTGAGTGTGTGCAAATTTAAAATAATGAGTTGGTCGGGCCTGTACAACAGGGTTTTTATTCCCTGTCTGCTTTTGGGCAAAAAATGTTACAACATGTTGTGGCGATTCCCTACAAGTAGCTACCAATGTACCAGGCAAATGAAGAGGCAAATACATGTCCTAAATCTGAGACAAGCTTCTGGCGTTGGGTAATTCACCTTCGCTTTACTTTCAAACCAAACAACACCTAAAACATGGCAAGTTTTTGTGTTAAGGTCATCAAAACAAGTTTAACAAAACAAATATTTACCTCCTTACTCAAATTATACAGCACTTAAAACCTGAAAATGCAAATAACTGACGCTTTATCATGTATATATAGGCATTATAAGGTACAGTATACAATTTAAGTAAGCAAACAACATCACCTTGAACAAACCATGTTTACACGCTGTCTACCCTGGCAAACAGTGACTAACTGGGTGTATTGACGCATTGTAGATTGCAGAAGCAGGTATTTTGTGCTAAGCACAAATATTTTTGTAACATTCCGCTGAATCAAATCAATGATTTAATAAGGCTGATTCTGCCATTTTGTTAGCCATTTATACCACCGAAGTTTACGGTCCGTCTGTCTGGGGGTTGGGGGGGGGGGGGGGTGGGGAGTCAATTATCAAGCTGTAACTTGAATGCATGACCCGAAAGACCCTCAAGGGCTAAGATTTAGAATACCCTACCATTCTTATTCCTGTGTAATTGGTCCTTCTTAATTAAAAGTCCCCATTGAAGATATGCAGTGGTTTATTATAACTATTAAAGGAACTCTTTCGAGACGCATCCTAAATGCGTATTTTCTCTGAGGCAAAAATTCAGTATGAAATAAGAATTTCATATATATTTTCTCCCAAACTTGACACCCCTTAAATGAGTCAAATGTAACCAATCTTCACACACATCAACAGAAGGTCTTTGTCATTCAAAATGAAAATTGAAATTGAGATTTTATTTTCAGTGTATTTTGTTTTAAAATTAGACATTGCTAGATACATTTGACCAATGGATTCAGATTTTATGTGCAATATTAGGTGGAAATTCCTTTTCATTTCTTTTGCATCCTCAAAAATGCATACTGCTGACAAAAGCCTCCTTTTGATGTCTCTGGTCACATATGTGACGTGTTCTACCGAAACCAGACACAATTGGGCAAGATATCAAAATTGAGTTAGTAATTGATTATTAGAGTAGAGATCTTCAGCTTTACAGTGGTACCTCTCTTTTTTTAATCGGACTTCCCAAATCGGAGTTACATCATTTTCAAGTTCGTCTTTTACGTCTTTATGAAAACTCCAAACTGAGATATCGCCCTTTAAAGTTACTAGAACTAGGCTTTTTACAAGAACTAGGATTTTTTAATCACTGAAACATACATTTAGGATGATTTTTTAATCTGAATCTTTTACAATATTGTTATAAACACACTGAAGATTAATTATTTACCAGAAACTCAAATTCCCCCAATTATGTTTTGGGCTATTTCTCAGTTTGGAGCTCTGCCCAATTCCGTCTGGTTTTGGTAGAACACGTCACATTATATGCAACATGACTTTGATAAAAATAACTCCTTTTTCTTGAAAAAAATTCAATTTAATTAAAATTAGACAACATCTGACAATTTTAGCATAAGATGGCAATATTTTTGCGCGACATGCGAGCATTTTCTTACCAAATTTTAGGTTAAATTATACCAAATTTGACGATGTTAGCATAAAACAGCTAAATGTTGCACATTAACGCACATTTTCATACGACTTTAGTAGAAGTAGACCAAATTTGACAATTTAAGCGTAAAATGGCAAAAAATGTTCTTTTTCATGCCCCCACCCTAAAAACCTTCTTGCCATCCTTTTGCCCCCCCCCCCCCCCCTCCCCCCCCCCCCCCCATCCCCCCCCAAAAAAAATTTGAGATGCTGGTGCCGCCACTGGCTGGCTGTGAGAAGTAAGTGAAAAATATCTCAAGTTTAAGGTGGTTCCAAGTTTAATAATGTTTACAGGCCAAAATTGCTATGCAATGCGGGAAGATCATCGATGCTGCTGCGTAATGCTATCAATCATCATCTGTACTTCTATTGGTAATGTGGAACACTGCCCTCGTGTGTTATTAATTGGCAAACCATAAGTCACTAACAGAAGATCATGACATTCTTGCCAAGTGCTGTCAACACTCTCGTGCGTCCATCCGTCTTGCAAATCAGTTTGAACTTGGAAGAAGATGACCTTAGCAAAATAAATGCTTGAGGATTGATTATATTAAAAAAAAGATACCATTATCTCTAATAATAAACTTTCATTTGGCGGATTCAATGATGCTACATACTCAGGGCGATTTGGTTACGCTAGGTCAATATTGTGTTGCTTGATACAAAATGAAGCCGGTGTACATCAGGATATAACATATGAACATGATGAATGAAATGGTCTAGATACAATGTTAAAGGTTAAAGGCATATTATGGGATCTTTTCCAAGTAGCGCCCTCTATCATTGATTTTTACTATGAAAGCAGATTTTCTTGCAGATTTGCATTTTTGATCATAAATCATAAAGATCTTCTAAGTTACAGATCGATACGATTCCGCATTACTTCAAAATCGTGGTTTGAAAAATAGATTGTACCGAGCGGTACAATCTATTTTTCACTCTAAATTCTCAACCAGGAAGTGCCATTATTTGCTTATTTGGCATGAAGGCGATGTCGGAATTGTATGACATTTTGGATTTGGGCTATGTTGATGATTATCTTTACGTTATTTGCTCATTTAGTATATCGATACATCTCTCAATGCCATTTTATAATTGACTATTTTAAAGGTAAGATCCACAATATCTAGGTCATAAAACTTTGTTGATGTGTCCTTTGATTGGAAAACTTAAAGGCATATTATGTGATCTTTTCCAGATAGCGCCCTCTATTCATTATTTTTTTTAGAAAGTAGATTTTCTTGCAGATTTACATTTCTGATCATAAATCATACATACATGTACATTCCAAGTTACAGAGCGATACGATTCCTAATTACCTCAAAATCATGGTTTTAGAGTGAATTTAGAGTAAAAATATAAACTGTCGGAGTTATCCGACAGTTTATTTTCACTCTAAAATCATGATTTTGAAGTAATTAAGAATCGTATCGCCCTGTAACTTGGAATGTATGTACGATTTATGATCAGAAATGTAAATCTGCAAGAAAATCTTCTTTCAATTTTCTTTTCGATGTTGAGGGCGTTCCCTGGAAAGATCACATAATATGCCTTTAATTTTGAAGCTTTATTGGCAGGGTTGCACTGTATAACTATCTCACTTCCCCCATAAAGACATCTTTTATCACAAATTTTGTTATGACGTCTTTCACCACATGTTTATGACACATAGTTTCATAACATTGCAGCAATTGAACGCTTCCTTATATTAGTTATATATATAGTAAGGTGACACAATAAG
Organism: Ophiura sarsii; assembly: GCA_035610835.1. NCBI lineage: Eukaryota > Metazoa > Echinodermata > Ophiuroidea > Amphilepidida > Ophiuridae > Ophiura > Ophiura sarsii. The sequence continues at coordinate 77,285,961 of CM069444.1, forward strand.
CCCTGTTGTACAGGGCCCACCAGACCCTTTTTTTAGAAATTGGTGGACAAAATGTTCATATGCAATTTAAGAGCGTGTTGGCGCAGCGGTAGATACCCTCGCTTTGCACCAATGAATCCCGGGTTCGAAAATCTGTGCTCGGTCGGGCTTTATGTGCATTTGGTTTATCACGATCCATACACGCTCTCGCAGGTTTTCTCCGGGATCTCCGGTTTCCTCCTGCTTTCAAAATTAGTTGTTTCGGTTATCAAAAACGTCCTTGGCCCAATGGTATTTGGGGAGCTGCATTGAAAAATGGTGGATGTTACAATCTAAGTGCGGATAGGTTTGCGCTAGAAATTGGCAGCACCCTAGTTGATGCGACCCGATTCTGATGATTCACCAGCAGCAAAATTACAGCCCTTTGATCACTTTGGAAAGGCGCTATATAAATACTAATTATTATTTATTATTATTATTATTATTAATACCGACCAAACAATTTTATTTATTTTTTGCTTATCAAAAAATGGCAAAATGTTTACAGATTTTTTTGATTATTTACGGTCATTTTCAAAGGAAATAAGAAAGAAGCCAGACTGACCGACCTGACTGAGAGGTGCTGCTGCCCTTTTATGGCAAAAGAATGTATCTTATATGTAGTTTCCTAACAGTGTACTTCCTTTTACATGATCAAAGTTAGCTTTTTTCTCCATAAATCATGTAGTGGTAAAAGGCAGTATATTACTTTTATTGTCTTTACAAGTTGCAACCTTTTCCTAAGAGAGGAATATTAAACCAAGTTAACACAATCCACGTTCAAAGGAAATATATCATTAGGAAAGTACATATAAGATACATCCTTTTGCCGTAAAAGGGCTGTCAGCATTTGCCTGTGCCACAGGGCGGTTAGTTTTTTCGTTGCCTAATGCAAATGATATTTGGATGATAGTTACCAGCCATGAAAGTCAGTATCTGTTATCTCACACATCCCATTAATACATTTTGAAAAAAGAGCAAGATAAAAAACCCTATCCTAATTCAATTCCAGAAATAAGTTTATCAAGAACCCTGCAACTGTCTAAATTACTCACCATCTGTTTAAACAGGGTACTTGAACAACCCTGGTTGTTTAAATCTCTTTTTTTGTTGTGTATGTCTGCAAAAAATACTGCACAATTTCAATGTATATACCAAATGTTCAAAATTGCTGTGTCAAGAACATTTGTCAAGTAAAATAGAGAAATTGTCCCCAAAGAACTCCATTTTCAACAATTTGGTAACTCCCCTGGCAGCCCATTTCCAGAATATAACAAGAATCACACTGCCATATCCCTAACACTAGAGGGAGCTATTGCATAAAATACAAAGGATAAAGATTTTGTGAAGGTTACAACTCACCTACTGTACATGTATAATAGGTCTTTTAGATTCCACGCCAGTAAATAATTTCAGTCCTTGTGGACGACAATCAAAAGTTTTTTTATCAGCTGGGCATCCTGTGGCCCATTGATTATAGAATTAATCAGAAATGGTACTTATTGCTCCCAAATGATTAAAGTTGTAGTTTAATCCTGATTTTAGGACTATTACCTAATACCACAGTGGAAAAAGAAATATTTTCAATGCATTTTGTAGGTTTTTTGGATGTATTTTGATTGTAAATGATCTGGCAACATTTCTCAACTTTTTCTGATAAATGAGGGCGCTACACCAATTGTCCAACTTTGGGGTCTTATTTCTCAGAACTTTCGGGGTTACCATATATATTTGTTTTGATTAAATGATCAAAGATATCATAAAATTTAAGGAAAATGTCAAATTGAAAAATCCAGTCGCTTTTTAAGCGAGAAAATTGGCTTTTTGTAACAACCCTTTTACATGTAAACGTATAGGGAGACCATTTAGTGGTGTGAAATCATAACCATTAGAGGGAGCACAACACTAAATTGCTCTTCATAGACTTTACGTTCTAGGAAAGGCTAACTTAAATGGCTCTTAAGTTTCTCGGTGCACACATTTTGGTCAATGAAATGTTGATATGTTTTACTCACAAGGGTGTAACATCTAAATATGAACCAAACATTATCGCACACTTTTTTGATATAAACCGCCGCATAATAACATAGTGATATTCCTAATTACATTTTTCCCCCGGTCTGGGTATACACCGCATGTGTAAATCGATCGCTGAAATTACAATTGAGCTCAAATCACCCAGTTTAAATGTCAGAACATCAACTACACATTTCAAATACCACATACAATCTTATATCATATATCTTGCTGGTGCCGCGACTGTTGGTTATTTATCAATTTTACTCTTCTATAATTAAGAAAAACATTACATGCTGAGACTAACCGAATTGTGTTTCCACAGTTACCAAAACCAGGACGTAATTTGTATTCTGCCACCCCCTTGACCGGGAAAGCTGGCTACGCGCCTGGTGAAACTTCTTGTTGAACAAATCTATTATATTACTCATGTTTAGAAGGTTTTGTCTTCCAAGTGGGAAGACTCCTTCGGTTTGTAAAATACAACATCATGGCATGTTGGTATTACCAATAATTACCAGGCTTTAAAGGGGCATTAAGAGATGTGGAGGAGGCAGCGCCCTCAATTACAAAAATATATGATAAAAACTGGGATTTGTATGTTTTTACAATTGTATTACATGTATGAACTTACACCTATAAGGATTAAGCAAAATCAGCCCTCTTTGTACAGCAAAATGTCGATTCAAAAAATCCAGTCGCTTTTTAAGCGAGAAAATTGGCTTTTTGTAACAACCCTTTTACATGTAAACGTATAGGGAGACCATTTAGTGGTGTGAAATCATAACCATTAGAGGGAGCACAACACTAAATTGCTCTTCATAGACTTTACGTTCTAGGAAAGGCTAACTTAAATGGCTCTTAAGTTTCTCGGTGCACACATTTTGGTCAATGAAATGTTGATATGTTTTACTCACAAGGGTGTAACATCTAAATATGAACCAAACATTATCGCACACTTTTTTGATATAAACCGCCGCATAATAACATAGTGATATTCCTAATTACATTTTTCCCCCGGTCTGGGTATACACCGCATGTGTAAATCGATCGCTGAAATTACAATTGAGCTCAAATCACCCAGTTTAAATGTCAGAACATCAACTACACATTTCAAATACCACATACAATCTTATATCATATATCTTGCTGGTGCCGCGACTGTTGGTTATTTATCAATTTTACTCTTCTATAATTAAGAAAAACATTACATGCTGAGACTAACCGAATTGTGTTTCCACAGTTACCAAAACCAGGACGTAATTTGTATTCTGCCACCCCCTTGACCGGGAAAGCTGGCTACGCGCCTGGTGAAACTTCTTGTTGAACAAATCTATTATATTACTCATGTTTAGAAGGTTTTGTCTTCCAAGTGGGAAGACTCCTTCGGTTTGTAAAATACAACATCATGGCATGTTGGTATTACCAATAATTACCAGGCTTTAAAGGGGCATTAAGAGATGTGGAGGAGGCAGCGCCCTCAATTACAAAAATATATGATAAAAACTGGGATTTGTATGTTTTTACAATTGTATTACATGTATGAACTTACACCTATAAGGATTAAGCAAAATCAGCCCTCTTTGTACAGCAAAATGTCGATTCAAAAAATGCTGATCGGGCCCGATCAGCATACCGTCCAACAGTATCCCCCTGCAGTACGCGTGATACATAACGCGGACCATATTTACATAGAGGGTGTTTGTTAATAAATAGTGATGGTATTGTTTTAATCAAGTTTTGCTGGGTTTTTGTTGGTAGAAACAACAATAATGGCAATTTTAATGTTAATAAAGTTTGATCAATATATTAGATCGAACTCTTTTGCCCATTGGAGCGAAAATTGTTATTGTCTGGAATTGCGGCGTTGGGCAACCATGGTTACCTCCGACCAATCACGGGTCACTTCCGGGTTGTTTTTCATGCCCGATCCAATTCCAATTCGGTGCCCTACATTTCATTCGCATCTTTGTCTTCGTTCCGAGAGGATATCAAAATAAAAGATAAAATACGTTGTCTTCCGTTCCCGCGAAAAGCGGCGATCTTCTGCTTTGTGTGACTGATTGTTAGCTGATTGGATTGAGTTGTCGGTTGTCATATTTATATTACGGGGCTCATCCTTTCTCTCTTTCTTTCGATCTTCACTCGGAGCAACGATTCTAATTTACAACAAATTGGTAAATAAAACGTATTTTAGTATTTCTCATTTTGATATTCTTCGTTTTGACAATAATTTAGACAAAACCAAAACCAATGGCACCAAAAAGAAAGGCGGCCGATCAGGCCTCCCGTGCCAAATCTGTTCGTGGTAGGGGCCGCGGTCGTGGTCAAACTAATAACGCTCGAGATATTAGCAATGTAGTCAGACAGACTAGATTGCAATCGAGAACGATGGCGGCCCTGACCGGTAATATGTCTGCAGGCCCATCAAATAACCCGCAAAATTTGCCTGGTCCTTCATCTTCCCAACCTAATTCAAGTTCAACCCGGGGAAATCCACCTATTCGGGCATCCCGTTCTCGTCAGAGAAGCGCTCGTGGGAATTCCGCGAGATCCAGAATTGCGAGTGGCAGTGCTAGAGGCAACTTCCGGGTTCGTCAGCAATCAGCATTTTCCGATGCATCGATAGGCAACGGATCACAACATCAAAATGGCGGCGGTCTGGACGGCGATGAGCTAACGGTGCAAGTCTCAAACGAGGAGCTCAATGATCTGTTCGAAGAACCAGAGGAGGAACCAGCACCAAGGGTGGTATCTAGCCTTTTCCGTGGGCCTTCAACGGCTAGAGCTCCGGTGGTATCGCAACAACAAGAAACGGGTGAGAATGATTTTCCTATCAATAATAGGCTTTTTAATAATAATGTTTCCAATTATCCCATGGCCAATACCAGTCCCGCCAGTAGTAATGATGCCGTGTTTACAAATAATTCGCTTTCAAATTCACTTGCAAATACCGCTAGTAACCTGCCTCTCGCCTCAATTTGCTCCCCCTTAGGCGACGAATTACCACACCACATTAAGGAGAAAATCGTAAAGGGGGAGTTTGTCGAGTTTGGTACTTTGATTGATTTAAACACAAATTTGGCTGATCCTAGTTCAGCTTCAACCCAGGGCGGTTTTCCTTGCGATATGTCTTTCCAAATTGATGCCTCAGGTCAGTTTGTTTTTAAGGAAACCAAAGCGCCTCGCAAAATCACTTCAGTACATAGCTGGACAAGCGCCTTCCTGGTTTTTTGTTCTGTATATTTAAGGGCCCATCCAGAAAAAGCACAACAATTGTTGAAGTACTGTGATTTAGTACGTACTGCAGCTCAGCGATTTGGGGGTTGGGGTTGGAGAGATTACGATTTTCAATTCAGGAAACGGATGCAATCTCACCCAGAAAGATCGTGGGGAATAATTGACGGTGAACTTTGGACTCTCCTTGTCGCTGTTCCATCTCCCTTGAATACAGGCAATAATTGGGGGTCTAATTCTTTTCGGGGTTCCAGGGGTTCAAGCTCAAGAGGTTCAAGAGGTTCAAGAGGTTCTCAATCTTACAAACCTCAAGGCCAAGACCAAAAGCAAAGTAGCCGTAGACCAGGTACCTGCTACGGTTTCAACAAAGGGTCTTGTACCCGCTCAAACTGCTGGTACAGTCATATTTGCTCGACTTGCAAAAAAGAGGGTCATGGGGCCAACACTTGTAACAAACGGCAATAAAGAGGTAAATTACTCAAAACCATATGTTTCGTGTGCTTCCAGCCCTACCAATTGCATTTGTTGTAAATATCCATCACCCATCAATGTTTCTGAGCTAAATAAATATCTTGATTTATACCCTAATACCGCTGCTGCATGTAGAATTAGGTACGGTTTTTCTCATGGTTTTAAATTAGGCTTTCAAGGTGAACGACGCTTTAGGGAGGCATTGAACTTAAAGTCAGTATTAAAGGATCCCGCTACCGCTCTAACTAAATTGCAAAAGGAAGTTACTTTGGGCAGGATGGCAGGCCCTTTTTTGCAGGTCCCCTTTCCTAACCTTTTTGTTTCCCCTATCGGTCTAGTTCCAAAAGCAGAAAAAGGGAAGTTTAGATTAATTCACCACCTTTCACATCCCAATGATGATTCGGTCAATGATGGGATAGATCGAGATTTGTGCTCAGTTCGGTATGCTAATTTTGATGATGCCGTTAATTTGGTCATTAGGGCGGGTAAGGGCGCTCTACTTGCGAAAGCAGATATTCAATCTGCATTCAGGCTATTGCCCGTGCACCCCAGTGATTTTGAGTTATTAGGCATCAAATTTCAGGGTTGTTTTTACGTCGATAAAGCCTTACCAATGGGGGCATCGTGTTCACCTGCTTTTTTCGAATCTTTCTCAACTTTTATCGAGTGGGTGGTAAAAAAGGAGTCAGGTTCTGATTTAGTGTGCCATTATTGTGACGACTATTGCTTCGTAGGCGCTAACGATGACAGTCCCAGTAGACTTTCATGTCAGAATTTAGTTAATTGTTTCGAGAATGTCTGCGCAAAAATTGGCGTCCCTCTTGCGGCTGAGAAATCAGTTGGTCCGTGTACTAGACTTACATTCTTAGGATTAGAAATTGACTCAGTGCAACAAACAATTTCAGTGCCAAATGACAAGTTATTGACAATTGTCTCCAAGGTTACGAATGCACTCAAATGCCGGTCATTAACTTTAAGAGAGCTACAATCTTTGATAGGATCTCTCTCTTTTGTTTGCAAAGCTATTTCTCCAGGCAGGGCTTTTTTACGCCGACTGATCAATTTGTCATGCGGCATTAAGAAATCTTGGCACAAGATTTTTCTATCAAAAGGGGCAAAAAGCGATCTCAGGATGTGGCTTGTATTTTTGAATGATTTTAACGGTATCGCTATAATTCCCGATCACTTTTGGAGGGAGGACAGTGATTTACAATTATTCACTGACGCAAGTGGCGGTATAGGCTTCGGAGGTTATTTTGGCGGCAAATGGTTTCAAGGCAGATGGCCTTGGGACAAGTCTCAGAAAATAGAATATTCAATCGCTTGGATGGAATTTTTACCAATTGTGGTTGCTATGATTCTATGGGCTTGTACACTAAAAGGTATGCGCATAATCATCAGATCTGACAACGCTGCCGTAGTCGCAATTATCAATAAACAATCATCTAAGTGCCCAGCTATCATGCGTTTAGTACGTTTCTTTGTGCTGCAATGCTTAAAATTTAATGTTTCATTTTCTGCGCGACATATCCCAGGAAAAGAGAATAATATCGCAGATGCTTTGTCACGCTTTCAGGTTGCTCGTTTCCGAAATCTGGCACCAAAGGCGGACTTAACAGGATCTATAATCCCAGAGTTTATTTGGACTCTTTAAATGATGAGACTCAACGTTTGCTCGAGGCTTCAACTTCAGCAAGCACCCAAGCAACTTACAAAAGGGGAGTGGATAGTTTTGATTGTTTTCGGTCTGAAATAAATTTAAGGTGTAGCTGGCCTGCCCCAATTGAGCATGTCACCGCATTCATTGCACACTTATCTATAAACGGCAGGGCGCCGTCAACAATTTCCACTTATCTATCAGCTCTATCCTACGTTCACAAAATTAACGGTTGGTTAGATCCAACTGATAACTTCATAGTTCACAAATTAAGAGAAGGTTGTAGGCGTCAGAATTCTAAAGTCGATGCCCGGCGTCCCATCTCTCTTCCCATTTTACTTCAGCTGTCTAGATTACTTACTGAAATTTGTAGTTCAAGTTTTGAGGCATATCTATTCAGAGCAGCATTTGTTTTAGCTTTCTTTGGGTTTTTGAGAGTGGGTGAAATCGCCTCTCCATCAAAAAAGGGGAGGGGTGCGCATACATTGTGCCTGCATGATATTACGTTTAGTTCAAACAATATGGAAATCGTCATTAGTTCTTCTAAAACAGATCAAAAGGGAGAATCAGTAACTCTGAGCCTCGAGAAGGGCAATGATCCATTAATCTGTCCGGTAACCACCATGACTGAGTATTTAAAGGTGAGATCTAGTATAGAAGGGGCTTTGTTTATTCACTTTGGGGGTGATCCAATGACCGTATTCCAATTTAACAGTATCCTGAAGAAGGGTATAAGACTAATGGGTCTTACTGCCGACCATTTCAGTTCTCATAGTTTCAGAATTGGTGCCGCAACATCCGCTGCAATTAATGGTATTCCAATAAATACAATCATGTCTATGGGAAGATGGCGTTCATCAGCAGTTCGGCTATATATAAGGCCACACAGAGTTCTGAATCCTAACTTCTGGGTTTGATCTTACAATTTGATTAAATCTAACTAATTAAATTGCTTTTCCCTCCTGCTATTGTGAAAATTGTGTGTATTTTTGTCTTGTCTTTTGTTATGCTTAATTTGTGTTTTCGCTGCTCTGTCGCTCTTTATTTTTACTTCCAATACAGGTGGAATGAGGACATGGATATCTGGCGACAGTATCATCAATTGGGCGGGCCAGAACCAGATGCAATTAAGTGGTGGGGGATTGGTTACGTGGTATGGTATTCCTGGCGCGCGCATCGCGGGTATCGCTGGACGTCTCAGCAGGCGCCTACACTCAAACTCATTCCCCACCACTTTGATTCTACATCTGGGTACGAATGACATTTTCTCTGATAAAATACATGTTGTTAGGCAACGCATTGTGCAGAATCTGGAGGCAATTCGTAATTTGTTTCCGCTCACAAGGATCATTTGGTCCTGGATTCTCCCACGGTTTAAATTCCGTCATGAGGACCGCCAAGGTGCTGGTAATGGGTGCGCTCGCAATATCAATAATCATGCCTTCCGCATCTGCGCCCGCATGCCCAACACACATGTTATCAGGCATTATCATGTATTCAACAAAGGCACCAGGGATCTATTTCGTTTTGATGGCGTACACTTGACAGATGAGGGCTTGGTTGTTTTCAGGTCTCACCTTGAGGCTGCCCTCATCTTTTTCAACAGTAACCCTGGTGAATTTGTATATCCAAAACCTTAATTAAAATTGTACCCTCTTCCTTCATCAACAATAAATATTTAAAAAAAGGGGGGGGGGGGATATAGACAAGTCTCCCCACTGTCAACTTGTTTGGAGAAAATTTGAAGAATCAGGGATTGAAATCCCATTTATTGACTGGTAAATATCTGAAATACTTATTATGTGGTCAAAGATAATTTATTACTATTATTAAGTCAAACGAGAATTATTAAGGTCTAATTGCTATTCTAGTATATCATTATGCCAACTTTTTTCTGGCGTTGGTTGCCTACCTCAAATTCCCAGAATTAATTTCAAAAAATGATAGACCTTTACAATTGATTAACGCATACTATAAAAATAAGCATTGATAAAAATTAAGCCAAGTTCAAAGGTCATGAGTGCCTTCCAAATTGATAGTTTCGTACTTTTGTCGGTAATTAACGTTTTGTACTATTATCTAGAATGTCAGAATCCCAGGGCATATATCTTGGCTAAAATAAATGAATAATCAAATAATTTTCAATGCAATGTACTTGTATTATAAACGTGCCGAATACTGGCCAAATTATTGATTGATCAATGTACACATATTTTAAACGAATTATTGATTGATATATATATTAAAATACTCTTGGTTCAAGACTAAGATGCTACTACTCTATTCCTGACTGTTGGGCTCTTCAATTTTCGTTATCTAAGGGTAATCTTGAATTCTGAAGTAAATTTTTAAAATTTTAAAATTGTCAACACCACTTAATGTCCCTTTAATAGTTGCTACATGACTAATTTGAATGTCTGGTGTATTGTGGTTGGTAAGTGTTTATAGCCAAGGCGTCGAAAAAAAGAAACCTGTTCTACGAGCCGACCGACCCATGTGTTTTTGGTTGTTTTAAAAAAAAAATTGGAACATTTTGGAAAATTAACCCCAATTATTTGACAGTTTTTGAAATTCTCCTAATTTTGTTGTAAAAAAGCCCCCAACCGACGAACCCCCAACCCTATCTTAAGAAGTCCACTTTCCCGTAGAACCCCCACATTGCCTAACAGGCAGTATTGTTTTATATATCAAAGATTAAAGATGACAGCATTTATAAGATTTGTAGCCAACTAATTCTGCCCAATGGCATGCAATTATGTATTGTTATGAAAATATCAACAAGTATGAAAAATTGTCTATACTTTTAAATGCAATTCAAAAAGATACAAAATTTAACAAGATAATGTTACTTTTTTTTGTTTGAAAACGGGACCTGATTATTATGACTCGCTCTGTGTATGGCAGCTACTGGATCAGGATTCTTTGAGATGTTGCAACATTCTCACCTCCTAGGCCTCCCCCTTCTCCCTCACTTGGTAAGTCCCCTATCTGGGTGAGCCAAATTAAGACCCAATTATAAATCTAATGCCTAGCTGGTGATGCCTAAATGGATAACACATCCCTAAATATTGGCATTTATTGGCACAGATTGACCGACATAATATGACGGCCAACGACTTAGTTAGGTCACATTATCTGCTCATATAATTGAGTTTAGTAGCCTCCATTTTGATTGTGCTTTGACACCTATGGGTATTCCCAGTCTCTCCATTGATCCTTTGCGATAACAATCTTGTATATTTTTATCTCGCGACTTATAAAGCGATGAGATCGACGTTTGGAATCTATGGTAAGGTGATCACCTGTAGACAGCTTTGTTTTATCAGGCTCCGTATCACCGTGAGGGCTTTTGTAAGAAGTGTTTACTTGCCCTCATAACATCAGTCCTCGTCATAACACAGTACGACCACAGTAGAGATTTGACGCATAGCGGTCAATTGTTGAGAAATATTCACAACAAAAACTTTAAAAACTTAAGGTCTGGAACTAGGCAAGTTTGTACTCATTCTAATGCATTCATTCATCCTACAGAATCGAAGTATGGATGTGATTTTTCACATTTTTGAAATTTATTATAACATTTGTGTTAATTGTGCGGTTTTTGTTTTGCCAAATAGTGCTTATAGCATGCACACTTGCACAGGAACTAGGCATATTTGTACTCATTCTAATGCATTCATCCTACAGAATCGAAGTATGGATGTGATATTTCACATTTTTGAAATTTATTGTAACATTTGTGGACATTTTGCCATTTCTATTTTGCCAAATAGTGCCTATAGCATGCACACTTGCACAGGAACTAGGCATGTTTGTACTCATTCTAATGCATTCATCCTACAGAATCGAAGTATGGATGCGATATTTCACATTTTTGAAATTTATTGTAACATTTGTGGACATTTTGCAATTTCGATTTTGCCAAATAGTGCCTATAGCAGGCATGCGCACTTGCACAGAAACTAGGCATGTTTGTACTCATTCTAATGAATTCATCCTACAGAATCGAAGTATGGATGTGATTTTTCACATTTTTTAAATTTATTGTAACATTCATGGACATTTTGCAATTTCTATTTTGCCAAATAGTGTCTATAGCATGCACACTTGCGCAGGAACTAGGCATGTTTGTACTCATTCTAATGCATTCATCCTACAGAATCGAAGTATGGATGTGATTTTTCACATTTTTGAAATTTATTATAACATTTGTGAAATTGTGCGGTTTCTATGTTGCCAAATAGTGCCTATAGCATGCACACTTGCACAGGAACTAGGCATGTTTGTACTCATTATAATGCATTCATCCTACAGAATCAAAGTATGGATTTGATATTTTGAATTTTTGAATTTTATTGTAAAATTTTGCAATTTCTATTTTGCCAAATAGTGCCTAGCATGCACAGGCTTATAAAGTATTCAAGATTTTGTTTAGAAAGTAGATTTTCTTGCAGATTTACATTTCTGATCATAAATCATAAATATAGTCTGAGTTACAGAGCGATACCATTCCTAATTACTTCAAAATCATGGTTTTAGAGCAGAATTTACAGTGAAAATAAACTGTAGCAGGACAGTTTATTTTCACTCTTTAAACGTACCAATATTTTGAAGTACTGTATTGTCCCTATTAAGCGCCCAGGGTGGTTAGCAAAGTCATTTTGGGTGGGCGCTTATTAAGCTACCTTTTTAAAACTCATTTATCGTAATCACTGTCGAATTCGGCAAGGTTGCACTAGCCAAAACCATGTACGATCGAAAAGTAAACTGTTTAAACTGTGGCGAAAAATGTTGTTGTACAGTGCTACGGTAATTGAAAAGGTGGGCGCTTATAAGGGATTGTTTGTTGGTAGTCATTGAGAAAAACGGGGGTGGGCGCTTAAAAGGACATGGGAGCTTAATAAGAACAATACGGTAATTAGGAATTGTATTGTAACTCAGAATATATTTATGATTTCTGATCAGAAATGTTCATCTGCAAGAAAATCTACTCTCTAATGAAAAGAGGATGCCTCCCTGGAAAAGATCGCATAAATATGCCTTTAAGTGGCAAGCTTGCCAAGTCTATACAAGTGATTATGCTATTATTCTTTTAGTATACCTACACTGTAAAAAAGATGGACGCCTCAAAAGGTGTTCTGGCTATTAACACCAATTGGTGTTCTATGATTTAAAACTTTTATATTGAAAATATTTACACATATTATCAGTTTTCTCTTATTTAAATAGTATCCTATATCCACAAATATTTGAAAAACATCAAAATCAATATTATCATTACAGGATTAAGTCAGCTGAAAATTGAACGTGTTCTATTTTGAACACCATGTTAAACAAAGGAACACCTTTCTTACACCTTTCTTAACACCTTTTCTGTAACAGTTTGGGAACACCAATGTGTTCTAGAATGCGTCAGGTGTTCACAGACGTGTTCTAGAACACATTGGTGTTCCCAAACTGTTACAGAAAAGGTGTTAAGAAAGGTGTTCCTTTGTTTAACACGGTGTACACGTTCAATTTTCAGCTGACTTAATCCTGTAATGATAATATTGATTTTGATGTTTTTCAAATATTTGTGGATATAGGATACTATTTAAATAAGAGAAAACTGATAATATGTGTAAATATTTTCAATATAAAAGTTTAAAATCATAGAACACCAATTGGTGTTAATAGCCAGAACACCTTTTGAGGCGTCCATTTTTTTTACAGTGTACCGACCGACAGATAACACTGATAAAACCATTTCGATGTGCTTCAAAAAATTGTGGCAACAAAACAAATATATTACACCCTCATTTGACGAGCAAAAAGCCAACACCAGAGATGAATGTATGATACGTTCACACACAGGCGTAACTTACCCTAACAGCAATGAAAATGCCATTGTCATTATTCTGACCGTGATTCCAAACTCCCCTTGCTCCTATCCTATCGCTATGTCGCGTAACTTACGCCGATCATTGCACATGGAGTAAGTGTTGAATAGCAAGCTTTGCTCACGTTGACCATGTTGACCATTGTATTAAAATTGCGCAAAATATGATATAAAGAATCTTCTTCAAAATCGCTCCGGTAGCATTCATAATGGTTTGCTTATGCTTGTCCTGATAATTCGGTAATATACAGGGTGAATCAAAAAACATTGTGCACGATTTGAAATGGCCATTTTACCTTGATGCTAATGATGCATGCATTGAACCATGGAATATTTGTTATCTGTATATTTGCGTTATTATTGATCTAGTTTATCCTCCTAAAATATGAAAGAAATCGGCTGATAAATAAGCAAACTGTTTCGCCATTCCTATGGGATTTACACACAGTAAATTGGTTTTGCTAAAATGGTCATTATTATCACATCAATTATCAAAATGTTCCTGAAATATTAATTCTTTAACTCTGGGATAAGCAGTTAATCTTCTGATCAGTCAGCTGTAGAACGGGGCCCCGTTTCAATTGAGGGCGCTCTAAAATGACGGGTGTACGTAACCAAGGTAACGCACACCCGTCAATTCGCGCATTGATTGAATTTTCGCCTTTTACCCCCAATAATCTGCATAAAAAGTAACTATCCATCGAGTTGAGGGCAGCATATGGTACCAGAACTCTTTGCGACATCCAGTTCGATGATTTAAATTTAACCTTTGACCCCAACATCACACGACACAAGCTAAAATGATGTCTTTCTTAACCGTTTTGCTGCGATGAGACCACCATTTTCTAGATGAGATTACACCATTTTTACATTAAATGTAAGCCCTATAGTATTCAGAAGTGATGCCTTTGTAACAGTTATCTCTGTGCTAAGAGAGTTATTTCGTTGGTTAAAATCGGCAAAATCTGCATTTTATGAATTTTGAAAATTACTGTGACTTGAGCCTGTTCCCTTTGAAACGCAGTTCCGTTCCCAAGCCCGCCCTCTATTGAAAAATGGTTTTAGTTTGTATTCCGGCGGGCGACGGACTTCCGTCACTTGATGAATTGCTGTGTAAAAAATGACGGCATTGCGTCACTAAATAGAGCGCCCTCAATTGAAACGGGCCCCGTTCTACAGCTGACTGCTGATACCAAAGTGTCAAACGAAAAGACAAATCTTAATACCTGCATCAGTGACTGGTGATGCTGCATCACCATTCAACCTTCAAGGAGGCACGTGTCAGAGCTGAAGTGACATCCCTGCGCCGCAACGGTGCTCCATATTATCATCTGCAGTAATATTCATGTCTTAACTGTGTAAATCCCATAGGAAAGGCGAAAACCGTGGACAGATTACAAAACGTATCACAGTTTGCGTATTTTTCAGTCGATTACTTTCATTTTTTTGGGAGGATAAACTAGATTAACAACACTTTATACAAACAACAGAAATTCCATGGTTCAATGCATGCATCAAGGTCAAATGGTCGTTTCAAATCGTGCACAATGTTTTTGATTCACCCTGTATATAAGTAAAACCCTTGTGTGAATGTAGCTATTGAGTTGGTAAAGCTGTCAAAATGTACTATTATTGTAAAGATATAATTCAAATACTGATTTTTCTTTGAAATGTACCCGGGGGGGGGGGGGGGGGGGGGGGGGGTACTCGGATTTGGTTTGGTCGGTAGTGTGCCGCTGGAGATTCAAAACCCCTACCCATTTCTAAGGGTGATTTTTAAGGGTTTTGCTTCATTTTAGACCAAATCTTCGCAAAAATAGACCTAATTTTGGCAAATTTTTCGCAAAAATAGAAAAACAGGACCCATGTCTAAGGATTTATCAGTTGAAAAGCCTACCCATGGCTAAGGATGTCTCATGAAAAAAACGACCCACTGGAGCGGCACGTCCCCGTATGCCTTACACGGGAAATGTATAGCTACATCTTGTGGAAACGTATCATAATAGAAAGCACTTGGAGCTCTGCTTTGGCATTTCAATTCAGTTCAAAATTACAGTTGTCAAGACCGATACTCGGGAATTGATTGAATGATATTGAGAAATTTGAATAAAACATGGGTATTTCTTATATAACTATAAAATGTGCACAAGAAATGGATAGAAAGCCCTCAGTCGATACGGGGAATGGCAGTTGTATTCAAAGTGAGTATCACGATCATTGGGCTTTCATTCAGAATTGAATATAAATTAGTAATTTTTTAAACCTACAGCTACTCTAAACATGTAGGCTTATATTTTAACCCCCTGAGAACTACCGACCGATTGGTTAAAAAGATGGATACATCATTTATTGCACCAATGAGAGACATAGAATAATTGTATCCCTGATAAAGATGGGAGTGAAACATTTTATAAGCTGCATTTGAATTGGCTATTCAAATAAGTACATCTTGTAATAAACCAATCAGAACCACTGTAAGATAGACAGGTAGACCCCAGGGGGTTAACAAATGTTGCCTCCTGTTTCTCCTTTCTTAACACTTTCCACGCGGCAGGCGTCTGCAGACAACATTTCTAAATGTCACCAAATGTTTCAAAAATATCTAAATTATTGAATGTCATTACCATATTTGGAATCACCATGAGAAATGCATTTAAATAAGTACAAACACGCCTAGTATTGCTCCAGTAATCCCTGAGATAGACTTTGAAAATTGGGAAAGGTTTCTGAAAAATCTGTTTTTGATATGGTAAAACTAATAGCCGCATGGAAAGTGTTAAACAAGCACTTTCAAGATTTATTCCCAAACACATATGTGACGCGATCAAGAGGAATGAGTCGAATGTCGACCCTGGTCGAAAATGAGTTTTAATACAGTTTTAAAGAAGACACCTAGAGCTTTCAGAAACTGAAAAACCCATGTCGATACGACGTTTTGTTCCAAAGTTATGTCAAATTGTATACATGAATTTCCATCAAAACTTATGTAAGCCGCCATTTTGAATTGGCCATATCTCAATTTGGGATTCCCCGACATCCGACTCATTCCTCTTGATCGCGTCACATATATCTTTTATCCAAATGTGGACAATGTCTAAGCAATATAGTTACATACAACGCCTTTTCCTAAAAACCACCAAACAGTATGATGCAAAATATACTCAGAAGCAAGACGTTATTGATGCCCATTTAAAGACTAGAAATCGTCAAAATCGTTCAACTTGGTCTGAAATGTCAAATTCAGAACAAATTAAGCTAATTTCAGGCAATTTTTACAATAAAAGCCAACTTTGTATATTACCTGGTATTGCCAATGCGGTTGAAGCATGCAATGATATAATGCCCCCCTCCCCGGGCAGTCAATACATTTGAATAGAATATATAATTCAGCGTTATATTGAAGTTCAAATACCCTCTGAAGTTTTTCAAAAACATCAATTTACATCTTGCACATCATGAAATGGCAAGGAATTTTAAAACATGATTTTAACACAGCCATGAATTTGCAAACAGTATGCACCATATTGAAAGTTGACAGAAATATGAATGTATGGAACAATATCAGATGTACAGGTGTAATTGGTCAATACATGTATGCTTAACACTTTACCATGCGTCTATTAGTTTTCCATATACAAAACAGATTGTTCAGAAACCTTTCCTAACTTTCAAGGTCTACCTCAAGAATTACTGAACCAATACTAGGCATTGTTGTACTTATTTCAATGCATTTCTCATGGTGATTCCAAATACGGAAATGAAATTTATATAATTTTGACATTTTGGAATAATTTTGTCAAAATTTGGAATGTCGTCTGCAGACGCCAGTTGCGTGGAAAGTGTTAATAGTCCCAAGGCATACCGTCAATAAAATTGACTTTGAAAAGCAACGTAGCTATCTTTTATTATTTATTCCATTTGTACGTTTGGATAAATTCACCAGGTTTGCTGGAACAAATTATTAAGATTTTGAATTTTTAAAACCAAAAATGAGTCACGCTTGACAGTTTTGTGTGATATGGTCTATTTTCATCAGAATGTCCTCTTCTGAACCTTATTGGTTCTGGTTGAGGACGCTGCTTGCTACGGCCACTGATCACCATATCAGCACCCTCAACTCGAAGCAGCACAGGTGTGAAGAGGTCGTTTTGATGAAGTGTGTAGACAATAACACACAAAACTGTCAAACTTGATTAAAATTGTTTGGTTATGACTAAGGCCAAAAAAAGAAAATTGTTATATTGGCGTAACGGGCTGAACAAAAATAGGGTAGGTAGGTAGGGATTTTTTTAAAATTTTTTTTAGCAGCTGTTTTTGAACAATGTTAACCGAGTTTAAACATTCCCTATTGTTTGTTAGAAGTACCCCTCAGTACAAGTCTATATACAAATAAAACACAATAAACCATATTTTCGGAAGGAATTTCCGTTTATTTCGAGGAGCACCGTCGTATTTCGTTCAAGAAAAAACATTTATTTTTTTCATTTTTTTATTTTTTAGGGTCGGTCGGTCGGTTGGTTTTTTTTTTTTTTTTTCACTGAAAAAAAAAAAAAAAGTGTAGGGTCGGGCGTATTTTTAGGGTCGGGCGGGTTACGCCAATATAACAATTTTTTTTTTTTGGCCTAAGGTAGAAGTTAGTTAAAGGGGCACTAAGAGATGTGTTGGAGGCTGCACCCTCAATTATGATAAAAACTGAGATTAGTATATTTTTATAATTGTATTACATGTATGAACTTACACCTATAAGGATTAAGAAAAATCATCTCTCTTTGTACAAGTAAACGTCGATTAAAAAATGCTCGTACACCGGGACGAGCATTTTACGTCCGACAGTATCCCACTGCAGTATGCATGATACATAACGCGAACCATATTTGCATAGAGGGCGTTTTACAATAAATAGCGATGATATTGTTTAATCAAGTTTTGCTGTGTTTTTGTTAGTAGAAACAACAATAACGGCAATTTTTAATGTTCATCTTGAATTCTGAAGTAAATTTTTAAACATTTAAAATTTTCAACACCACTTTATGTCCCTTTAAAGGAATACAAACGTTTTGGCCTAGAAATCAAGAAATAGGTTCAAGTTTTGAGAGAAAAAAAGGTATAATTTGCAAATTTGATGAACACCATTAAATAAACGTTTTTCCAAGATGGGAACTCTATCTTACACTCTTAATGTAAAATAGTGAAAAATCACTCTAAATTTTGAATGAATATGACTTAACTCTATAAGAGTAAATAGGTCACACTTTCCTAAGGGAGTGTTCATGAATACCTTGGTGGGGAGGGGGAGGGGGGGTCAGAAGAAAAAAATGTTCCCGAAAGGGGATCACAAAAATAGGTACTTAACCCTAACCAGTCCCAATGCTACAAATGTCCACGGTAAAGTCTGTCTGTGCCAGCTGAAATAATGGCCCCAGGCTACATAGTTGGGCGAATATACTCGCCAAAGTATGGTTGGCCCCCGTGGCGCACTGGTAGAGCATGCATCTCGCAACCGAGAGGTTGTGGGTTCGAGCCCTGGTGGCGGAGCCACTCTTTTTGTCCGCATTTTTGTCATTGACAAACCTCCCTTGGAAAATGTGGGTAGGAGGTTAGGGTTAATCGCTTCGCGCATACAAAATATTTGACATTTGTCCGCACTTTGCGCAAAAAATAACCCACATTTTAAAAATTACACGCTTAGTGCGCGGTCAAATCTAATAATCCTCGGTAACATAGACATACAGGGGGGATCAAGAAGAAAAAAATCACCATAAAAGGGGGGAAAAATGTCCATCCCCGCCCACCAAAGTATTTATGAACACTCCCTAAGAGTAAACAGGTCACACTTTCCTAAAAATAAATTGTATCACTCTTTCTCATAAGAGTGAACTTCACTCTAAAGGATTGGTCACTCAGTTGGCTCTTTGAAAGAGTGAAATGTCACTCTTTTAGAGTGGTTTTTCACTCTTTCAAATTAAGAGTGTAGACAGGTCTGATATGTAGCTGCAGCAGAGACTCCCTGGCAAAACATGATGAGTACCCCCTTCCCCCATCGCCTAGATATTGCATGTTCTAGAAAATGTGAACTTCTGTGCTCCCTATGGATCCAAATAACCTGAATTACCCTATTTTTTGGAGTGGGTGGCTCAGAACTGTTTCAGGTATAGGTAAACTAAACACAAGTGTAGATTTGGGGTCTACTGTTAGTATATTTCCCTCGACATGCAGTAGTGATGGATAATCATTATATTGACGTGAATTGCAAATAAAAACAAGCTATTAAAGGGCCCACTAAATCATATTGAGATGCATCTTTGTTTTTCTTCATTTCTCATATACCCAATAATTTTGCCAAAAATCTTAGTCTTAAGGCTTAGGCCAAATTTATTGCAGTTGTAATTCCAACGACGTTGCAAATACAAAGCTAGGCAACAGTTGAAATATATTGTGACAAAATCTATTCTTAATCTGAAAATATGTTTTTAAGCCAAATGGCCTACTGTAAAAGTGGAAATTTTAATAACATGCAAATATATTTGTAAGAGTCTATGTGATGAAGCTACAAATCAAATTTACAAAAATGCAAAACTGTTAATAATCGGCAAAGCATGACCAATTAAGGGGGGTGTTAACCCAAAAAGCATGAATTTCATCCAGGGCTGTAACTTTTGAACTATATGATGTAAATAAAAGTATACATATTTGGAAATGAAATGAGTCGAGAATCCATTTTTTTGTATCAAATGTCACTAAAAACGCTGATTTTTTAAAACATTTTGTCCAAAAAAAATCATCTAAAGACAAGGGGCATTTCTTTTAGTTTTGGCATAAAATGTTTAGTTTTTAATTGAGAAAATTGAGAAAATTGTTGAACATTGTCACGCCAACGCCTGATCGAATGAACTTACCAGAGGTCTTAAAATCTGAAGAACAGGATGGTGGTTTTTTAACGTTGCGTTAACTCAAGACTGTAACTGTGAGTAAACACTGAATGGTGACACGCTGTTAAAGGGGCACTGAGAGATACGTATAGGAGGGCGCCCTCAATTTTCCTGGAAATCAGGTTTTTGCACCAACGTAATATATAACTACCATCTGAAACTATTTACCTTAATTCGCTGTCTATCCTGTAAAATGTTATGAATTGGTAATTTCAATCAGCATAACTTGCCACATTAAAGGGACACAATGTCATGTTGAAATTTTTTAATTTTAATTAATTTACTTCAGAATTCAAGATGAACATTGAAAATTGCCATTATTGTTGTTTCTTCTAAAATAAACCCCAGCAAAACTTGATTAAAACAATGTTTTTAATATGTTGGAATACCACCCTTAACCATGTAAAATGCTGGTTGCGGCTCTACCAGCATTTTTGAATCGACGTTTCGTTGTACAAAAAGGGCTGATTTTTCATAATCCTTATAGGTGTAAGTTCATACATGTAATACAATTGTAAAAATATACAAATCCTAGTTTTTATCATATATTTTTGTAATTGAGGGTGCTGCCTCCACCACATCTCTTAACGCCCCTTTAATTGCTTTAACCGAATATCTATCTAGTGCTATTTTTCTAAACCATTTGTCCATACATTTTTATCATTCAGGGTTCCTACATTACCTTATCTATTGAAACAATTCATTTTTTCCAAATGTCGTTTTTCTCTGCAATCTCTCAATGTCCCTTTAAAAGAAGGCCATTTTATTCCTGTTGATCAAGTATTGACACAAATATATAATTTGCGGTTGTACTATCTTTATTCTATCTCTACTGAATAACACTATGCAAAACCACATCATTTCATTGTTGTCTTTCTAAAGTACTAAATGTTGTGTAAATATAAGCTTCTGAATTTCCTTTGATTTCATTAATAACATGATCTTTTCCAGAGAACGCCCTGAATCCTCGAAACAAAATTGAAAGCAGATTTTCTTGCAGATTTACATTTCCGATCATAAATCGTACATACATTCCAAGTTACAGGGCGATACGATTCTAAATTAATTCAGGCAGGAGCCCCCCCCCCCCCCACCCCCACTTGGAATCCTTGCCCCCCCAAATGAAATCAAGTATGGCTGTAAATGAAATTTACAAACAAAGTACACACCAAATCCCCCCAATAATGACATCGTGTCGGTTGAGATTGGCACTGTCGGTTCATTTGACGAAAGGAATCATGGAATTATGATGGTCAAAAGTACACATATGAAAAATGTTCGCGCGCGTAGCGCGCATGTCTTCCCAAAATGAAATATTGTTGGTACAAGCTTGTTTAGAGCCAAAATGTAGCTCAATCGTCCAAAAAATAGCTGTAAGAGTCGAAAATTTTCGCGCGCTATGCGCGCATCTCTTGACTCAAAAAATCTTAGGAGCCTCCCCATTTCAAGTCACTGCCCCCTTCTTGCCCCCCCAAATGAAAAAGTGTAGTTGCGCCACTGCACAAGTCATTTACTGCAAGTCCAAGTCAAGTCACCTGGTCTAGTCCCAAGTCAAGTCAAGTCACAACCCACTGCAAGTCAAGTTAAGTCACAAGGTATTTGGCACAAACACAAGTCCAAGTCAAGTCACAAATTGTTTTGTTCAGACCAACTATAAGCATCAGCATTCGGGCGACGAAATAACGAATTTGCCCTGGATTTGACAACAGCGATATTGAACGAATAGTAATTAATTGATTACAAATACGATTTAAGCGCTATTTTTTCTTTTTGGAAAAATGGTCGCACAAATTGTCAACAATTTCCTAAATTTGATTATCACAAGGCTAAAACCACCTTTAAAATATTATTTTTCTCTGTCTCTAATTCTTGCCGTCACTTAAACAACAAGATAAAACCCAAAAACAAAAATAAACACAACCAAAACCCCAAACAACAATAGAATGCGGGTTGGACAAAATTGATATTGAATAGCAATTAATCGATTACAAATATGGGGGGGGGGGGGCTATTTTGTCTTTTTGTCAAGAGAGACCAGAATAAAACCACATTCAATCAGGGGTATGTGACTCAACTTGCCGATCTGAAGCTACATAGTTTAACTTTGTCCATACTCATATGCTAGATGGCGCTGTTTGTGTTGTCTGCTTTAAGTATAGACTTATCAAAGTTTACACAGAATTGTTGGAAAAATGCCCCCAAAAGGGTGCGGTTTTGAAAGTTATGATAAAATGTACGTGCTTGGCATTTTTTTACAAGCCTGAAATATCTGATACTACATGTTTCATTGTTTATTTTATGTATTTGAATTCATTTTCTCACTTTATTACACAATACCGTACGTGTCATTGTTTGTGTCCTACAGACTTGATGCAAGTCTATAAATTCCTTTCATTCAAGTTGTATCTCATAAAATGGCGCTGTTGCCTTTTTAAATTTATGCAAACGGGACCTGTTTAACTACGTACGTCAGAATAGGACTTTCCTATCCCAAAATTAATAGAATCCCGGATTCTACCACGTAATTGTAAGACCTACAAATGCGACATCCGACAAATGCGCCATTTAGAAAGTTTATGAGATCGCTACATTTTGCGTTTGACTTGCGTTGGCCACAAGTATTTTTTAGCAAGTCCAAGTCAAGTCACAAGTCATCGGGTTGCAAGTCAAATCAAGTCACAAGTCAATGCCAATATTTGCAAGTCAAGTCGCAAGTCACAAAATTAGCGACTCGAGTCCAAAGTCAAAAGACTTGAGTATATAAGTCTGAATTAAAGTTCTGGAAACACTTGTGGGTGAACTCTCTAAGCAGTCTCGCTGTACTCCATACCGGTGTGTGCTGGTGTGTACCTATATTTAAAATATCATTAGACCTTTCGACCATGTATTTCACTGTAAGGATAAAATCAAATTGTGAATTCCGTTGAAACCAACGGGTCTAAGCCTCGCCATATCTGTTTACCTTTTTAACATAGCTCATCCAAATAAGCGCGCCATGAATTAGCAAAAGGGTCAGTGCATACATCCGGCAATCGGAGAACCGTGTGACCTTGAGTTAGACTCGACGCTACTGCAGTGGTATCGCTAGACTCGAGGCTAAGATTGTCGTCTAGACAGGCACCCTGGATAAGCGTTATAATTATTTTAAGCTCGAGAATAACTACTCTTGTGACTAGTGACCGACTGAAAAGGCGTAATATTATTTGATTCATCCAGGCTATTTTGCAACTTATTGGATAGCTGTTTCCCCATCGGGGAGGATTTTTCATTTTCTAAGTGACCATGGTTTTGCCCTTGAGAATCTCACTTTCATCAGAGCAAGCCGTATGGGGGTGAGGGTGGGACCAAGTCAATGCTTTGGAGGGCATCTACTCAGATAGTATTGCGTAAGCCTTAAGAATGACCAAAAACTTGTTTTTCAACACTGGCCCACACTGCCTATTAATTTGTATCAAAATGTTCAATTTTTAGGAATAATTCAGGGTATATTATAAAATGAATCTTATGTATTCAAGATTTAATGATTGATCACAATAACATTAAAACTTATCTATATATCTTATTTATCTGGTTGAAACATAAATTAGTCCATTCTGTGTGACTCGGAGTTTCACGCACTCATGACAGTTTTTGAAAATGTTTTCAAAAATGCTGCACATGTATATGATAACGCATTGAAGGCTGGTGGTTATACAATGAAACCATAACACGCACAAAGTACACAGAACCCGGGGTGCTCAGTGGTCATTACAAGAGGGTATCATGCGCGTCCAAGAAATCACATAATTAGGGTGGTTATTGAAGCCAGGGCACGTTACGTACGTAACGTGTTTAGGGTATCAAAACAAGGAAAATCAGGAAAAAGGGTATACTTTAATACAATGGTCTTACGTATTTAGGGTCCTTATTTTCTTTTATCTATGACATTTTTTAATAGCCGCGTTATATTCCTCAATCTGTTCCCATCGCAATTCATCCTGGCATCGGCCCTGTTCTGGCGATTTTTCAATAGGTGCCTCTTCGTCCCGTTCTTCGTGTTGTGTAAAAAATGACGGGAATTCGGAGAATCCACATAGACTTTTAGCAAGTCTTGCCATTTATAGTATTCAACGGCAACAAAAGGGGTATCGTGCGTATGTTTAAAGTAGAATACAGCTTTCTCCTGGGGCTTGCTAAAGACTATTAAGCTTAGGATTCAAAATATACAAATTACGTGCTTAGGGTATGTTAGGGTATCAAGGTATTTGGATTACTTGTTAAGGGTATGAAAATACTGAAATGACTTGCTTAGGGTATGCAAAAACTGTCCTTACTTGTTTAGGGGGTACTTTTTCACATTTATGCAATTACTTATTTAGGGTACTTTTTGAAAGTCCTTGGACGCGCATGATACCCCCTTGTAATGACCACTGAGCACCCCGGGACACAGAAAAACCAATGAAAAAGAACCAATCCAGAAAAAAACACTTGATTCAATCCCCCATTTAGCAAGGATGTAAAAAACAATATCGGTCATAATTTCCGTAAACTAATCGACAAACACTTTCCACAAGGTAGTAAGCTACAAAAGATCTTCAACAAAAACAACCTAAAGATAAGTAACAGCTGCATGCCTTATATGACAAACATCATACAAGCGCACAACTCTAACATCATAAAGAAATCCACCTCGAAAAAGAAGCCAGAATGTGCAACTGCAGAAAAAAAGAAAGCTGCCCCCTGAGTGAAAGTGTTTGACGGAAGCTATTGTATACAGGGCCACAGTCAGTGAACCTGACAGCAATACCACACATACGTATACAGCGTGTCCCAAAAAACTGGGTTCAAAAGTTTGCGAGCTTATAACTAAAAAGGTAGGAAAAATGGATAGTTTATATTTAAGGATATCAAACAAAATATACCTGACCTTAATTGGTTAAACTCTGTGATCAATCCAATATTAACTTTTTGAATTACAAAGATTTAAATAGAGCGTGGTCAGAGCCCATTTGTCCCACTTTCAAGGAACACCCCCATGTGTTGCAATTACGCCTTGTTGTGACTTCATCAACGTTTTGCCTTTGCATTCATTCTTTACAAAGACTTGGCTGGGTCATATTGTAATAAAACAAGTTCATTATTTACATAAACATTAAAACAAAATCTTCTTTGTTATAGTCCGAGTTATTGTTTTAACAATAACTCGAACTTAAAAGTTCTTTCGGAGAATAAACCCCATGTCGGGAATACTGCACCTAGCACACAGTTTCATGCAACGCATGGATTGTTTAGGGGGTTTATTCCTTAAATCGGGACAACTGGGTTCTGACCACGCTCTATTCAAATCTTTGTATTTCAAAAAGTTTACATTGGATTAGTCTTCAAATTTACTCAATTAAGGTCAGATTTATTTTGTTTGATATCCTTAAATATAAACTATCCATGTCTCCTACTTATTTCGTTATAAGCTCGCAAACTTTTGAACCCAGTTTTTTGGGACACGCTGTATTGGACAATCGGGAGGTACTTTCAAAAGCTGATACTATATACAACCACTCTAAATCATTCAATCATATAAAGTACGAAAAAGACACCGAACTTTCAAAATTCATCTGGTCTCTTAAGAAAAGAAAAAAAACCCTTACAACATCACTTGGGAAATCCACAAAACATCTAACTCAAGGCGGAGAGACTCCGGCCAATGTAACCTTTGCATGGACGAAAAAATGGCAATCCTCACCATGAAGGGATTAATTCTGAACAGAAAAAGTGAAGTGATATCTAAGTGTTGACATATAAAGCGACCAACCATGCCAAAAGAAAGTCGATAACACCACATCAGACTTTTTAACCACGCAAAAATCAGTTTGTCTGATGATCGCCTCACTGTGTCGTGAGAGCATGGCCTCACTGTGTCGTGAGTGCTTGAAACTCCGAGTCACACAGAATGGACTAATTTATGTGTCAACCATATTTTATTAAACTGTCTCTACCTCGGTATTGAGCACTATTTTGCTATTTTACAAAAACAAATAACACTATTAATTTATATATTATTTTTATAATTTATTTTGCAGTCTGGATTCTTACAATTGTTATTAACAAGATTCCCCCCCCCCCCTCCCCTCCCCTAAAGGTTTTCAAACACAAAAACACAAGTACTTAGTGTAATCACAATTCATGAATACTTGCTGGAAAATGAAAATCCATTCCATGATTTTTTTACTAATTTGAGAGATTTCCTTGACCTTCCACACTACACTGTTGAATACAGCGCAAACAGTTACAAATCTTGCTTAACACTTACCACACTGCAGGCATCTGCAAACGGCATTCTAAAATTTCACAAAATGTTTAAAAAATGTCAAAATTATTGAATGAATTTACCATATTTGGAATCACCATGAGAAATGCATTGAAATAAGTACAAACATGCCTAGTATTGGGGCAATAATCCTTGATATAGACCTTGAAAGTTGGGAAAGATTTCTTACAACTCCCCCCCCCCCCCCCCCCCCATAGTGCCGCCACTGTAAATGATGTCGTAAGCACTACAACAGTTGTATGCGGATCGACATTAATAGGGTCTATAGGGCTGTCTGCCCTGTTTCCCAATTACATATATCACTCTAAGAAATTAAAGAACCCTTTTTTGTCCTGCCAGGAGAACCCTTGAAGGTTCTTTAAAGAACCAAATACAGTTCCCCAAACGTGCTACAGAACCATTTTTGGTTGATACAGAACCGTTTTTGGTTCTATGAAGAACCTTTTGAGGTTCTTCAATTTTCAAGAACCTCTTTTGAAGGTTCAAGAGAGGTTCTTTATAGAACCGTCAAAAAAGGTTCTTGAAAATTGAAGAACCCCAAAAGGTTCTTTATAGAACCAAAAATGGTTCTGTTTCAACCAAAAATGGTTCTGTATCATGTTTGGGGAACTATTTTTGGTTCTTTAAAGAACCTTTAAGGGTTCTCCTGGCAGGACAACTTTAGAACCATTTTTCTAAGCGTGTGCCTCTCACATCTTCCACTGAGATGTCCTAACCTCCGTCTGACCGGTCCTGGCTGGGCTCTGAACCTTCTCACACAGCGCCCTCAATTGTCTGATCCGTGCAGGTGTGTTTCTTTCATCCTGACGATATAGGAAGACGAGCAAGAATTTAAGGCAAGTTGAGTGTAGGCAATCATTAATTCTCAAATAACTATACATAGAATTGCTTGAGAGTTGGCATAATTATGTTAGGATACTTTGAGCGTGTTTCTGCTGGCACTGCAAAAAGTAAACGCTAATAAACGCTAAGTTTCAATCGGTCAGTTTTTAATCCCCCTGTTTCGATGGGCTACGACATTTGACCTTTTGTAATACTAAACAATGCCACCGCACCTGAAAAAGATTGCTTTACAATAATCCCTTACGAAAATGCAATCACCAACATGTGGTTGCAGCAAGGTGGTACCAGGTTGCGCAAGGTTGTAGCAAGTTTGCGCAAGGTTGTCGCAAGGTTGTGGATGATCGCTGCAAGGTTGCACAACCTTCTCAGAAGAACCAAACTGGTTGCGCAAGCTCCTGCAACCTTCTCAGAATAACCAAACTGGTTGCGTAAGGTTGCGGATGGTTGCTGCAAGGTTGCGCAACCTTCTCATAAGTACCAAACTGGTTGCGCAAGCTCCCGCAACCGCTTCAGAAACACCTAACTGGTTGCGCAAGGTTTCTTCTTATGTTCAAAAGGTCAGGTCAAAAGGTCAAACATGTGAAATAAACATTGCTATCATTGTAACCTTTACTAAAATAGTTGTGACTTTGATGATTAATTGTACCCATACTTTGTAATCAATTTCATAATGAAAATGAGGTATGCTAGAAAAACAAATTGTGAATCATATTCTAATCTTTGAAGGAAACTGATGTTGCAGATAAAAATGCTGAAAAATAGTAAGTTTAAAACATATAAGCTTATTTTGGTATTGGTTCCGAATTTTGACCCCATTTTGACGCACGTTTTTGGTGGTTGCTAGCCGGTTGCAAACAGGTTGCGCAAGCTTTAGATGTTTGTGCAAGGTTGCGCAAGGTTATATTTTTCCAAATTTAACCAGTTGCTTGCGCAACCTTGTTCTTGGTTGAGAATGCAAACTTAAGGTTACACCGCCAACTGACATTGCCAACTGACACTGACATTGCAAGGTTGCGCAAGGTTGTATTTTTCCAAATTTAACCTTGCACAAGGTTGTATTTTTCCAAATTTAACCTTGCGCAAGGTTGCGCAAGGTTGCGCAAGGTTGTATTTTTCCAAATTTAAGGTTGCGGAAGGTTGCAAAATTGATTGCGATAAAGGTTGCGATTTTCATAAGGGATGTGTATAACCCAGCGTGTCACGGTTCACGGCGCAAACCGCTAAGAATCGCCTTTCTGTTTCTATTGGGTTTATTGCCGATTATTGCCGGTTCCAAACCTGGTTTGTGAAGGTTTTTGGAATAACCAAAAATACCGATTATTGCCGGGTTCTGTCTGTTTCTACTGGGCAAACTTAGCGTTTATTAGCGGTTTCTTCCCCAGCAGAAACATGCTCTTTGTGAAAGTGTTAGGAACCCTAAAGAGTAATGCAAATCAGGTTCTTATCACTCTATTTCAATTATCATCCTTTTCCCTATTTCCAATCCTATTTGAGCTGCTTATAAAAATATAAAACATATTTTGCCTGTAATCCACTGGTGACCAGAGGGAAGGGGATGGATGTCAAGAAAAGAAAGGAGAAAAAAGAAGAAAAATGAAAACTTTACCATTGAATTCCAAAATGTATTGAATGTTCTGAATACATGATTGAAAATCAATAGCTCCTTTATGCATGGCCTGTAAACAATAGCCTGTGTCCAGGTGTGTTGGGATTCTATAAGTGGGATATTGACATTCCATTCAATTCAATGTAACGCTAAGACAGGTGTGACCTATTTCAGACGGCTATTATTGATGAAGGGATTATGTTTGTCTCATTAATGTTTCTCGCTTGTCCTACTTTTAACAACTGAAGGTTTTAGATTGGTGGTTGTCCTTGCCATTGAAAATATTCTGCGGAAAACATTTTGCAAATATAAAATATTTTCCATAAACCATAAAAAAAATTGCTTCATCAGGCGACAACAAAATACCTGTTTCTAAAGATTTTTAAAACTTTTTTTTTCTTTTCAAAAGTTGTTGAAATTTACCAATAGTTTCACACAAAAATAGGGGGGGGGGGGGGGTTGGGACAACAAAAAATATGAGACCGACCCTGCCTGACAGGGTTTTTTCTCCTTACCTAAGATTTAATTTTACAATATTCTTGTCAGAATAACACAACCAGGATTTGGCCTCAAAATGCCCTTTATTGCAATTTGTACTAAATTTCACAATCAGTTGCAAATTTGTGAAACAAAAGTTTTTGCTAATTTGTTAAGGTTGTTGCTGGAAACAAATTGCACCCTGTGAAATGGAGTGATTGTTATCTTAGGGTGCAAAAAGATACAAAACAATTTGTGACTAGAGCTAGTGCCCACAGATTATTTTTCATAAGCCAATCTGAATTTCATCAAATTAAAATCTTATTAAATATGCCCATTTTGTGATGAGAAAAGTATGATTTTGAAGACAGAAATAAAGTTTGACCCATGTCTTTAATTTGTAATGTTGTGACAATTCAGCCTTTTAGACCTTTATTACCTTTTTTAAAAATTAGTTAGTATTTGACCAAATGTGACAATTTTAGCGTAAAATGGCATACAGGATGTGCGCGCGAAAAATTCTTGCCCCAACAAAAATGATGAGGCTAGCGCCGCCACTGTAGATGTTTAAAGCACCCCTGCACATTCCTGTTTGCCTATGTACCGTATGTGAAAAACCCACCCCCCTTCCCTGCAAATACACGTCACTCCTGTAAGACGCAGTAAATTGTACATTTTTTTTATAAAGGTAATATGAAACATAGATAACTACTTGTATACCTACTGGGAACAAATATAGACCTGACTGCATCATGATGATCACTTAATTACCAAACATGAACAAGACTTTCAAGTTGAATGACTTTCTTGAATGACGTTCACTTTATATTAGTTGGAAGTGCTTCATCATGATAAAATAATCCGAGGTGAAAAAGGTGACTTATCTACTTGGGGGCGCCATCCAGGCGGTCAGTTGATATCACTGATGCCTGCATGGACTTCCCTCAAGTTATTTTGTTTTATCTGTCCTTGTGTACACAATATGGCAGATGTTTTGATTGAATGACCGGATACGTCAACTACCTTGTCTGAAAGGAGACGGACCCCATAGTGCATTTTTATTGAACTGTATCTCTTGTATTTGCGAGAGAGGGTTCTTTTAGAATGGGCTATTAAATTTGAAACCCATACACCCCCTATGGAAGACATTACCTTAATCCTCCTAGCTGCTGGAGAGTGAATTTCAAATGGTGATACCTGCATGGGTGACTCCATTTGAAATAGACATTCCCTGTGGACAATTATGGTCATGTTTTCCATAGGGGGTGTAAGGATTTCAAATAAAATAGCCTAATGACATATTTTTTCTCTCAACCAGTGTTCCCTGCAATGAGATACCCAGGAGGTAATCCACATCTAAGGCAAATTTTATGAGGTTGGGCCATATTTTTTGCCTGGTAAATGTACAAGATCAGCATTTAAAGTTAGTAATAGCTTGAGGTAAAAAACCACATTTTGGATCCGAGAAACAATCGCCCAAAAATGTATATGTAAGGTAGGGAAAACCCTTAAAGGAGCTGTCCCGCAAGCATAAAAGTGTGCTTTATATAATAACTATTGAGCGCAAGTATTGTAATTATATAGAACAAAACACTCACACTTATGACAAAAACAAATAAAAACCGC
Source organism: Ophiura sarsii (assembly GCA_035610835.1). Classification (NCBI taxonomy): domain Eukaryota; kingdom Metazoa; phylum Echinodermata; class Ophiuroidea; order Amphilepidida; family Ophiuridae; genus Ophiura; species Ophiura sarsii. The sequence goes on from CM069444.1 coordinate 77,317,023, forward strand.
AATCTCTCAACATGCGCTTTTTAAAATTTGCAGCGATCAAAAGTCCCAGTGTCGATGATGTCATAGTTATACAATGCTCATGCGCAAATTTGAGCACCAATACCCATGACGTCATCGACACCGGGACTTTCGATCGCTGTGAATTTTAAAAATTGCATGTTGAGTGATGATAGTTTTTATTCATTTTGGTGACTAGTATGGTGATTTGTTCTATATAATAATGTAATTTCGGCTCGATAATTATTATTATACAACCCCCAGTGAGATTTAGTTTTCAGGAGTAACTCAATCAATCTTTATTATTCAAAGAGATTCTGGTTTTCAAAGTGCAGGCATGGAAATGATTTTCTCTCCAAAATGTAGTGGCTTATCAAATGATGTATAGCGCTACCTGTGAACTGGATTACCCAGTTTATACAGCCTGTTCAATGCTCTGTGTCTAGGAGACACAGAGCATTGAACAGGACAGGACATGACCTTTTTCCATTTGAAATCATACTCCCCTATGCAAGACATGCCCTTAATCTTCCACACAGGGAGTGAGAATTTCAAATGGGATTTCCTGCATGGGTGACTCCATTTGAAATCTGTACTCCACTCACTGTGTGGAAGATTACAGCAATATCTTCTATACGGGGAGTATGGATTTCAAATTGAATAGCCCAATAGACCCTTAACACTTTCCACGCGGCTATTAGTTTTACCATATGCAAAACAGATTTTTCAGAAACCTTTCCAACTTTCAAGGTCTACCTCAAGAATTACTTAACCAATACTAGGCATGTTTGTACTTATTTCAATGCATTTCCCGTGGCGATTCCAAATGTGCTAATGAAATTCAATAATTTTGACATTTTTGAAACATTTTGTCAACATTTGGAATGTCGTCTGCAGCCGCCTGCCGCATGGAAAGCGTTAACAAGTATCCTGATTGCTTTTAACCACATATATCCCAACAGTATTTCAACTCATTTTTCACAGTTTTTGTACTAAATTAAACAAGTATATCCATAATTTTTGCTGAAAACATACAATTTTCTTTACACCCTAAGCAAAGTATGAACATATAACATCCATCCTTGAAAGAAAACGATCTAATTTTTGTACAACTTACAAGTGGCTCCTCCAGGGAAGGTCTTTCAAATAGCATCAACAGAATAAATTTGCATTAATGTCAGTTTAATCTGGCAAAATCTTGAATCACAACATGCTCATGAAATAAGTTAAGCGCCAATTATCTGCGAGCTAGACTCTATTGGGCATTTGTAAAATAGTTGTCAAAACACGTTCTCAAAATAAAACAATATGTTAAGACGGCTTTATATTCAACTTAGACTCTATTGGGCATTTGTAAAATATATGTCAAAACATGTTCCCAATATGTTAAACGAGTATTATGTACAAGTTAGGCACTTTTGGGCATTTGTAAAATATTTATATACTAACGCGCACACGCACATGCATCTAAATAGCCCCTGAGGGAAGTGAGTTATCTTTTCTCCAATTGTTCAGGTAGTCCAGATGAAGGGTCATTCTCCCCCTTAACACTTTCCACGCGGCTATTATTTCTACCATATACAAAACAGATTTTTCAGAAACCTTTCACAATTTTCCAAGTCTATCTCAATGATTACTGACCCAATACTAGGCATGTTTATACTTATTGCAATGCATTTATCATGGTGATTCTAAATATGGCGATGAAATTCAATAATTTTGATATTTTTGAAACATTTTATGACATTTTGGAATGTCGTCTGCAGCTGCCTGCCGCGTGGAAAGTGTTAAAGATTACATACTACATCAGATGGCAGGTGGTTTAATCAATAGAGTACATAAAGGAGGAGAGGAGAGGGAAGTTAGGTATTTATCTGTGAGGCTTCATGATACCTACTTGGATTTCCTCTGATCAGGAAAATTTACTCCCAAAAACTTGGATGTTGCCTTATCTCACAATTGATCCTTGTACTTTCAAAATATGCATATTACAACCTTAACAGTTGTCTGATGATCACACAAGCGTGAAACCTGGAGTATGTGATTTTTGAGATAAAAACAAATTGTTGGCACTTTTTGGTCAATATTTTCAAAACTAAAAAATTGTAAGCCAACAAAAAAAGATGCGATCCTAGATAATTGACTTTAGATGATTTTGGTGACATTTTGGAATTTTAAATCAAAAACTGATTTTGTTAGGGTGTCTGAAAATTGTTGGCGCCAAAAAAAGTTATTTTTGGGCAAAAATGTAAAAATCACTATTTTTAGTGAAATTTGATACCAACAATGGATTCTCTGACTCATTTCATTAAACAAAATGTACACTCTTATGTACATCACATTTATAAGTTTTAAAGTTTCAGTGCTTTATAAATTTGGCGCCAAACAGGGTTGACACTTCCCGTACGTCATTTTCTTTCTTAAAATCTTTATTGTATATTTTAAATTTTAAAAATGACCGCATCATTAAATATTTATCTTCTGCCTTCCTATTATTTCACGATTCCCTCACACTGTAAAGATTAACCAAATTATTGTCAATTCACCAAGTGTACAGGTTTTTACAAGGCATGTTTTCAGTTCATCTGGTCCACGATCATCTACTCTTGCATAACAGTTTATAATTATTCTTAAATGTAATTGGATTTAAAATTTTAATATAATTGCTATTTCCAAGGCTTCATAAATGTTCATTAAATACTTCATGTATGGCTAGATTTCTCAATTCTGAATGACCAGATGGCCTGCCAACAGGAGGAGGCTAGTACACCATAACCACCCCAGTGTGGAGGAAATTGATGCACACCTGAGAGCTACGCTGCCTCGTGCTATAAGGAATTAATAGCACTCATCGACAGTGACCATTTTAGTGATGATTTATATGGCATAGCTCTACCCTACACACCAGATACACACCACTTTCACAGTAGGACACCTCTCACTCACCCAGACTTAATAGACAATCATCTACTATTAAACACAAAGTACACACACACCAAGTTGGGTAATAATTACAGTGCTGTAATTAATCAGGTTATTTACGATGTCAAATTTACAGTGTTCTGAAGCTGTACAATAAGTGAAATTTGTGGAATTCTGGATTGGCTGTGTATGTGCTATTACTGTAGTTATAATCATCTCAGATGCACTCAATAAAGAACTTACAATAGTGGAAAGATAATTCAGTGTTTGTAGAAGTTGTAATTTTCTTAAAATTTACAAAACAAGGATAGCACGAACTAGGCTCTGACTGAACATGGAAGTACCAGACATGTAGCGTGTTTCTATTGATGCACTGGAATGTTAAAGTTATTTGAAAAAATGGTATTTACTGTTAAATATTGTAATCACCCCCGTTTTTAGTCTCGAAAACTTACCGGTAGGCCTAAGCTATACCGGTAAGTTTACCTGACTGTCAGACCAGTTTTCTTTATTGTAAAACATGATAAAAAATACAAACTTTTGGGTCTTAAGAACTTAGCGTTAATGCACTTATCAATTGCAAGCCTAGTCCCCTGGGACCCGGGACATGGCGGGGACGATGAGGGGACTGTACATGAATGTACAAAAAACGGTGGGAACCGTCAACGAAAGTACCGGGACATCACATTTGCAATTTGTATGTCCCGGTCCTAATCCCGCTAGTCCCAGGTCCCCCGGGCTGGGATTGCAATTGATAAGTGCATAAGATTTATCAGATTGCTGTTTCTTCTGAGTAAATTAGCGGTAATTACTGGTATAACCAAACCTGGTTTTTGCAGGTTTTTGCCATTTGAAAAATTAGCATTAACCCTAACCCCCCTAAGTCCTAAAAAATGCTAATCGTAAGTCCTTCTCCAAAGGCATTCGCCGTCAGTTTTCGATGACGTAGTCAACCGAGTCTATATAGTGAGGGCAGTATACTGCGCCAATGTGTAGCTGAGGGCCGTGGCTTAGTGGGTGGGACGTGGGGCTTGAGAACGGTGGGTCCCCGGATTGAATCCCGGCAGGTTCCTGGAGTTTTAGTTCGCGTATTTTCCTCAAAAAATCGTGATCCCGGTCAAAAACACTAAACCGGGGATAGGGTTAACGTTATTTGACCATTTCAACTGGGCGTAAAGGCCTGTTGGTTACTGTTAATTACCGTTAAGTTGCCTAGTAGAAACACGCTAATGGACTGAATAGGAGAGAGTTTAATAAGTCCATTCATAATGAATGAAGTTGTCCTGGGGGCATTTGATAGCATTTTAATGGGTAAGAATTCATCTAAATTACCAGAAGTGTCTGGTCCACCAATCCAATTAACCTTATTACAGTGTCTGGATGGAGTACTAGATAATTTCAGGCAGTGATTGGCTGTATTGCAATTTACTGATAAGTAATTGTCCGTAAGTGTTCATCAAAAATGTATACATAATGCGACCGGGGGGGGGGGGGGGGGGGGGGGGGGAAGGAGGTTACCCCGTTCCACGGGCAAATGGACCTCTCAGGTAGGGTTGGTTGATCGGGTGGCTTTTTTGCTATTGATTTTGTGTGGGGGTGTGTGTGTGTGAATTTCAACAATTTTTTAATTCAAAATAAAATTCAAAAATATTTAAAAAAATTAAAAATTAAAAATATTGAAAACATTTTAAAACAATTTTATGATAAAAAAATTTATGATAAAAAAGTTTAAAAAAAATGGATAGGCCCATAGAACAGGGTTTTTTTTTGTGTCACCTAAGCCTAATTTCCGCCATGGTCAGTTTCTAGAGGGGGAAAGCAGATACATAGCCATACATTTGAACACTTTCCACAAGGCAGTCCCCCAAACAATCGAAACTGTTGTCTTTTTGATGTCAAAATTACTTAAAATTGGTCTGAAATGCAGAAATCAGAACAAATTAAGCTAATTTCAGGCAATGTTTGGTCTCCCCCCCCCCCCCCCCCCCCCCCCCCCACCACCGAAAGGTGATGCCCGTGCTGCCACTGATTTTCCATGCACTGCTGCAGACCAAACACTCATCAAATAAAGCCTTCATAAGCGATGCTAGCCTGATGTAGATATACAAAAGAATACACTAAGGATGATAATATATGCTCTCATTTGATTGGCCACCTATCCCGTCAATAGCCAATCACAATGCTATAAAAAGACATAAGTATCAATGCCTGTTAACAGACTAAGCCGCAATCAATCCTTGACCTTATATGCCTGCAGGTATCATGCCCTTATGCAATGTGTAACCCATAGGCAATGTTTCCTGCCAAATAGTTAAATGAATATCTCTGAACACTTCCCATTATCTGTCTCAAGATTTCATTTTATCACTTGCCATAGATTCATTATATCCTAAAGCCATTTGTTAAGTGTCTTGCGGAAGTCGTAGAGGAGTTTTGGAGTAGTACATTAATTCTCAACTTTATACTGTATACATTCAATATGGGGGTTTTCACAGTTAAGTGATGCATTTAGTATACCTGGATGATCAGAGAATGCATTGAACTTCAAGACTAGAAACTATTTGATATTTTATGGACAATTAGGAAATGCCCAGAAGTGGAGAAAATGGTGTTTGGGCACAATTTGCTCAAGGGCAATTCTAAAATGAGTTAATCGAAGTTAAAAGCTGTTTTAAAATCTTAAATACATTTCAGAACAGCAATTTTCTATATATAAGCTTACAAGTGATGTGCACTGAACAAAGAATGTTATCCCGGGTCGCTTTTTGTTTGCAAAAAATCCCTAAACAAGGGCTACGATTTGTGCTGGATAATCCCTAATACTAATAGTTGGGTCACTTTTTACAAATGGGTCTATTTTCCCCATAATTTGCAAAAATTAGGTATATAATGAAGCGAAATCCTTAGAAATGGGTACCGTTTAACTTAATTTTGTGAATTTCGCGAAGACCTTATCAATTAAATCCCCGCAAAATGAACTATCGTAAAAGCTTAAAATCAGAATCAAATTTTGGAATCGTGAAATTAAATCCTCACGAAATTCGTGAAATAAAGTACTGGCAACTTTTAAGAGCTTATCTAAATTAATTCTGATTCAAGATGTGTTATATGGCCATGTGTTTTGAACTCGTCACCCTTCCCGTTGCATGTCCAGATTTTTACATTTTACACCATCTGAGATTCGAATTAGCATATCGCAATAACTACTTGTTCTACCCCATAAAAAGTATATATTTTCTGAATGGTATTCTCACAAGGAATCTTAATATGCGATTGGAATTTGCATAAGACCTAATGGTAACATGTTGTGATTAAGAATGTTCAAAAAATATCGATTTTATTCATATTTTGATTAAAGCTCAATATTTTTTTTATTCTTATCCCAATCATCATTTTACTGTGCATATTAGTTCCTCATGCAATTTACCCATCAGAACATAATGGTTGTCAAGGGTAACTTGTTGAAATATACTATATCGGGAAGTAAATGAGTACAAACGTTTACATTTCAAATTTATAAGAGTTTACACATATATTTTTTTGGATATTCCTCCTATCCTATTTTAAGCAAGATTTCTGAATTCCCCTATTCGAGAGCTTTCCAAAAATGTATTATTTTGCTATAATCGGTTGAATACTTTTGTTGTTATAGTCATGTATGTAAAACCGATGAATTAGGGCAAGTTCACTGTGTAGTGAATAGGGAAAAAGCCAAGGACAATGCAATCGATTCGTGATTACAACTATTACGTAAGAGTTGACACGTTTGTTGAAACAGAAACTTATAAAATATAATACAATCTATAAAATGAGAGCAAAATCATGTTTGTACCATACAGAAATGAGAAGTTATTGTAATTTGAACATAGAATTGGTAACATTTTCTATATTCCCCATAGAGATTGTACACGACGCCACCGCCACCGCCACCACCCCTGACTTTCGAAATATAATCAATCATATCTCAGCCAAACAGTTATAGAAATACCTGATTTATTCACACAATGTAGCTAGATAAATAAGCTTTCAAATGACACCTTAACCATAGCTCTACCACATATAGTTGTTGAGTTAATAGAGAGAGATGGATGATTCGTCACCAAAAATGCAACACCGCCACCCTTTTGGGTGGTCAGTTCAAAACACATGGCCATATAGCCTATACATGCTGCAACTTGATTACAACCCGATTACCATTTGTTATCTGCAAGGTGTGAAAAACGTCTGATGAGTAAATCATGTTTTACGAAGGATGAAACTCTCCGTATTAATTGGTGAAGAGCTGGATCAAAGGTAGATGAGGTGTTTTTAACTGTATTCTCTTTAAAATTTAATTATTTTTTTTTGGTGCAGATGCAATTTTATTTCTAATATCTCTAGAAAATGGTCAAGCAATAAGCAAGCACAGGTTTAATTAATATTTTAACACACAACAGCAAAATTACACTTTCTAAGGGACCAAACAAATTTGCCGTCAACAATATCCAAGAATTCCATATTATTCTTCATAAAATACTGTAAAAGTGGACATTTTTATGCCATTAATTGTTTGCTTTGCTGATTTTTAACCATTTTGTTTGCATTTAAATTAATGATTTGAAAGTTCATTACATAGAATTATACACAAAAGAAATACACTGAGCCAAAAAAGAAACTTATAAAAAAAATCACCAAATAATATTCTGTGCATGAAAATGTACCAAATTTGGATACAATATTACTGCAATGTATCGCTTCAAATGGCAGTCAGTAACCAATTGTTTGCTTCAATGACACAAGAGAAATGTGCACTGACCCTATGGTGATCTGTTAAAATTTTATAAGTTTCTTTTTTGGCTCAGTGTATATTAGCACCTTTTTGTTTTTGCGGTAGCCGTTTGAAGCGTGACAAGCGCGAAAATAAGTGTAGCGTGAAATTTCAATGTTTACAGTATATCAAAGTTCAGTCCTTCTGACCCCACAGCGCAGTCAACAATTACCCATCATGCATTGCCTTATCAAGTTTAATTTTCATATCCGGTCAGGACAATATCTCCGGAGGAAACTAACATATCTATGGTATTTTTTGCAGTATTTGTAGATAATATTCTCAAGACTCAGATCCCACTCATATACACACCCCTGCCTGTAAGTGCTCCAAACGAGGACATGGAGAGTGAACTATAGATGGTGTGACCGGTGACGTAGTGCCCGGCGGTTTGCGTGCGTACCTACAGGGAACGGTGCTTTAATTCACACTTGATTGATCATTACTTACCATGCTTACGGTGTAATAGTGCAGTAGTCATGGTCTGCATCCCTAAGCACAATGAGAGACCAGGTACTAAATCTGGTTGCCGGGCAGTATGCTTACGCACCATAAGGGCATGTGCTTTTAAAATTGGCGCTCAGTGATGTGTGTTTTGCTTTCGAATAGTATATATGCAGTAGTCATGGACTAGTACCTCTAGCATGTCTTTAGACCAGGCGCTAATCAATTTGTAAACACTACTGATGTAAACAACGGTCACCTCATCTATACAAATGTGGACCTAAAATAGTCCACGGTTAGAAGGTGTGTAAACACATTTAAGGTCCTCGTTTGGTCCCCCCCCCCCGACACCCACTCATTTTGAAAATGCAGAGTAATACTTTAAAAAAGTATACCCTCTCCCCACATGGGCTACTAACTAAACTGCATGCTAAGGCAAATTCACTGTATACCCCCTCCCCACATGGGCTACTAACTAAACTGCATGCTAAGGCAAATTCACTGTATACCCCCTCCCCACATGGGCTACTAACTAAACTGCATGCTAAGGAAAATTCACTGTTAACCCCCTACCCACGTGGGCTACTAACTAAACTGCATGCTAAGGCAAATTCACTATATACCCCCTCCCCATGTGGGCTACTAACTAAACTGCATGCTAAGGCAAATTCACTGTGACTGCTGTCTGCTAAATGCCAGCAGGGAAATCTTGAACTGAAGGATCTTTCGTTGAGAGAGTCGATTGATAAAAATTGATCTGATTTCCTGTTCTGTTGACAGCTAGAGGGCGGTATTGTATATCTTAGTGGTGTGAGATTTACCGTGGGGAATTTCCTATCCCATTGGTAGTGCAGTCAACTGTAAGTACTATTTTAAGTGATGCTTCACACAAAAATGTATACATCGTGTCTATGTTTGAAATTCTTTTTTTTAACACTTTCGACGTGGCTATTAGTTTTACCATATGGTCACGCGTTATGAGCTCGCCTCCCAATAGGGTGGTGCTGTTACACTTTTTAGTTTCATGCTGTCATATTCCTCAAATATTTTTAAAACCACAAAAGCGATCTCAAACAAATTGATATCATTTTAAAGCCCTAATAACAAGCTATCTGCCTGCAAAATGACATTGGTATAGCTAATACAGAAGGGGGATAGAGCTGTTTGAAGTGTGGGGACCAGGTGTGGTGCCGGAAGGGGTGCCGCCTGTACAAACTCAATGGGGGATAATCCCATGCTTTGTTCTTTTTACAAACACCATTATGGTCCCATTTTAAAGGATATTTAGTAGTCTTTAAGGGTACTGTCAACCCTTTTTTATGAAATTTATCAAGCGCTGTAACTTTTAAACTAATAATTTAATGTACATCCATAAAAGTATACAATTTTTCAAAGGAAATGAGTCGGAGAATCCATTTTTGGTATTAAATATCCCAAAGGGCCTATGTCCCAGGTATGTGATAACTTCAATCATCGTCAAAGTATGATAGCTCCCAGATAGATTATTTCACTCCTCTCTTGTGCCATAAACCTCCTGGTCAATAACATCCTCAAAACTCATAGCAGTTTCATTTCCGGTCAGAACAATATCTCCAGAGGATACTATTTAAGTATATACTGCCATGAGAGACTCTGGTTAAAACTATGGGCCCGAGGTGACTGCAATAGCACTTTTGCAGTCACCGAGGGACCATAGTTTTAATCCAGAGACTCGAATAAAGGCAGTATATATTTGTTTTATATACGTCATTCATATATTTCTAGTTCCATAAAGTTCAAATTCAAAAATCATCCGGTAAGCTCCAATCTTCATCAGTTAAACAGTTTAAAAGTTCAATTCAAAGGCAGTGCATCGAACGATCGTCACGCTGCGCCCGGGGATGCAAACCGTGCGCTCTCTCGTGTCACGCAGAGTCCAACGCCGCGTGAAACTACCAACGCACTGGTGCGCCGTAAATAGTCTTTTGGGGATCCGTAAATAGTACTTTTGGGAGCCGTAAATAGTACTTTTGGCAAAATAGCGTGTTTATTTTTGATCATGTGACCCACTTTTAACCAATCAATGAACAAGAATATATGAATGACATATATAATAACATATCTATAATATTTCTGGATAAAATTCTTAAGACTCGGATCCCACTCAAACACACAAGATTAAGGTAGCATCTTCCATTGTATGGATTTCAAATGGCATAGCTCTATTCCTGTGCTAAGGTTTCTAAATTGCCAATAAAATGTGAGTTCCAGAATTAGTTTAATGTTTATAAACTACTGGATATTGGATATTAAACTTCGCTCGGTAATGTCAGGCACCTCAATCAAATAATTATACAAAAAGTAAAAGATCTTCACAAATGACATCACATAACATTCGGCTATTCCATTTGAAATCCATACACCCCCAATGGAAGACTTTACCTTAATCTTTCACACAGAGAGTGGAGATTTCAAACGGAGTCACCCATGCAAGAACCCCCATTTGAAATTCACACTCCCTGTGTGGAAGATTAAAATCATGTTTTCCATAGGGGGTGTATGGATTTCAATTGGAATAGCCCATTGAGCCCATTGATAATGCTGTGTGATGTTCGCAGAAAATATTTTTCCGCATAAATTATAACACACAAAAATATTGTTTTCAACATTCATACAGTGCATCCAGAAGGTCCCCCGCGATAAAAACAATTCGCGAAATGTCTATGATATCAAAATGCGGGAAAATATCTGTACGCAAAAATATTGGCTTGTACAGTATTCACTTACCTGATGATGCAGACACGGATAAGACGGTTCACAGACATAGAAAAGAAAAGAAAAAAAGAGAAAAAAATTGTGTCATTAATTTCAAGTTTTAGATAAATACAGGTGACTTATGTACTGGATCATCAGAAGGGGGACTAGACAGTCAGTAAAAGCGAATACAAAAATACAAATGTTTAAATTTGTGCAGCGCATTCATGGAGGCCGCCATATTTATCATTACATCATTATAGCTACTGTCAATCACACGGATTTGTTACCTTTTACCTGAATGACCCGTTCATCTTTGAATAATTATAATTTGGCTTAATCTCAATTGCAGATGCTTTATTTTAGGTTCAATTGACCCGAACACACCCATGACGTCATTTTGTACTGACAAAACCACGCCCACATGTACAAATAGGTTCTTTTTGCGATTTAAACTTGTTTTTTCACCTCTTTCTGTTGATAGATTTTTCTTTCCGTCGGTGAGAATCTAGTTAATAAATTTAACTACCCGATTCCCAAGTTTTACATTTCACTTTAACTCATACAAATTCACCGCAAACAAAAAACCTTTAAAAAATCTATAATCGTCCTATAATTTACTGTGTACTGAAAAAACAAAATGGTGGCCGCCATTAGTTAATTTTTTAATTCGATCTTACCGACTGCTTCTCAAGTATGCTGGCAAGGGTTATAAAACATGTATAGTCATACTCATAACCACATTCGTTTTTCCAGCCACCCTTGCAATAATGATGGGATATTCCATTCAAAATCCACCCATTGCTGAAAGTGTGTAACCGTAAAATACGAAGAAACTTGTATATTTTAAGCATACATTTTGGAAATACTTGTTTAGAGTATGAAAAACTGTGGAAAATGAGTTGAAATACTGTTAGGATATACAGTAAAAGTGGAAATGATCTCGCTACGTTTATTTTTCGCACTTGTGCTAGACACAGCTACCAATAATAACACACAAATATATTTATTTTGCGTATAGCATGCAGGTCTTTGTGATGAAGCTTAAAAATCACGAATTTGAAAACTACTTTTACAGTATGTGAATCAAGTGGGGTGACTCCATTTGAAACCTACACTCCCTGTGTGGAAGATTAAAGTCATGTATTCCACAGGGGGTGTATGCATTTCAAATGGAATAGCCAAATTGATGTTTAATCTCTCCAAAACCAAACGGTCATTTATAACACATCTAAACAAAAGGATAAGAAGTTGCATCTTTTTAATTCACGATTTGCTCATGCCTAATTTGAAATCATCTTAGTACATTAGAGCCTTTTCAGGCTCCTATTTTATCATTTATCATTACTTATCATTCATTGATAGTCTTTGTCTTAAACTTGGTCTTCAACAAGCTGTTTTTATAACACTACAATCATCTATGACTGAGGTGCAACTTTTTGAAATATCGCCCATGCCTATACCCAATCACTATTCCTGCCATGGAATGAGATTCAAGGAGTAGTCTCAATGCCCAGTCAGTCAAGACGGTTCATTGCCAAAGAAGATCTTAAGGTCTTCCCACAATGCAGTGCGCGAACGCCAGCCATCTAAAGCATTTTTCACACCATGCATCGACAAACTTAAAAGTTTTAGAAATAAGAAAAAGGAACACTGATAACTAAATAATTCATTAACCCGGTGGATTTTCCAACGAATTTTTTTTAAAGCAAAAAAAGCACACACAACAAGAGGTGCCACGCCCCGGGGTTTGAACCCACGACCTCTCGGTTGACAGTCGAACGCTCTACCAACTGAGCCACGGGGGAAGCTATGCTGGGCGAGTGTACTCGCCCAGCTATGTAGCCCGGGGCCATTATTTCACAAAAAAACCTCAGCGCCAGGTGGAACCGACAGGCTGGGAAATGGAATTTCATGGGGTACGGGGCTGTAAGGGTTAATGTAAACTAGAACCTAAGAGCTACAACGATGAATGCGCTATGAAGCCATGATTGTGTGCATAGGTCTATGAGAACCGAGACAAATTGGAGACCAGGATTATGGCATTTTGCAAAAACGCAATGCATTGTGGTGGTGTCTTTAATATCTTCTATGGTTCATTGCCACTTTGATCTCATCGGACATCTCACTCTGGCACGCAAGGCTAGAACACTACTCAAGTATATAAGATGACTCTGCACGCCTCGTTCGTGATCAAAATTGTCCAAAGCCTCTGTGCAACGAATCTTACAGACAGAACACTTTGGGGATTTCCCTGGCATTATTTAATACAATTAAGTTTCATTACCTTGAATGTCCATTAACTAATAAGCTTAACAAGCTTTTTGAATACTGCCCACACTATTTGATTAAGGTGCTTTCAGACACGTTCAATTTATACTTTAGAATTTTAAGTTTGCAAGAATTTGTGTGTGATATAATCTCAAGATAAACTAAGACTTAGTATAATACACTCTAAATGTTTTTGAATGCCTCAAAAAGTGTTCTGGTTATTAACACCAAAAGGTGTTCTATGATTTTAAATATTTTATATTGGAAATATTTACACATATGTGTGGATATAGGATACTGTTAAAACAAAAGAAAACTAAAAAAATCTTCAAAACCCACAAATAGCCTTTTCTCAAATGACTGAGCACACACGATTGGCCATACATTTTGAATCCCTGTTAGTTTTAATATAAAAATGGATTTTGATTATATGATTCCAGAAAATTCATCCCAAATCAAGTACCATTTTTTGCATTATATCCCTCATTAATTGTTCATCGCATCCGGTTGATAACATAATCTTGTAATGTACGCATAATTTAACCCTGAATATTTGTGAACGAGCCCATGTCCGGTATCGTCTATGCCCGAGTATCCCTTTTGGATTATTCACCCTGTATAAATCAGACAGCTAGACGGCATTCAATAGACCACATAAAGCATTCGGCAAACACTTGCACATATCTTGTAGAAAACAGCTCCCTCGTGAGCCCACCCAACTACTTGTGCTTAACAAAGTAAATATCAAAACTCGTCAAATGCAACGCTGGCATTTTACTGCGATTCCCTGCGGGAAAGGTGTACTCGTTAAACGATGCTGATGAGACGTTAAGTTTGACATAGATTTTATATTCATTCCTTTTGATATTTTTTTGCATTTGAAACAGGAAAATAAGTATACGTATAATGACGGCAAATACAAATGCTATTTGGTATTCAAATTCAAATGCCTTGTCATGCATTTTTAACTTTTAGCGTTCATACTTCTTATCTTTTAAGCATGAATATTTGATATTGAAAATGCATTTTAATTGGTACAGTTGACGTGATAATGGATCTAATTTGATCCTGTCAATCGAAATGCATAGCTTTTGTAAATGCGGTAAATTGTTGCTGTAAAAGCTTGGGTTTCCTGGAAAGGAACTCAACAATCTTAACACTTTCCATGCGGCAGGCGACTGCAGACCACAGTTCCAAAATTGTACAAATGTTTCACAAATATCAAAACTATTGAATTTCATCACCATATTTGAAATCACCATGGGAAATGCATTAAAATAAGTACAAAAATGCTTAATATTGGTTCAGTAATTCTTGAGATAAACTTTGAAAGTTGGGAAGGTTTCTGACAAATCTGTTTTGTTTTCATGGTATAATTAATAGCCGGGTGGAAAGTGTTAAATCAGTGATTGAGCTTTTCTTTTTGAACATTCTTATCAATGTATCCTTAATTGCCTTTATGATCAAACTCCCTTTTAGTCAGTTGTGTGGGACTTTTTTCAGATGATAGATTCTTCAGATTATTGAACCTTAGACCTAATCACGTTAATACTATAAAACCTTAGTACTATTGTAATATAGAATCCGTCGGACTTTATAACCATGACTCAGAATATGTCACCAAAATGGTCTTCACTTCATTGCAAGGAATTTTACTTGATACTGGGTTTTCCCTTTTAAAGGGAATTTTTGTATAGCCAGTGGAGTAACGCTATGGACAAAATCTCGCCAATTTGTGCATATGTGTGTAAACCCTGAAATGCGTACTCGAAACTTTCAAAAAATTAATGCGCGTCCTGCTGATTGGTCAAACGTGAAATCACCACACGCATAGCATGCATGGGCACATACATGTAGCTGTTCATGACTCATGCATTTGGACGTAACCCACGGGAACAACAACAAATCACACTTGCACTATGACTATGCACTATCCTTAAAATCAATCATTTCAGATAGATTTTGAAATTTAAGAATGCAATATGCACTGTGATTAACATTGGTTAAATAACATATTTATGTTGAATATTACCCACAATTTAGTAAACAGGTAAATGTTACACAGTGTTTATGTACCCTATATTGGATAAGGCCAAGTAAAAAAAGATCTGTCTCACAAACCCGCGAGCAATGAGCCGCTGCAATGAGCCTAATTTTTCTTTGAAGGGGGGGGGGGGGGGGGGGGGGGCAGTAGTTATCAGGAAAAAAATGAATTTGCTCTGAAAGGGGCCAAAACACAATAAAAAAGAATTTCCGCATTTAGAATAGCTAGACCCCCCCCCCACAAAATGTGTATCCATAATTTTTTATATACAGAGCATACGCTTAAAAGATGGGGTCAAATTGTTTAAGGACGTAATGAACCATGCACACAACCTAAAAATGGGGTCAAATTCTGACGTACTACATACCCTGCCAAATTTCCCCCTTCTCCTATCTCCTATTCTTGGCCCCCTCCTCGATCAACTTGTATTTGTGTACTTTCTTAAATAGCATTACATGTCCCAATACCCACACTTGAAATTGTTAAACAGGCCATCTAATACGGGTCAAGCTAGGTCTCATTAATCAGATACTTGTTTGCTTAAGGCTCCTCAATGGCGCAAGCATTTTCAAGCCGTCTGGAAGAAGCTCAAATTAAGCTTACAGAAAGGCATCAAAGTAAAACATAACAAAGTAATATTACTCAAGAGCCAGACATAATATGTAATCGATTAACTTCAGTTATACTCATAATTTCATCCCCAAAATCAATACGGTTTCCCCATGGCTGAAATTGAGATGCGTTGTAATTGACCAAAGGGGGCAATTCCTGTGCAACTTATCAGTAGCTATGTTATGACAAAAATATTACTGTAAAGCTGATTAATTTTGTTAGGATGATTTTTTCACATTCTGGAAAATGTTAACGAATGTGCACGTTGATAATTTCACAAATTTTATTTTTTACTAAAATTAAAGATGATTTTTTTTAAATATGATTATTTGTTTGCATTTTGCCTATTTTGAGTCAGTTTGCTTGCTTTTTAATACAAAATTTGAAAAATATATTTGCGCATTTTTACTGTTTTGTAATACTAATAGTAATAGCTTCTCAGAGCGCAATGAATGGTAACATTTATGAAGCGCAAACATTTCAACTCTTATATACTGTAAAACCACTTAATTTCGTGAGGGATTCAATTTCGTGAGGGATGTTGATTCGCGAATTTAAATACCCACGAAACTGACAATTTTGCATTGAAAGTAACAGTAAAATTTCCAGATTCGCGAAATTATAGTGTTTTACAGTAACTAGTATAATAGGTGAATGACTCGCTATCTTTCCTTAAGAATAAACCCCCAGGGAATCTTTTTTGACACAGTTGCGCTAACCCACTAAAACAAGAAGCATGAACGACGAACCAATAACCAGGAAATGCTCTTCCAACGGGGTATTTTTAACAATTAATAAGTACCTCCGTTCTGGAGGCATGCTTCTGTCAGAAATGTCACAGATTGTCAGAAATGTCATGGATTGTCAGAAATGTCAAGGATTTTGCAAGACAATTATCTTGTTGTCAACATGTCAAAACTGTCGCTTAGAATATATATAAAAGTTTGCATAATAGGGCCTTATAATCCTGTATATGTATGATTTTCATATAAAATCCTACGTTTGTTTTATTGTTTAGGTTATATACCATACTGACGCGTGTATAGTCCCATACTCGATTTAAGTCCCACCCCCTAATTGACATATAATTTCAGGTAAAAAAAGGGTGGGACTTTACACGCGTCAGTACGGTATGTGCCGCTATGCATGATTTAAGAATGTCGCAAGTTACGAAGTGTCAGTCAGGTATAAATTGGCGAGACAGAGTGTACTTTGAGTGCTTGAAGATGGTGTCAAAATACTGCCAATATTTTAACTTTTATTTACCTTCTTTAGTCATGTTTTTTGGAAGAGGGGTGATTTGCGAGCAAGAGCATTAGGGTTAAAATGTGAAAATCTGGTTAATTTTAATATCTGTATTAGCTCCTAAACTGAGTGTCCATACTATAAATTGGCAGGTTTTATCAAATTGAGGGTGTTCTTTGTCACCAATCGGCTGCTAGGGTTATATTAAAAGTGATTCGGATTGGTTAATTGAGATGATGGAAACTTTTGATTGACCAATCGATATAGACATTGTATTAAAAGGAAAAACAAGTGATTAAGATATCAAAACATGAATTGGATCATGGTCATTTTCGGGTACAGGGTGAGTAAAAAGAAGTGAACTCAACTTCAGCGATTTTGTTTTTAGAAAAAGTATTCGTTTGTTTTCAAAACAATATACTACGGTATAAAGACAAATCAATTAGCTTTAATATGAATTTTATCTGGTTTAGATTGGTTGAGGGAAACTTATTTTACGCTGTTTTGAATAAAAGTGACCAATTTAACGTCCGAACACGCTTTCCAGATCTTTACCATTATATTTCATAAGATACAACCAATAAAAAATTACAATACCGACAGCGAAAGGATCAATTCCTTTGTTATGAAATGATTAAAGTGTGGTAATTGTGTCATAAATTGGCCTTAAAGCTGTCTATTGTTTTAATCTATTAGGAGACAATTTTGAACAAGTGTATTGTCTACTTAATTCTTTTAATAAACAAGATGTGTAATGCTTTACATCATAATCCTAGTACACATTATTAAGCTCGTTAAGCTTGAAATTAAAAACTGTGTTTTAGGTGAAAAAACAGCTCCTGTACAGAAATAGTCATATTTACTTAACGGTATCATCAAATAGCGTTTTTTTTTTCTCCAGATGGTAGCAAAGAAATGGTGCAATCATTTAAAGTTTTGTTTGCCTTGATTTGTGGTCAACATTTTTATTTTTTTATTTTTTCAATTAGGGTACACTTTTTTTTGAGTCACCCTGTATAGTCAATTTGAAGAAGATCATCAGTTACACCACTAATAGAGGCCCTGCATATGTCGTAGTTTACCCAAATCACTCACTGACAACTGATCTCTGTTCACTTAAACTATAAGAAGCTAAAAATCCCATTTTATAATCATGCAAGTTAACATCACTTTCAAAAAAACCTTGTCAATTCAAAGAATAAACTAATGGATTGTTAATACGCCATGATTGCGTTTGGACGACGCATCATCGATTCCGTCATGTAAAGCCATTCGATGAATTTGTGCAGGGCCACTATCTATTCATATGGTTGTATTAAAAGTGATTCCAATTGGTTACTTTAAGATTTCTGAAACTTATAATTGACCAATCATGACACTGTGCACTCTAAGAAATTAAAGAACCTTTTTTTGTCCTGCCAGGAGAACCCTTAAAGGTTCTTTAAAGAACCAAAAATAGTTCCCTAAACGTGATACAGAACCATTTTTGGTTGATACAGAACCATTTTTGGTTCTATGAAGAACCTTGTTTGGTTCTTCAATTTTCAAGAACCTTTTTTGAAGGTTCAAGAGAGAGGTTCCTTATAGAACCTTCAAAAAAGGTTCTTGAAAATTGAAGAACCCCAAAAGGTTCTTCATAGAACCAAAAATGGTTATGTATCAACCAAAAATGGTTCTGTATCATGTTTGGGGAACTATTTTTGGTTCTTTAAAGAACCTTCAAGAGTTCTCCTGGCAGGACAACTTTAGAACCATTTTTTCTAAGCGTGTGATAACCAAAAGGTTTCTAATTTAGGTCACGGTCACATTTGGCTTAGTCAACTTGAAGTAGATTATCAGTTTTCATAATACCTCGTATTAATTTGATAGAGAGCTCATTATCCCTATCCATTTATGTTTGGATAAAGATATAGATTGTTTGATCAGCGGTGTTGTAATTATATATCATCAATAATATCTTGGGTTTTGTTATTATGATATTCAAACATACTCACACTTGAAGTCCATTTGGGACATTTGATATTTATGATGACGACAAAAATGCTACGAAGAATACAGACACATTGAAACTTGTCTGATACACACAAGCATGGATAATGTCATCACTTTTCATTTATTGAAATCTATCCTTACATTTATTTATTTTAGTGATGACATATCACTTAAGTACAATGCTGTCCGGCGCCCGCCCCTGCGGCCAATCAGCCAGACAGACGTGGCTTAGTGAATATCTATTTATCCAGTACGGCTGAATTATTGAAGTTTGATTTATAGAAATGGTTATAGAATGATGGTTGAACAATTGAATGTTGATGAAATATTGTGCTAGTCTACAATTAAGGTATGCATTGTATAAAACATGTGTCGGGTGAAACATCCGAGTCCCCAAAAGAATACAGTTATAATGTTTCATTGGCGCAATAGTAACTGTGGAAGGATGTGTGGAGCACTAACCCCAATCACTCTAAGAAATTAAAGAACCCTTTTTTGTCCTGCCAGGAGAACCCTTAAAGGTTCTTTAAAGAGCCAAAAACAGTTCCCCAAACGTGATACAGAACCATTTTTGGTTCTATGAAGAACCTTTTGGGGTTCTTCAATTTTCAAGAACCTTTTTGAAGGTTCAAGAGAGAGGTTCTTTATAGAACTGTCATAAAACCTTCAAAAAAGGTTCTTAAAAATTGAAGAACCCCAAAAGGTTCTTCATAGAACCAAAAATGGTTCTGTATCAACCAAAAATGGTTCTGTATCATGTTTGGGGCACTATTTTTGGTTCTTTAAAGAACCTTTAAGGGTTCTCCTGGCAGGACAACTTTAGAACCATTTTTTCTAAGCGTGATGTATCTCTCCATGCTCCATCCAGTTGACCAATAGGATATGTGCAGTAGAAAAAGGTTTACCTGTATAAAAGTTAACACTCTTAAAATAGTCGTTTTTGACCAGATTTCAAGTAAAATAATATTTCACTAGATTTTCTATCCAAAAATTACCTCAGATTTGCAATATTTTGAGGTTATTTTTGACTTATTTTACTTGGTATTTACTAGGCATTTTAAGAGTGCAGGGGCAAAGGGATAGAGGGGTGTATCCCCATTTGGTACCCCCCCCCCCCCCCCCCACCCCCCCCCCCCCCCCCCCCATATTGATTTGTTTGGCTGAAATAGGGCACCTGACAAATCATATTAAATACACGCAAATCATAGCTATTTCTTATTTGCCATTGTGTAAACAAATTATTACGGGACGTCTGAGGGGATATCGATTAGCTGCACCTAGAATCCCACACATAAGATTTTATTTTCCCAAGTCAGAAAATGAATTGATACTATCGCCATTTTACTCCATTTACATCACTCTCTGACAACTAATATTTTACAATTAGTATCTTTATATACCGGTAGTTAATAAACTTTATAAATGTGAAGTCAAATTGTTCAAATATAGATGAAAACAGTGAATTTTTATCAATAGAAAGATGAGTGCTGAATTCAGTAATCGAATTAATGTTTGTGTGTAATGTCAATGGGTCTGGCAGGTTTTCCGTAAGGTTTTGTACAGATTAGTTGATTTGTCAATTTGGAAAAATACAAAAGGACGCACCTTTTTTACAACCAATCACAATAATTTTTTTATTGGCAAAAACTGAAACAGTTAGTGCACGGTTTCATATTGGTAGCTAATTTGTACCTCATTTATTTCCAGAGATACGGCGAGCTGAAAACATGCACCGTATACTACTTCGTGAATTTGACCGAACATTTTTCTCATTTTGCAAATTGTGGCAGTGTAAGGGAATCATGAAGTTACCGAGAAATAATAGGATGGCAAAAGGAAAAAATAAATGACTCTGCCATATTTTTTTTTTTTTTTAAATGCAAAAAAGATTTTAAGAAAGAAAATGACCTAAGGATATCGGTACCAAATGCATACGTTATATACAGCCCAAGTTGGCTCAGTAGAATTTAAGTTGGTTGAATCGTGTGTTATGCCAGTACACGGCACCAACTCTGTTGTATTTGGGTGCTGTCTCGCTGTACGAAAAGTGACCCCATGAATTAAATATGCCCCTCCCAACAGGAAAGGTACATTCAGATTGCGTATTAATCAACAAGTAATGAGATGTAAATGTAAAAGTATGGTTGCTCTCCCAATTATGTTCTAGTCCCTGCCCCCTCAACCCACCCCAATGCAAAAGTATAGTTATGCCAATGTATGTGCTCCTGTGAAATTGCCTGATCACATCAACAGAATGATCTGTCAATGATGGTGGGGTAATTAAGATTGAACAAGTAAATTACTGAATAAAGCATAACAACTCAGATTTGTACCTATAATCCCGGACGATATTGTTGGAACACTTTTATGTGTGTGATTAAAAACTCCCCCTCTCCTCCTGGATAAATGTTGAAACATGATTTTTGAATACGGTCAATATTGCCCAGTTGGGGGATGGGGGGGGGGGGGGGGTTGTAGTTCAGGCCGGGCAAAGGCTTCAAGTTCGTTATTTTTCAATAGTGTAGATTTTGCAAAACAGGGACACATTAAAGTGTAATTAATATCAGGGTGTTCCAACTTATTATGACCCTGATTGTAGTTTGTGAAATGGATTCAACAGTTGGGATGGGCAAAATATATGATGATTGTAAGGGTAAAATGGGGTATTGGGGTAAATTGGGGTATCGAAATGGAATCAGTGGAATTTGTATTTTGGTCAAATGTTTCCAACTTTGGAACTTCGAAATGTCATCTGGAAAATATGACAAGGATTTTTTACAAAAGGTGAAAACAGATCTGAAATGGGTAAATGGAACAGCCAATGTAACAAACAGGTTAAAGGGGCATTGATAGATGTATCGATATACTAAATGAGTAAATAACGTAAATATAATCATCAACATAGCCCAAATCCAAAATGTCATACAATTCCGACATCGCCTTCATGCCAAATAAGCAAATAACGGCACTTCCTGGTTGAGATTTGCCACGAAAGTCTGCAGGTAAAATGATAGCATAACTTACGAATTCAGCACCTAGTTTCGATATGATCATATGAAATTCTATATGATAAACGGTGAATGTTGGTAAACTGTTTCAGATGGTAGTGAGTATATGCATAAGTATTACTTTGATGCAAAAATCCTGATATCCAGGATAATTGAGGGCCCACTCCCATACATATCTTTCAATGCCCCTTTAAACTGCATTTGCGAATAAAAAGGGGCGTTACTAAGCCTCATCAATCTTACACTACATCCCCCATTACTCCATTTTCAGGTAATTTCCGCTCTGGCAGATAGGCCTATAAGGGCAAGGCTTACTCTGTTAAAAGTACCTCAATCACCAAATTCCTGCTCTAGTTTTGATACCATTTTATATAAAATGTAATACACATTTAGGGCAAGCTCATTATAGAGGTATTAAGGGGGTAGGATCATTCACGTCTCCCACGTACACCAGCTTACCTATCAGTAGAGCAAAGTTGTAACCCCATTGTAATGAACACAGTTCTACATTAGGAGTATAGTAAAGCTATCCCCAGGGGTGCACATTTACCCTCCCAATGTTAGTGCAACAATCCCATTTTGCAAATTGCAACCACTTCAGTATACAATGATATGAAACTTTTAACCTATCATTATCAGGAGCTTCATACAGTGATGGGTTGAAGGGAAAATGTCTTGTCAGTAAAGTAGACTTGAGGAACTTTACCTAACTTTGTTATCATGCATCATTTTTATAGGGGGGGGGGGGGAAGATTGTTGCTTTTAGTGTAAATATTGCTTGAAATTAGCTTAATTTGGTCTTAATTAGACATTTGGGACACATTTTAAGCTAATTTTGTCATCAAAAGTCAAAATTTTCGGATGTTTGAGGAATAAATTAAGTGGAAGCCAGAAGTTTGCAGTGGTCCATGGGAGTAGTATATGAGCCTCTATGGGACACGGACTTGGGCGTTTTTGGCAAAGTGCCCCAGCCAGAAAGTGTCCCAGAAGCCAGAGGTGTTACAGAAATGGGTTTGGATGATGAAATGAAGTTTTTTGGGGGAAAGGACACCGGTGCACACCATTGGTGTCTACTGACAGATCTTTGCTCATGACAAGACAAATTAGAATTATGTTTCTAGTGTGACAGTAGTTTCAAAGCAATCTATTCAAGCAAACTTATTCATTTCAAGCAGAAAATAGTAATATTTTGACAAATTTGGTAACATTTAAATATTAAAAAAACAATTGTGACCCTTATTTTTGAGATTTTAGGGTCCATCCATTTTTTAAGGCCTAATGTAAACCGTCACTCTTGAATTTCTTTTTGGACAAACTATATTAGAGAAACTGTTTTTTATCAACATAATTTGTTTATGGTAATTGTACATTACCAGAAACCATCCTTCCAAACAACATCCCAGAACCAATACTGCTCAACTCTTATATACTATAGTCACCCGACTAAATTTTCTCTTCCAAATTCAACGCCACAATCAACCTATCTCAGACAAGTAGACATACGATATAAAACTTCCGTAATCATGATCCGCATGGAGTTGCATCAAAACATTTTGCTACACTTGTACTTTGATTAGAAGTATCGCTTATCACTTTCCATGTGGCTATTAGTTTTACTATAATTATACATAACAGATTTTTCAGAAACCTTTCGCAACTTTTCAAGTATTATATCTCATGAATTACACTGCAATATAAGGAGTAAAAAGTTGCCGTGTAAAAATAGTTGAGTAGAAAGTTGAGTACCTTTTTACCCTCGAAGGAGTAAAACTTATACTTAACGGTTGATTAAAACTGTCATGTACTGGATGGGTTCAAAATAAAAGGTGAATTACAAAAAATCGCAGCGGCCGAGTAAAATTTACTCAACTTTTGATCTTTGACATACATTTGGCAGTCTCTGACCTGCTATATAAGCAAACTTTATGCGTAAAAGGAGTAAAACCTTGCGCAAGTCACGTGCATAAAAGCCCGGCAAAAGCAAGATGGCTGATGATGGAACGGCAGAAGTTGTTAACGTTGTGGGGGATGAAAGACCTCATCAAGCTGATTATGAGTGCTTTCAGGATCATGATATGGCATTGGCAGTGGTTAAGAACCAGAAATTGCTGTCAGACAGCGAGTACAACGCTTAGGAATCTAAAAAACCAGATGTAGCGGTGAGCAACGGTGTAACCAACAGTGTGTGATGTATATTTCACTGGCTGTCACGCAATGTTCGTTGCTCCATAGCAAACCACGTACAACACAACAGGGCCTTTACCAGTCGTCACGGTAGAATAGGATATCGCTGAATGCAATGTTACTTTGTTTTGGTTTCGTTTTAATATTTTTTTGTGTAAGATGTGTTGATGTTGTTGTTTTTTAAATTCAATACATATGGGCACACATTCCAAAGAGGACAATTTTGTTTTATATTCATTTGTTAGCCTTTGTTCTGGGTTTTTTTTAAAATAATAAATTACTCAAATAACCACAGAACCCTGTTTATGTTTTTAGTACTGCCTGTGAATGTGTATTAATGCATATCGTGTTTCAACTTTCAGGTTGTGAAGAGACAAAGGGCCCTTGATTTTAAGGTTTCTTTCCCATGTTGAGTATGTTTTACTCATACAAGCTACGTTCACACAGTGGTTATTCAAAAGCGTAACTTACGCTAAAAGCAATAAAAATTCCACAAATAGTTTCGTTACTCTGACCGCGTGTCCACACACGCTTTACTCCTATCGCTACGCCGCGTAACTTACGCCGATTATCAGCTTTGCTGGTGTAAGTGTTGAAATAGGCAGCATGGCCTTGCTTTAACCTTTGTTTTACAAATCGCAGTGTTGATGCGTGTTCTGATATTTTGGAATTAAATTTAGAAGAAAGGATAATTATATTGTTCGTATTTATACAAATAAAAATTGACTATTCACATCATCATGTTTTTAAATTGTACATCAAAAAGCTTCTGCAAATAGTCTGCCCAAACAACATCTTCAATTTTCTTTTGAACTTATTAAAATAAGTTCAAAAGAAAATTCAGTTATTTATTTTGATGTATTTTAAAATGTATCTAGATTTAATTAAAAAACCCATTTCATTATACTACCGTATAGGCATTAATTTTCTGAGTAAGCTTTAGAATACCCTACCATTTTATTCCTCACTGTGTAGGCCTAAGTGTTTGGCGGGGCACAGTGTATGGGTCGTTCTTTAAAAGTCCCCATTGAAGACACAGTGGTAGCGGGAGTGGTAGGTATACTAAAGGAACTCCAATTTTCTTTTGAACTTAAGTTCAAAAGAAATTTCAGTTATTTATTTTGATATATTTTAAAATGTATCGAGATTTTATTTAAAAACACCATATCGTTATACCGTATAGGCACAACACATAAGTCGCGAGCTTGTAAAACGTTATATCGTATTATATAGCATCACGAAGGTCACGATCTTGTAAAAGGTCACACTTACGCGCGATTAGCGTAAGTACCGTTCACACAGCCATTTACGCCAGGCGGGGCTACGCTGACCTCGCTTACTCCGCGCTACTCCTGCTAAAAAGCAGGAGTAAATCGACCGGATTAAGGCGGCGTAACTTACGCTAATCATCGTTCACACAGTCACTACTCCATCAGTTGCGCGATTGCTACGCCAAACCACCGCTACTCTTCCTTACGCCGTCCTTACTCCGCCTAGTGTGAACGTGACTACAGGCTGCTAAATCATAATTAAGTTTTACCACCTGGTTGAGTAAAAACAAACCCTGTACGTGGAGTAAACTTTACTCAACACTGGTTGAGTAAGTGGTTGAGTAAAGATTTTACTCTGTTATTGAGTACAATTTTACTCAATATCCGAGTAAATTTTTACTTGCCATGAATTGAGTAAATTTTACCCCGCGGTTGAGTACAAAAGGGAACAACGCTTCTAGTTGAGTAAAGAAGAGTAAGTTTTACTCAACAAGGGTTGAGTAAAGATTTTGCTCAGCTGTGGAGTAAAATTTTGCACAATATCTGAGTAAACTTTACTCAACTAGAAGCGTTGTTCCCTTTTTACCATTCCAAAGAGTAAGATTTTACCCTAACTAGAGTAAAATATTTTAAGAGTGTACTGAACCAATACTAGGCATGTTTGTACTTATTTTAAGGCATTTCTCATGGTGAATCTAAAATTAATATGGTGATGAGATTTAAATAATGTTGACATTTTTTAAACTTTTTGTAACATTTTGGAATGTCGTCTGCAGACGCCTGCCGAGTGGAAAGTGTAAAGCAATATAAGCCATGTAGCCCAAATATTGGAAAACATAGCCCAAATCATCTCTTAACTATTGGTTTAATAGGATAAAAGGAGTAAAAAGTAGCCCAATAAGGAAACAAACCTCTAGAGCAGTCCTTGGTTTTCAAAATTTTTATCTAAATTATAGTTTGATAACAAAACTGCTCCACAAGCCGTTATAAAGCACCCAATATACATCCTGGTCTCTCATCTTTACCATCCTCATCCTTTTTATCCCAATTTGAGAAGTGATACGATAGTTGTAAAGACGTCTGCAAAAGCCACTAGAAAATCATGGCTCTCCAAATCTACAAGTCATCACAAGGCACCCAATTTAAAATCCAGTACTTTTCCCACTCTCATCAATGACTGATAACTCTTCACAATACATCCTGGGGCCGTAGCAACATCATTTTCTAGACCAGTCTTGCATCCTCATCACTTTTATCCCAATGTGTCAAGTGGCAGGATGATAGTAAAATAGTCCGTAAAACAAAGAAGAAAATGATGGCTCTCTAAAAGCACAAGTCATGACAGTCAATGTCAACTCCAGTACTTTTCCCACTCCTCTCAATGACTGATAAACCTTTACAATACATCCTGGGGCTGTAAAAACTTCCAAGACAAGTCTCTCATCTTAACCATCGTCATCACTTTCATCCTAATGTGACAAGTGGTATAGGATGATAGTTTAGTTATCTGTGTTCTCTAGAAGGCCAAGAGAAAAAACACTTGTGTGCTATAACTGTTAACATAACCTTTTATTTTGTGAAGAACTTAATGTTCACCATTCTTACTTTCATCATGTTATATGATTATCTTTATTAAAATTAGAAAGAATCTATATGCCACCCATTTTCACGTTAATTTGTTCCATAAAATAAATGAATAATTAAAAAAGAATTAAAAAAGTATTAATTCTGTGGCTGAAAAATAAACCTTCTGTACCCAAGGGATTTCAGATAATTGTTGTTGTCCTAAAGCCTGTTATGTGTTGTATGGCAGCCACAATCTTTCCCAGGAATTCTTAGTGCTCATTCTTAACACTTTCCACGCGGCTGCAGACGACATTCCAAAATTTCACAAAATGTTTCAAAACTGTCAAAATGGTTAAATTTCATAACCATATTTGGAAACACCATTGAAATAAGTACAAACATGCCTAGTATTAGTTGAGTAATACTTGGGATAGATTTTGAAAATTGCGAAAGGTTTCTGAAAAATCTGTTTTGTGTATGGTAAAAATAATGGCCGCGTGGAAAGTGTTAATAGTGGGTGTGGTTTCGGATGTCAACAGGCAATTTGATTGGTTTGGGCTAATTTTCAGCTGATACACACTATATATTATGAGACGGATAATATAAAATTTGGGGCGGGGCTTAATTCATACCATAAAGTGGGTATGGTCATCACGTTACGATGTTCAAGCGCGCCCTACACAAAGTTTCCGGCGCATGTGGTTCAGCCAATACATGAGACCAACGTATAGCAAAACAGCTACAAACTATATTTTATTCTCTAAACAATACTCAAGAACTCTTCAGACTTCGCAAAGAGTTGGATTTTACTCAATTTAGCGGCAAAGTTACAAACGTGTAAAATTTGGAGTGGCTTCTTCCTCAAACAAACATCACACCAAGGCGAGAAAATATTTATATAGGGAGTACAATTTCAATTTCCCCCGCTATACACAACGGCCACGGAAATCGCGACGGTGATACATTATATGCACAAGCCTAAGTGTATCCTAGTAATAGTTGAGTGTACATTTATATATCTCCCCAGAGAAAGGAAATAGCTCGTTTTAAAAATAAACTTATGGCCCCCAAACTACAGTAGACATTAAACTGTGGAAATTGACTGAGTTAGGAATATCTCATGTACTACCTTTTGTATGCTACATCTATATTCTATATGCTGGGGATTTATAAGCAGGGACCCACCTGGGTAAGGGAAGACCCAGACTGCCCCCATGACTTTTAACTAAGCCCAAAAATACAGATAGTTATGTTGAATTAGGTCCTTTTGTGGTACCCACATTTTGAGAATTTACCATTGCCAGGGGGGGGGGGGGGGGGGGGGGTGGCATCAAGATTTAGTCTCAGAGTGTTTTAATGTAGATTCTCAATTAGGAATAAAGTGACCCCCCAGGTAGGTTTACAAGTACATTATGGTTCCGTTCCCTGTATATTTACAAACTTTTATAACCACAGATACAGCATGGATGCCGTGGATATAAATCTTGATTTGATCCCCCCAAACTCTTTTAGTTATTGCAGCAGCTGTTAGTGCCCACGGCACGGCTGTTTGACAGTCCGATTTATTATGACGTCATCTTAACGTTTCTCAATACTTTCGATAGTTCGATTATCACGCAAACCAGTTGAGTGCATGTACTATGTACGCGTCCTATATCTCAACGTGCAAGTATGCGTAAGCCGCAAATCTAACCACCATTTACACTTATTTTTTTCTCGTTTGGCCTCTCTCTAGAGTCTCTTATTTAACGTTGGACCAGCGGGAAATCTTATGATTCATACACTAAATACAAAAAATTCTTGCGCATAAGATGCTATCATTTTCGTAGCCGGGCCTCCAATATTTGGTTTGTATGTTAACATTATTTTGGTAACATCGTTTTCAAGTTTGCTTACGAAACAGCAGTTCCCTATATCTCAACGTGCAATCATGCGGAGCTCCGCAAATCTAAACACTATTTACACTGATTTTTTTCTCGTTTGGCCTCTCTCTAGAGTCTCTTATTTAACGTTGGACCAGCGGGAAATCTTATTATTCATACACTAAATACAAAAAATTCTTGTGCATAAGATGCTTGCATTTTCGTAGCCGGGCCTCCAATATTTGGTTTGTAATTTCACATTTTACTGCTCACACCGTGTGTTTCTTTTAGTATTCGTCATTTGGATTCTCAAAATGGATGCCAGTAACACACAGGCAGCAGGTATAGGACTAGTAAAAAAATGTGCCCTCCGATTTGCTTTTTTGTATATTATATCACATTTTGAGTTACGTATAATGTTTTTTTATCGAACTGGTCAATCTGCGACATATTTGGCGGAATAACTTACGTTCGCGTTGAAACCGCAGCCAAAATAGTCTTTTTTAGAGAGCGCAAGGCTAAAAAAGCTGAATATCCTAATATGTGCCCTCCGATTTGCTTTCTGGGATCTTATATCACATTTTGAGTTACGTATAATGTTTTTTTATCGAACTGGTCAATCTGCGACATATTTGGCGGAATAACTTACGTTCGCGTTGAAACCGCAGCCAAAATAGTCTTTTTTTGAGCGCGCAAGGCTAAAAAAGCTGAATATCCTAATATGTGCCCCCCGATTTGCTTTCTGGGATCTTATATCACATTTTGAGTTACGTAAAAATTGTTTTTTATCGAACTGGTCAATCTGCGACATATTTGGCGGAATAACTTACGTTCGCGTTGAAACCGCAGCCAAAATAGTCTTTTTTAGAGCGCGCAAGGCTAAAAAAGCAGAATATCCTAATATGTGCCCCCCGATTTGCTTTCTGGGATCTTATATCACATTTTGAGTTACGTATAATGTTTTTTTATCGAACTGGTCAATCTGCGACATATTTGGCGGAATAACTTACGTTCGCGTTGAAACCGCAGCCAAAATAGTCTTTTTTAGAGCGCGCAAGGCTAAAAAAGCTGAATATCCTAATATGTGCCCTCCGATTTGCTTTCTGGGATCTTATATCACATTTTGAGTTACGTATAATGTTTTTTTATCGAACTGGTCAATCTGCGACATATTTGGCGGAATAACTTACGTTCGCGTTGAAACCGCAGCCAAAATAGTCTTTTTTAGAGCGCGCAAGGCTAAAAAAGCTGAATATCCTAATATGTGCCCCCCGATTTGCTTTCTGGGATCTTATATCACATTTTGAGTTACGTATAATGTTTTTTTATCGAACTGGTCAATCTGCGACATATTTGGCGGAATAACTTACGTTCGCGTGGAAACCGCAGCCAAAATAGTCTTTTTTAGAGCGCGCAAGGCTAAAAAAGCTGAATATCCTAATATGTGCCCCCCGATTTGCTTTCTGGGATCTTATATCACATTTTGAGTTATGTATAATGTTTTTTTATCGAACTGGTCAATCTGCGACATATTTGGCGGAATAACTTACGTTCGCGTTGAAACCGCAGCCAAAATAGTCTTTTTTAGAGCGCGCAAGGCTAAAAAAGCTGAATATCCTAATATGTGCCCCCCGATTTGCTTTCTGGGATCTTATATCACATTTTGAGTTACGTATAATGTTTTTTTATCGAACTGGTCAATCTGCGACATATTTGGCGGAATAACTTACGTTCGCGTTGAAACCGCAGCCAAAATAGTCTTTTTTAGAGCGCGCAAGGCTAAAAAAGCTGAATATCCTAATATGTGCCCCCCGATTTGCTTTCTGGGATCTTATATCACATTTTGAGTTACGTATAATGTTTTTTTATCGAACTGGTCAATCTGCGACATATTTGGCGGAATAACTTACGTTCGCGTTGAAACCGCAGCCAAAATAGTCTTTTTTAGAGCGCGCAAGGCTAAAAAAGCTGAATATCCTAATATGTGCCCTCCGATTTGCTTTCTGGGATCTTATATCACATTTTGAGTTACGTATAATGTTTTTTTATCGAACTGGTCAATCTGCGACATATTTGGCGGAATAACTTACGTTCGCGTTGAAACCGCAGCCAAAATAGTCTTTTTTAGAGCGCGCAAGGCTAAAAAAGCTGAATATCCTAATATGTGCCCCCCGATTTGCTTTCTGGGATCTTATATCACATTTTGAGTTACGTATAATGTTTTTTTATCGAACTGGTCAATCTGCGACATATTTGGCGGAATAACTTACGTTCGCGTTGAAACCGCAGCCAAAATAGTCTCTTTTAGAGCGCGCAAGGCTAAAAAAGCTGAATATCCTAATATGTGCCCCCCGATTTGCTTTCTGGGATCTTATATCACATTTTGAGTTACGTATAATGTTTTTTTATCGAACTGGTCAATCTGCGACATATTTGGCGGAATAACTTACGTTCGCGTTGAAACCGCAGCCAAAATAGTCTTTTTTAGAGCGCGCAAGGCTAAAAAAGCTGAATATCCTAATATGTGCCCTCCGATTTGCTTTCTGGGATCTTATATCACATTTTGAGTTACGTATAATGTTTTTTTATCGAACTGGTCAATCTGCGACATATTTGGCGGAATAACTTACGTTCGCGTTGAAGCCGCAACCCAAAAAGTCTTTTTTAGAGCGCGCAAGGCCTAGGCCGGAGCTGGAATATCGGTTATCCCTACCATTTCAACGCGAGAGAAATTTTAGACGTCAAATATGTTTCCGTTTCACCGATTCGTCATAATAATGTTGTACGTAACTAACAATCTGATATCGCATCCAAATAAAAGTAATACATTAACAATCATTGACTTTAGCAAGTTTTTAAACCTAAACAATTAATTAGAACCATGTTATAGTAAAATCGAGCTTGTATGAATGGCCACCGTCAGAGATAAATAGCTGAACAAAGTAAATGAACAAAGAACGTGATTAAAATGGATCTAGCAGTGATAAAATGTATTTAAAAGCCTCCCGTCCTAACTGGTGCATATCCCTTTGTTCTATAATCCTTGGTTACGGAGCGGCACGCGGTTAGATTTACCTTTAGTTTTACCCGATAATCGATAATTGATAATCAATCTGTGCTGCCCTCTGTTTTGAAGATGCGATTATAAATCGGACAATTTACACGCGATCAAACAGCCGTGACGGCACTTTGGGTACCTGCTCCGGGCGTTTGGACCTTCCGACGCAGGTTTTGACTAGGTTTTTTTTGTAGCAAGGCCGTCACTCTAGTTGGGGTCATTTTGATCAATCTAATCAATGCAGTTTTTGTTGATATTCATGATTTCAAGTACAAAAAAAAAAACATAATATAAAAATAGCACAGACTGTTTTTGAACGAGCAAAATTGGTGGGATATATCTCAAGTTATGGTATTAGAAAAGATTTCATCTTCACAATAATTTCAAATTCCATTCACTCCATAGCTGTCTATAAATAGCTTCAACCTTCGATAATAAATTGGGTGGAGCAGCAAGCCCAAAATGTTAAGTTTATCTTTTGTTATGTTATAAAAATCATACTTTGAACTTCAATTTGTTATAAAAAACTACTGCTGTTTCAGATTTTGTAAAATAAAAAGTTCAAATGTAGAGAAAAATCACGATATAGTATTGCTAGAGCAGATTTTAGTTTTAAAAATGAGCCCAATGTGGACTTTAAATGACCTCATGGGGCAATACTCTAGTGCCTCTTGGTCAAGCAAGGCCGCAAGGAAGTTCCCCAGCATGTGGGCATGTTGTCGATGGACGCTTGATCTGCCAATTGCTGGTTGAAACAACACCCACATTTTCAGGTTTTATCATGTTTTAGCATGGTTGTATAAAGAATTTCTAGCTTTGAACTTCAATTTGTTATAAAAGTAGTGCTTAGTATTTTAGATTTGATAAAAAAATTAACAAATTGAGAAAGGTCGCAATATAGCATTTTTAGAGTAGATTTTAGTTTAAATTATTAGCCCAATTTGGCTACTTGAAATGCTAAATATAAAGCGTGGCAATACTTTATTGGCTAGACAATGTTGGGATATGTGTCCATGGAGCGTCCATGGCTATTACTAGTTTCTTGGCCTGTCAATATGTCAAGAAATATATTCCAAAGTGGTTCAAAACATAGAGACGTGTAAAACCTAATGAATGGTAATAGGCCTTCAGAAAGAGTGGATACTTTTTCTGACTCACCCTGATACCCTGAAGATGGAGTTTGATATCTTAGAATGAAATGGTCTTAAGCTGCAGATGGCCATAGTTTTCTTATTGCAACAATTAGATTAGAATTTTCATCAATTTTAAACCAACTTAACAAAATGGAATAAATTGCTTCTGAAGTACACCTTCTAATTCTGTCAAATTCAATAGCTACAGTTTTCGAATATGATCGTATGACATTGGCAAGTGTATTAATATTATATCTCATACATGTATAGGATTGCTATTCTTACTTGGTATCCAACAACATTATGATACTGACATTTTAAATTGCTATTTTTATGGAATGGGCTGTTCCAGTTGACCCCCTATGGAAGACATTATCCTAATATTCCTCACTACAAATGGTAATAATAATAATAATAATAATACACGGCTTTTATATAGCGCTTTTTACATACATCCATCTCAAAGCGCTTTACAATTTTATTCCTAGGATAGTCAGAACCACGGTTGCAGCCTATTATGGCGCAGGGTCCTATCAGTACAACGACTGTGACTACCTTAAATGCACAAGTAACAGGTCCGGGATGATCCCCTACTCTTAACGATAAGGTCTGTGACTATTTAACGTGTTCAGTGTGAAGCGTCTGAATACACGGGACCACCGGCTTTACGTGACTTTCCAAACCACGAGACAATTGAGACTAAGTACCTTGCCCAAGGATACAAACACGTTGACCGCAGTGGGGCTCGAACTCACGACCCTATGATCGTGAGACTTGCTTCTGATACACTGGACCACACATGCTCTATAACCCCGTTTGAAATTTAAACTTCCTGTAGGGACGATAAACACTTTCCACGTGGCAGGCGTTTGTAGACGACATTCCAAAATTTCGCGAGATGTTTCAAAATATTTGAATTTCGTTATCATATTTGGAATCCCCATGTGAAATGCATTGACATAAATACAAACATGCATAGTATTGGTCCAGTAATCCTTGAGATAGGGCTTTAAAAATTGCAAAAGGTTTCTGAAAAATCTGTTTTGTATATGGTAAAACTGATAGCTGCGTGGAAAGTGTTACGGTAGTCTTCCATAGGCTATATTGATTAAAAATTTAATAGCTCATTGTATAAGTGGTCCGGGTGGGAGAAAGGAGGTAAGAAATTGTTTTTTGCAGGGAATGTGCCACAAGAGTGAATGAAAATTATGCAGTTTCATGTGACAAATTACATGATTGAACATGTCTGATGCATATTCACTAAGATCTGACTCGAAGAGCCCACCTGCTGATCCCATGTCTAAACTGGCACTCACGATTGTTATATTCCCTTGTGTTATGTTTAAATACATTGGATTATGCACAATCTTGAAAATTGTCACATTTAAAAACCTGAGCCAGATATACCTGCATCAGGTGTATTCGTCTCAGTTTAAAACTACATCATTTTTTAAAAATTGGTTTCACACAAGGCGGTAGTAGTGTTCAGCAAGCACAAATTGTGCATTATGTATGTTAGAAAATAATTATCGAGCACAAATTGCTTAGGTATATAGTCTATAGAAAACCCATCTAATAAAAAGACCAAATAAACACTGCCATCTCTCATCATGTCATTTATGCGATGGTTTATTTGCCGGTTTATATGACTTCATTGTATAATTATAACTTCATTGTTACTGGAACTTTAGATGCTGCAATCTTTTTAAAATGGCATGTTGACAGATGGTTTTTTGTTTTGTTTTTATGACAAAGTATGATCTGGGGTTTTTCGTGATTTTGGGGCTCAATTATTAATTGTCTGACTATAATGCACAATGTCGTGCTTGCTGGAGCCAAAGCAGTCCTTTAAGGTTGTTCCTATGGCTAATTTTTGTATTTGATATTTTAATAGAGCTTGCTGAGCTCAACAATAATCTTAAAATTTTGGATTGATCAGATACGGTTTTCTAGATATAACAATTTTTAAGTCATTTTGATTTTGTTTGTTTTTTTGAATTGTTTTTTGGCCAACAGAGGGCAGTCTATTTTCTTTTGTTTTATATTGTTTTTTTTGACTCCCTAGGTAAAATTTCTATAATTTGTTTGTTGCTCTAATTTTTTTATTGAAAACTCCATTAGATTCCCGCAGCACAGGATTTAAGGAGAGTTGTATAGCCAACATATACACCAAGTAGCATTACATTTAGTAAAGTGCATGAACTTGAAAAACAATAATTAATTGCATTAATTAGCCTAATTTTTAAAATATTTTTTTATAGAAAATTAAGCATAATTAATTATGCAGATGTCTTACAGCCTCCCGCCGCACAGGAAACTTGTTCAAAACTATAATTAACAAGCTCCCAAAATTCCAGCTTTGTATCATTTATACTTTTCTTGTAAAAATTAATTAAAAATATTTGCATAGATTAATTATTTTGCTATGTAGACTAGGGGGTAAAAAAACCCAATAAGAAACAAAAGAAATGAACGCTTCAATTTTGCTTCATTTTTGACAATAACATTTTCATATCTAGAAAACCGTACATGTTTAGAAAAAATGGTTCTAAAGTTGTCCTGCCAGGAGAACCCTTAAAGGTTCTTTAAAGAACCAACAATAGTTCCCCAAACATGATACAGAACCATTTTTGGTTGATACAGAACCTTTTTTGAAGGTTCTATAAGGAACCTCTCTCTTGAACTTTCAAAAAAGGTTCTTGAAAATTGAAGAACCAAACAAGGTTCTTCATAGAACCAAAAATGGTTCTGTATCAACCAAAAATGGTTCTGTATCACGTTTGGGGAACTATTTTTGGTTCTTTAAAGAACCTTTAAGGGTTCTCCTGGCAGGACAAAAAGGGTTCTTTAATTTCTTAGAGTGACCTCCGATCAAACTTAAAATTCAGAATATTGTGGAGCTCAGCAAGTTCTATTAAAATATGAAATACAAAATTAGCCATAGGAACAGCCTTAAAACTGTTTTTACTTCAGGAGCCATCCTTTGATTATAATATCCATCGAAACATCCGAGCCATGATTTTGAGTACTGTACACTTTTGTTTTCAGTAAATTACCACAAAAAGTAGCGTAGCACATTACCATGGTTACTGTCTTGAGTGTTCATATAATAAGCTTATTATGTTGAGTCTATTCGCTGCACAAAGTTGTATATTTGATTAGTCTCACTTTTTCAACGGATATTATTTTTGGATTTTCCTGTTCATATCTCACTTGAGAAGATATAATGAGAGATCCAAGATCCCATATTTCTAAGAGCTGCATATATTGGTGTCTGCTGCATCTACTGTTGGTCATAACTGAAGAAAAATAAAGAAAATGTTTACCCAACAAATAAGCATCAGTTGCTACATTTGCAGGGTAACAACCTTTGACCAACATTCTTGCCCAATGTTGGGTCAAATATCAACAGTATTAATCATTGGGTTGAATTTAATCAACAATTGGTTACAAATGTGCCTATCTCTTGGTCAAATAATACAATTATCTAAACAATTGAGTAACATTTTAACCAACATTTTGTGTTACAAACTTGCCCATCTCTCAAATGATTGCTACGTGTTGGGTAAAATGTTTGACCAAGTATAGATAACCAAAGTATTTGCCAAACTATTGGATAAAAGTTATTACCCAACAGCTGTTGGTTAAGATTTACCCAATCATTTTTACTGGTGATATTTGACCCAACGTTGGTCAAGAAAGTTGGGCACTTTTTGACCAACTTAGATTTGCAGTGTACTAACTGGTTTCGTTTAGCAGAATGGCTATGCCAAAATGGTGGTCATAAAACAATTTATATCATCAGCATAGCTGATAAAAGAGGCTACCCATGGGATAAAAGTTTCAAGCATATCAGCACAGTCTTCAGAGTGCAAATGATGCATCACATACAACAGCCTTACATTTTGGAACTTAACCCTCTGGTATCCAAACTAAGGGCATATCGTTTAGAGTGTAAAGTTCTATACTGCTATATGAGAGTGACAGGTAAGATTGAACTTGGTTGCTGAGGATGGTAATAAATAAATGAGGTAAAGGGCATTGGGGCAGGCTACAGCAGGTGGTTGGCGACTGGCAAAATGTTCGCAATCGACAGTAATCAGAAATCCCGCGACAAGAAAGCAATAGCCAAAGGGGAAGCGACTCGGATCCGGGGGGGGGGCAACTGACATTTGAAAAGGGTATAGGTATGTGCCGCGCTGAAGACCCCCTTTTTCACCCTCTGCTGCTAGTTCTTATGACCCCCCTTTTGAGCCTGCATCAGTTCTTAAGACCCCAAAAAACTCGAAAATTTGCGTTCTTAAACCAAAATAAATCGAAAATTGAACTATAGGCCAGTTCTCAAGACCTATTTTTTGGAAAAAAATCAGTTCCTAAGACCCTATTTTTCGTCATAAAAATCCACTCAGTTCAGTTCTGTAGCCCCCCTTTTTGAGACCCTGGGCGGCACACCCCTACCCAAAAAAAAGTTGAGTGCCCCCCCCCCCCCCCCCCCCCGGGCTCGGATCAGGTTCAGACTGGATTATGACAAGTTATATTTAATTTCAATTTGGTTTTGAGCGATTTATCGCTTATTGCCAAAATTGCCTACTGGGCTTGTAGTAGTGTGCAGGATGCTTATCACTTTCCACGCGGCTATTATTTTTACCATACACAAAACATATTTTTCAGAAACCTTTCACAAGTTTCAAAGCTTATCTCAAGGATTACTGACCCAATACTAGGCATGTTTGTACTTATGTCAATGCATTTCTCATGGTGATTCTGAATATGTTAATGAAATTCAATAATTTTGACATTTTTTAAACATTTTGTGAAATTTTGGAATGTCGTCTGCAGCCGCCTGCCGCGTGGAAAGTGTTAAGACACAGCTACGACAACCGGGTGGACTATAATATAATAGATATGTGTATTTATGCGCAGCAATGAAAATACCCACATGACTGTTCACCCGGGGTTGTCTAGATAGGAACTAAACACTTTGTGGACTTGGAATCTTTTTCTAACCCTAACTTTTACAAAAAGAAATAAATCAATTCAAAAAGTGGTCCTAGTGGGAATCGAAACATTGACATCTGCATTGCAAAGCATGGCTCTCAACCACTAGATGATTTTAATCCCTTTTAAACATTATGTTATAAAGCAATACTGCTATTGTGATCATAACACAAAATATTATGACTAGAGCTGCGATACACATGATCATCTACCTCAGTGGCGTAACTAGACTTTTTCATGGGGGGGGGGGGGGCAAGAAGGAGCGGTGACTTGAATTTGGGGGGCTCCTAATGGGGGGCTCCATTCAACACCCATACCAATTTATTTCATTGGGGGGGGGGGGGGGGGGGGGCAAGTGGGGGAAAAGGGGGCTCCCGCTATCTACCTGGATTGACAGTCGTGGGTATTTCCATTACTGTGTATTTATATGTACCGTACATATTATCCCTTTCCATAGCAGCAATGAAAATACCCACATGACTTTCCACCTGGGGTAGACAGTCCCGGGGTGGACCAGCCCTGGGTAGACTACAATACTCACGGAATAAAGCGCAATAATGATGTTTAAAAAACACCTTGGAAACTATATTGATTATAAATTATATGTTAAAACACTCAGGGGGTTGGTAGTCGGGGAGGTAAAAACAAGGATGGATCATTCATAAAACAACCCTGGGACTGTCCGGATCATTCTAAAACAACCCCGGGACTGTCCACTCCCGGGACTGTCCACCCAGGGACTGCATATCAAATCCTAGGCGCTCCAATTCATGCATCGTTCATGCATCATGAATACCGAATTAAAATGTCTACGGAGCTGTGTCATAAAAACATGGGATTTTTTACCTTTTGGATCCTAGAATTAAAAATATAAAATTGACCATCTATGCAAACGAGCTTATGTAAGAAAAAGTCATACTCTATCTAATAGTGCTTAAAAAAATATTCTCCGACACATACAACCTACGTGGATTCAACTAAATAACCCAGCTTTTTGCCTAAATCTGGTCAAATCTCTGCCTAGCACAGGCCATTTCAGACTATGGCCTTAAAAAAAAGAAGTTTGATTGGCCTTTCATAACATATACAGGGTGAGTCCAAAAAAAAGTATACTCAAGGTAAAATAGCTATTAAAAATATTTTTTATCAGAACATGAAGGCAATTTACCAATGTATGCGGCAATAGATGCATTTATTCATTAACATCAGCAAAAAGAATAATGACATTTCATTTACCAGCTATGACTATTTTGGTAAAGTTACTGCATTTTGAAACCGAACACAATATTGAGTGTGTTACTCAATAATGCTTGACATTACGGTTCCGTTCCCTGTAAGTTCTGTGATTTTCCTGACCATGGCTATGGAGCAGTATCCATGGTTACAAATCAAGTTTTTTTCCTCCCAACCCTTTGATCTTTGAGTTATTGCACCAGTTTTTAGCGCCGTCTTTGTGTACCTGCTCGGGCAATTTGGACCGACCGACCGACTACGCGGGTTTTGACTAGGGTGTTTGGTAGGAAGGCCATCACACTAGTGGTGGTCATTGTGAAATTTAATAAATCACAGTAAATAAATGCAGGTTTTTTTAGATTAGTGATTTAAAGTTAAAAAAATGAATACATTATATAAAAATAGCACAGTCTGTTTTTTGAACGAGCAAAATCGGTGGGATATATCTCTAGATATGGTATTAGAAAAGATTTCATATTCACAATAATTCCATTCACTCCATAACTGTCTATAAATAGATTCAACCATCAATGATAAGTTGGGTGGGTCAGCAAATTTTGGGCTTAAAAATGTTTAGTTTATCATTTGTTATGTTATAAAATTCATTCTTTGAACTACAATTTGTTATAAAAACTACTGCTGTTTCAAATTTTGTGAAATAAAAAGTTCAAATGTCGAGAAAATGCATGATTCAAAACAGATTTTACTTTTTAAAAGTTAGCCCAATAATGTGAACTTAGAAAATAATGTTACCTTATGTGGCAATACTCTAGAGCCTCTTGGTCAAGCAGCCTGAAATCACGACTGCAGCGATTGCTACCGTTTCCACCGCTGCCACACTCAAGATCGCCAGCATGCGGTCAACGGTGTTGGATGGATGTAATTCTTGGGAGCCCAACACAAGACTTTTCGAAGTTCTTTAACTTCTTGTGTTAAGAAATTAAATGTTCTAACTACAATTTGCTTAAAAAACTAGTGCTACTACATATAGTACTAGCCCAGATTTGGCATAATTCTGTTATACCCTACATTCCTACATCGGTAATATGCGTCGTTCTTAAAAATCATGCACTATGAATACCTCTGTGAAGGGTATAACAGAATTACTCCGGATAATTAATCTATTTTCATTAAAACAGTCTGTTATACATAATGATTTAATGAAAATAGGAGCAATTCTGTTATACCGTTCACAGAGGTATTCATAGTGCATGAATTTTAAGAACGATGCATACTACCAATGTTGGTGTGTAGGGCATAACAGAATTATGCCAATGAAAATAATAATATTGAAATGTGTAATTTTCGTGCGATACAAGAACATATTTCACTTGTATAAAATATATTCTTGTATCACACTCTAACCCATTAGAATAACATACTGCCACTCTGCTGAATTAAAAATCCATTAATATTGTAAATATCATACAATAGAAACAATTTTAAAGGATTTACTATTCATCATCAGACCCATTTTAAATAACCTTATTCGATAAATAAAGTCTATGCAAAATAAACATGTTTAAAACAAATAGAATTTAAATGGAAATTCCTCAAATTTAGTTTAAAAAATGTCCGGATAAAAAAAAAAAGAGTTGCCATGTCAAACAAGTGATATTCAAAAGGTGAAATACATGTTATTTATGTGCATAGGAAAATTGAATACTTTATTGACAATTATTAAAAACATAGCCTGGCTGGTTAAGGTGGCTCTATTGGCTGATGAAAATTTTAGATTTCCTTTAAAATCTGATATGTTCTAGCCCTTGGTTTATCAATTCTGGAACTGAAAATTTTATTTCAATCGGACATTCGGTTGCCGAGATATGGTAGGTCAAAGAGGCATAATACCAACATCTTTGGCAACAACTTTATTTTTATTTTCTTTATTTTTTCCAATTCCAGTTGCCATGAAATGTCCTAATTATGGCTAATTATGTATGCATGAAATATGCAAAGTAAAGTTTGTAGACTAATGAGATGAGCTGTGTTGCTGTGACTTGGTACATGGGTAGAGCACTTGAAGAGCTAAAAACGTATGTTGGCTTTTGTCTAATTTCCATTTGCATAATTGATTAGGCCCACTAATTAAAATGTTTAAACATTTCTTAATTAGGACCTAATTTTTTCAAGTATTTTGGGAAAAGGTTTTTTTGGACAAAATCTGCCCCCCCCCCCCCCCCCCCCACCCCCGACAAAACCGGGTTACAGACCTATTAGGGGGCTGTCAACCCTAATAACGTGACATTTATCAAGTATACATTTTTGGAAAGGAAATGAGTCAAATAATCCATTTGTGGTATCAAATTTCACTAAAATGCTGATATTTTGAATTTTGATCAACAAGTCACTTTTTTTAGGTCAAAAGCTTGTGGACAACGTAGCACTGATCAGTTTTTGGTAAAACATGCTGAAATTGCACCAAAATCATCTAAAGACACTATACCTGGTGGCGTTAAGTTTCTAAAATGTTGAACAGAAAGTGCCAAAAAGGGATTTTATTACGTACAAAAACTACTAGATCCATAAATAATCAGGGATGTCAATTCAGGTGTGGGTATACCGGTGTGTAGGGGTGATTTTGTAGAGTGAAAATACCGTCTACCTTCTGTCCACTTGGCAAAGTTAAATTTAACAATCTTTCATCTTGTTCCGACTAGAACTGGAATCGGTCCCTCACGGCCTTAATACACTGATTTCGAACGGTGAAGCCGTGAAGAGCCTGGATAATCCACTCTACGTTTTGGTCAAAAGTGGACCTTTTTACACATTTAAATTGTTTCCTCTAATCCTGACTTTTTCAGATGCACCTCAACACACTGTATGCCCCCGTAACAGACGGCCTCAGAGGCAACTTTACAATGCAATTCAAATCTCAATATCTACCGTCCTATACCTACCTGCCCGTACCTTCTGCCCTCTCCAAAAAGTTCAATACAAATTCTTCATCTAGTCCCGAAGTGCAGGCCCACCCCTAAACAGACTCCCGAACAGACTATTATGCCTCAACACTTTCCAGGTGGCAGGTGTCTGCAGACGCCGTTCCAAAATGTCACAAAATGTTTCACAAATGTCAACATTATTGAATTTCATTACCATATTTGGAATCACCTGGAGAAATGCTTTAAAATAAGTACAAACAGTCCTAGTATGGGATCAGTAATTCTTGAGAAAGACCTTGAAAATTGGAAAAGGTTTCTGAAAAATCTATTTTGTATATGTTAAACTGATAGCGGCATGGAAAGTGTTAACGCCCCTGTAGTTGCAGACAACACCAGAGGCCACTTTTCAGCACAATCCATATCTAAATACTCCCTCCCTCACCTACCCACTGCCCTTCTGGCAAACCAGACAAACAATTTTTCAATTTAGTCCCGACTTGCAAAATGTGACGCGATCAAGAGGAATGAGTCGGATGTCGACCCTGGTCGAAAATGAGTTTTTAATACTGTTTTAAAGAAGACACCTAGAGCTTTCATAAACTGAAAACTCCATGTCGATACGACGTTCTGGTCCAAAGTTATGTCAAATTGTATACATGAATTTCCATCAAAACTTATGTAAGCCGCCATTTTGAATTGGCCATATCTCAATTTGGGATTCCCCGACATCCGACTCATTCCTCTTGATCGCGTCACAAATGTTATATCCGTTTGTATTTACATTACGACAGCATTATAAAGGCTTGGATTACACGAGGGAGTATGTTTGCGCAGTGCACATGATACACGGCTATTACCGCTAATTTGATTGAAGACTCTTAAACACCTTGTCGCTCAAAACACTATCAATTGTTTCGCCTGGGAGAGAATTGGATGATCAAATATTTTTGAAGAGACTTTCAGGAACTGAGAGAGACATTGTATATATAGGGTGATTTATAATTTATAATGAAGGTGTAACACGAGGACAAGAGCAATTATGGGAGGCAAAGTGTCTGTTACCTTCATAGTATATGCCTTACAAATGTTATCGGGGGGGGGGGGGGGTTGACATTGGAAAGTGGTAAATGTATATCACCCCCTGTATAACTCTCTGTTACAACATCCACTGCTATTTCTCAAGATTGTTATCAGGTTGCTTCAATTATAAAGATCCCTCATGTTTCTCAAGATTCAAAATTTGTGAGAATTTGTTATCAAAAACTTGGATAATTTTCTTTTCTCTGAAATTGTTTTAAAATACATCTTGATTTGTAAACCAATTGGGATGTGATCAAGCAAAATGAATCTCACAAATATTGATTGTAAGATACAGTGTGTCCAAAAAAATTGGGTCCTAAAACTGCAGAGCTTATAAAACTTTAAAAAGTAGGAAATGCAGTGGTTTCGTATTTAGGGATATAAAGGTAAATAAAATACCTTACCTAAATTGGTAGAATTGTGAGATCAATCGATTGGCAACTTTCTGAAATACAAAGCTTTCAATAGAGTATGGTCAGAACCCGTTTTTTCCAATATAAACAATGAAAATTAAATCTGACCGACTTGAGACTCATTTTGCTTGATCACACTACATCTTTTCAAACAGTAGCGTAGCGAGTGGGGGGGGGGGGGGGCGGGGAAAAATTGGCAAAATGGGGACGAAAAAGGCGAAAAATCATGTTAAATCAGCCGTTTTTTGACCTGGTTTCTTTGAAATAGGGGCCGTTATGGGGATCTATGGGGATCTTGCCCCCCCCCCCCCTGAAAAAAAATCCTAGCTACGCGCCTGTTTTCAAAAAATTAGTTGGGAAATTACTTTTTAGACTGTGGTCAATATTAAAGATGGCACACCTACCAAAGAAAATGCATAGAACCCTTTGAGCCTTCCATATTCCATATACTGCGGTAGCTGGTGCAAAAAACGTGAAAATAAATATGCGCAAACAATTCCACTTTTACAGTACATAGGTAAGGGTAAATTTAAAAAATCTTTTGTCTCAAAGCTCTTCAGTTTAAAAAAAAAATTAAATATAAAATATTGAAATCCTTGTAAAAGTGACTTTTTGTATTTAAAATGAAAATCGGAAAAATCTGTGAAATTTTGGGGTTTTTTTGGATTTATTTTTATTTAAAAAAAAAAGAGGGAAAAAAGTATTTTTAAAATTTTAAATTTTAAATTTTCCAATGCGCATCAATAAACTAACGCGCGCGGGAGCTTTGAGACAAATGTGTTTTTTTAATTTAGCCTAAAGTAATGATGTATAATTCAGTGGAATAGATATCTATCTATACCTTGGGTAAGACGAAAATACCTTGGGTAAGACAAAATTTCATGTATATAGAACAATGGAATAAACATTAGATGTGCAGATCTAAGTATAGATGCATCAAATACTAACAAGATTGTTGCATCTTACTCTACTGACCTATATTTCAAGTTTTCTTGTGGATGACTGATAATCCCAGCAGCCATGATGATCTTCCCCCATTGCATAGTAAAGCCCCTGTCTATTATATATTTTGTAGTATTATGGGATA
Source organism: Ophiura sarsii (assembly GCA_035610835.1). Taxonomy (NCBI): domain Eukaryota; kingdom Metazoa; phylum Echinodermata; class Ophiuroidea; order Amphilepidida; family Ophiuridae; genus Ophiura; species Ophiura sarsii. The sequence goes on from CM069444.1 coordinate 77,361,865, forward strand.
AACACTTAGGCTGCTGTGACCAATTTATTTTCATCTTTGCTTATTGTATTTTAAAATCTGCTACACTGCAAATTTCATAGAAAAATGGATCACAAATATCGAGGGTAGAAGTTTTAACGTGGCAAATAGCAGTCTGGGCCGATTTTCCATTCAGGAAGCATTCCTGAACTGGAAGTATTACCCATAATGGAATGTGATATTTTTGGTTAGTCCTCTACAGGAACCCGCTCAATATAAGGCTAAGAGAACTGTAGCATACAAATTAAACCTAGACCTATTTCAATATGGGTGAAACATTTTGTATAAATTTAATGGTCGATTTAATTGTCGTTCTCAGCGTTCAGTGGCTCATTTTAAACTCATTATTTTAATTTGAGGGTCTATGAGGTAGACTACAAACTAAAATGGATATCGATTCATTATTTTAATTTGCGACATGCTCAAACTTGGTAATATGAAAGATCATACAATTATCTAAAAACTTGTCTGAGAAAAAAAGAAGTTATTATGACTAAACAATTTATCTTTTATCTTGACTCATTTACTGATCGTCATTGATTCAAGATCCATCATATTTGGTTAAAACAAATCAATCGGTCTTTTTGGTATTACCAATACAAATACTTTGCAATATATACATTTGCAAGGGATTATGGGTAATACTTTCAGTTCAGGAATGCTTCCTGAAAGGGAAATATGCCCAGACTGATTAGTTGTACCATATACAAAACAAGAATTACTGAACCAATAATAGGCATGTTTGTAATTATTTCAATGCATTTCTAATGGTGATACCAAATATGGTAATTAAATTCAATAATTTTGACATTTTTGAAATATTTTGTTCAATTTTGGAACTGTCGTCTGCCGACGCCTGCTGCGTGGAAAGTGTTAACTTAAAACACTTTTTGAACACTAGACGCATGCATTCAGTGTGTTGTAAATATTACCTGCACCAACTCTCTGGAACTCACTACCTTATAATTTAAGATGCTGTGATTCACTTGACTCTTTTAAGAACTTGTTGAAAACAAGATTATTTGACTCAGTTTATAATTGATTTCTTTGTATTATATACATGTACATGTATATGCAAATCATCCTTGTTTATGTATTTTTCATGTTAATTTGTATTTTTGTTTTATATGTTGCGCCTCGGAATAGTTTTACCTAGATTGACGGCGCATTATAAATGCCATTATTATTATTATTATTATTATATTACCTGCAAGTTTTTTGGAATTCTGCAGAGGATAGCATCGCTTTAATACTAAGTTGAAGCACATGCCAAAAAGTAAGGGTTTTCATACAGATTAAAGGTATATCATGTGATCTTTCCAGGGAATGCCCTCAACATCGATTGCAGATTTACATTTCTGCTCATAAATCGTACATACATTCCAAGTTACAGGGCGATACGATTCTTAATTACTTCAAAATCATGGTTTTAGAGTGAAAATAAACTGTCGGGATAACATGACAGTTTATATTTTCACTCTAAATTCACTCTAAATCATATCGCTCGGTAACTTGGAATGTATGTATGATTTATGATCAGAAATGTAAATCTGCAAGAAAATCTACTATTCAGAAATTCATGAATAGAGGGCGCTCTCTAGAAAAGATCACATAATATGCCTTTAAGGGGGGGGGGGAGAGACCCCATAGGGCCGACAATCAAAAATAATTGCCTCTGACAATGGGTTATTCCATTTGAAATCCATACACCCCCTATGAAAGACATTACCTTAATCTTCCACACAGGGAGTGTGAATTTCAAATGGAGCTCATCCATGCAGGTAACTTAACGCTTTCCATGCGGCAGGCGGCTGCAGACGACATTCCAATTAATCACAAAATGTTTCAAAAATTTCAAAATTTGTGAATTTCATTACCATATTTGGAATCACTATGAGAAATGCATTGAAATAAGTACAAACATGCCTATTATTGGTTCAGTAATCCTTGAGGTAGACATTGAAATTTGGGAAAGGTTTCTGACAAAATCTTTTTTGTGTATGGTAAAACCAGTAGCTGCGTGGAAAGTGTTAATTTGATATTTTTTTTGTTGAATATGTTGAATGAATTCACTATGCCCCTTGAAGATCAAGATGTCTTTTACACCTAAATGAAAAATGACACATTTTTTTTAATTTTTAAAGATTTGTTTATAAAATTAATGTCCAATATTTTGTGTCATCATCTTTTATGAAATTTCACCTTCAAACACTTTTCTAATTTACCTTATAATGTTATTCTATTGAAATCTGTATCCTTTTTGGCCTGTTTTCATGATTTCTTATTTTGTAGCTTTTTATGACATCACAATCATCATTCACTCATAACCTTTTTTCTAGTGACCGTAGAAAGATGATCGAAACAATTTTGGCTGCAGCATGCGACACACATATGATGCACAGTGCGCTTGTTGTCTTCACATGCACCCGCGTCCTCTTTCGCTGCTGTAAGGCAAAAAAAATTGAGTCTAGGTCGGACTGTCAGATTTAAAAAAAAAAAATTAAACAGGGAAATACTACACAAAAACACGTTTTAAAGAAAAAAAATTTGATTTTTTTTTGCAATTTTTTTTTAAACAAGCAGATACTACTCAAAAACATGTTTTCATCTTTCTTTATTGTTATGTGCTTCTTTCAAAAAAAAATTATCTTTTATTTTTTTACTTTGAAAAAAACCAAAACCGACCCTAGATTTCCGAAAATTTGGGTCGGTCGGAAAGGGCAAGTCAACTTTTTTTTTTGGCTTAAGGAGGCTTTGCCAATTTGGAGCTGATCAAACTATAGTCAAAAATCCTATGAATATAAATGTGTGAGGATATCATCAGACACTTGAAATGAGAGGATGCAGAGAGGAAAGCCTGTTGCTATTTGTGGGGTAAAAAGCCAAAATTCCTCCATTGGGGCAACTCATTCCAGGGGAAACAATAGGGGCAAGGGTTAGCGCATTATCTCTACTGTCAACCCCCCTGGGGGGCACTCAACCTCTTTTTGGGTAGGAGTGTGCCGCCCAGGATCTCGAAAAGGGGGGGGGGGGGGTTACAGAACTGAACTGAGTGGATTTTATGACGAAAAATAGGGTCTTAAGGAACTATTTTTTTCTCAAAAAAGTAGGTCTTGTGAACTGGCCTATAGTTCAATTTTGATTAGCAAGAAGGCAAATTTTCAGATTTTTTGGGTTTTATAACGCAAAATTTTCGAGGAATTTGGGCTAAGAATCGCAAAATTTCGCGATTTTTGAATTTTCAATAAAATTGGAGTCTTAAGAACTGAATGCAGGCTCAAAAGGGGGGTCATAAGAGCTAGCAGCAGTACCCTTTTCCCTTTAGTACCCTTTTCCAATGTCAGTGCCCCCCCCCCCCGTCAAACCTTCCTAGACAATATGATCCACTACGGCCAAAACAATGTCCACACGCATGCTTCAGCATTGATTCGATGACGTCATCGTCCGAGCTGATAAAAGGGTATGAAATCCCTGCCCGGGGCAGCGTTGGCAGCTTAGCTCAGTGGTTAGGGACGCAGTGGGGGTGATTGGAGGTAAACAATTCATACTTTGTCCCCCTCCCCCCGATGCACACAAAAACATAGCCTGGCTGGTTAGGCTAAATTTTTAACTGTACAATAATATCAAAGCATGATCATCAAAAAGATTTGCATACTCTTCAAATATTGAGTTAGGTAAATGGATTAACAGTGGCGGCACCAGCATCAAATTTTCTTGGGGGAAGATGGGGGGGGGGGGGGGGGGGGGATCTGGGTGCAAGACCAACATTTGGGGGTTAAAGACCAAAATTTGGGGGTTAGCGTGCACAAATGTGGGCTTTTAATGTCAAATTGTTTGGAATTAATTTAAAGGTATATTATGTGATCTTTCCATGGAACACCCTCAACATCGAAAAAGAAATTGAAAGCAGATTTTCTTGCAGATTTACATTTCTGATCATAAATCGTACATACATTCCAAGTTACAGGGCGATACAATTCTTAATTACTTCAAAATCATGGTTTTAGAGTGAAAATAAACTGTCGGATATCCGACAACTTATTTTATTCTAGTCTAAATTCACTCTAAAACCCTGATTTTGAGGTAATTAGGAATCGTATCGCTCTGTAACTTGGAATGTATGTACGATTTATGATCAGAAATGTAAATCTGCAAGAAAATCTACTTTCTAAAAAAAAATCATGAATAGAGGGCGCTCTCTGGAAAGTATTACATAATATGCCTTTAACACTTTCCACACAGGCGTCTGCAGATGACACTTCCAAAACTTCACGAAATGTTTCAAAAATGTTAAAATTATTGAATTTTATCACCATATTCGAAATCACCATGAGAAATGTATTAAAGTAAGTACAAACATGCCTATTGGTTCATTAATACTTGAGATAAGACTTTGAAAATTGGGAAAAGATTCTGAAAAATCTTGTTTTGTATAATCATGGTAAAACTAATACCTGCATGGAAATTTTAGGTAATTTTGACATTAAAAGTCAACATTTTCAAAATGGGGTTGGGCTTGAGCTGACTTGGGAGAAAATGGGGGAGGGACAAGGGACTGGGGGAGACTATGAGGATGGCCGTGATTTTACTCAATGTTAATGGTTGTAATGGTTTACACACGATTATGTATTTCCAATAACAAATTTGGTTATGATGAAAATAAATTTGGTGTTTCAAATCAACGTTCTCCGTGTACGGAATCTTTTCATCTTTCCCATCTTTACCATGTAAAATCAATCTTGAGGTTGTCAACAAATTGTTGACTGTCTCAAGACTTCATATAAAGGCTTATTTCAAGAGAAACAAAAGTATAAATGATAACATATTTTAATATTAAACACTAGTAGAATTGTCTTTGATCAAAATCCACACTCAAATAACAGCTATTGGTTTGCCATATTGGCAAATTCCTGATAATGTATTACCCCCCCCCCCCCCCCCCCCCCCCCCCGCCCCCTCCTCCTATAGAGGACATCGGAATTCCAGACTTTTTTCCAACCAATTCCATACTTTTTTGAAGTTTGATCTGGAATTCTATACCTTTTTTGAAGTTTGATCTGGAATTCCATACTTTTTTGAAGTTTGATCTGGAATTCCATATACTTTTCATAGAGGGAGACATGGAATTCCGGACTAAAACATAAAATAATAATTTGTCCTCTATAAGGTGGGGGGGGGGGGGGGTCATTATTATCTGGAATAGCCCATAACAGAAATACATATCGTGTGAGAAATTGTTTTGCATTATATTGAATTAGTAATAATATGCAAAATATGTGCATTATTATCAACCATCTAGAGAAATGTTTCAATGGGTTTTTTCCAGTCCTACCCCACCCAGTTACAAGTGCATTATGCTTGTGCTATTATTGGTAAAACACTTTGAATTTATATTTGTTTGATAGCAAAATACTTCTACAAGTATTTTCTACGCAAAATTATGTTCAATTATGTTCGTGCTTACATAGTGATTTGTTTTGTTTTACAAGAAGTATGTCAAGAAGGTATAGTAATTCTGGGGCACCATGTAAGTAAAGGAGCGTTCCGACGAGGGACATTAACCTAGAGGTTAGCATTAAACTCTTGGTTAACGGCCGTGTGAATCGTGTCATGGTTAACTAACCTCGAGTATAAAGCTGGAATGTTAACCGTAAAGATCTTATCAATTAACTAATCCTAAAACACTAATAACCGAGAGCTAATCAAGAGTGTGACGTGTGCCGTGTGAATCCATCCGTAATGTAAACCGTGCGAGTGAGCTTTTTGATCTGTGACCCAGGCCTTCCCGCAAAACGAAAATGTATAATTCCGGGTCACGCACATGTAAACAGCAATGGCCACGAGCAAAGGTGAGAAGAAAAAAATGCTAAGATTAAAGATCCGTGAACTGATTGGACGTAAGAGGAGACGAGAGTGCTAGTGAAAATATGGAAAGACCCATCCATATCTTTAGGGGCAGAGCTCAGGTCTACGAAAGAGAAAATTGTGTACGAAATCATGCAAGATCAGCTTCATGAAGCTGGTTTCGCGGCGCGATCTGTTTTACAAATATGTTACAAATTAAAACAATTGAAGGACTCATTCAAAGCGGCAGACAAGAAGATGAAGACATCTGGAACAGGCACTGATATGCTTTAATACTGTGCCTATTATACTACGAGTTAGCAAATTAGCAAATGGTCAACGCATACTTCTGGCCATCAGAAAATCGCTCAACCTTGAGTTAAACTCGAAGCTACAGCAGTAGCATCACTATACTCGAGGTTAAGTTTGTCATCTGGACAGGCACTCTGGGTAAGCAGTAAAAAAATTAAGCTCAAGATATAACTATTCTCGAGTTTAGTGGCCGTCTGAACAAGCCTTAACACTTTCCACGCGGCTATTAGTTTTACCATATACAAAACAGATTTTTCAGAAACCTTTCCCAATTTTAAAAGTCTATCTCAAGGATTACTGAACCAATACAAGGCATGTTTGTACTTATTTCAATGCATTTCACATGGTGATTCCAAATATTGTAATGAAATTCAATAATTTGGACATTTTTGAAACATTTTGTAACATTTTGGAGTGTTATCTGCAGTCGCCTGCCACATGGAAAGTGTTAAGTTAAACTAATGGGGCCGTTTACGCTTCAGTCTCTCCTCCTCGTGATGCGTGTTGTCTCCAATGACATCAATCCTATATCGTAAATTGAGAGATTAACAAAGCCTTATAAATTATGCATTAAAACAAAGAAAATCACATAAAATATACTCAAATTTGTCATGTGACACTTCAATAATACTATTCGATCCAAATATTTTTGAAATTAGGTTTTGCAATGTTACTCTTAAACAAACTACAATCTCGGACAATATTGTTGGGACGCTTTTATAGGTGTGTTTAAAAAACTTCCCCTCTCCCCCTAGATCAATGTTGAAAGGGGAAGTACTGGAAGGGGTCAACATTGCCCAGTGAGAGGGGGAGTTATTCATGTTGAGGAAAGGTTACAAGCTTTCCGTCAAAGACAGCAATGTTTCAATAGTGTAAGTTTTGCGGAAACGGGAACATGTTAAAGTATAATTATTTGTTATTAGTAAAGTAAAGTAAAGGCGGTCGATCCTGTAATACCAGGAGTGGAGTGTCCGTCTCTCTTTCAAAGCAATAGGGCCAGACTCACTCCTTTTTTATAATGTTGCTGTGTGGGGCTCGCTACACCTCCTCCACAGCGAGTCTGTTACCTTCCCAGCACTGAAGAATGCCGGTACCCATTCAAATACACCTGGGTAGAGAGGAGTAATTGCGGTAAAGTGCCTTACTCAAGAGCACAACATGTTGACCACAGCGGGACTCGAACCCACAACCTTTTAGATCACGAATCCAGTGCTCTACCCACTGCACCACACATGCCCTTTTTTCTTCTTCTTCTCAAATCATGTAAAATCAGCCGTTTTTTGGCCAAAAATATGTTGAAGATTTTTACATATTTTGATGACATTTTAGGTTAATTTTTTTTTTAATTTAAAAAAGAAGAAAAAACTCGACCGACCGTACCTACTTGACAGGTCGGTTCGCCCGTAAAAAAGTTGGTTTTTTTCGTCACCTAAGCTTGCCATTACCCTTATAACATGATTCTCACAACATTATGGACGAGAATGATTCTCATCCATATAGACATTTGGTACATACATAAACTTTGTTGAGCCACTTGACCCATTTGGGTGCATCTTTCATGAGTCAGGTGCAATGTGACTCACTTACTGAAAGTGGTGAGTCAGAAATGACTCAAGTAGAAACCGAATAATGAGTCAAATTACTCAAATAGGTTCTGACTCGTTCTCAACAGATGTGAATTGACGCACAAGTTGTCAGAAATGAGTCAAGATCAACTTCTGACCTATTTACATGAGTCATGTGTTGATTCCGCAAAAATTGGCACTGACTCATTCGCAACAGTTTTTAATTGACTCACATTACATCGGATGAGTCAAGATTGACTTTGTACAACAAAAATGAGTCCAGTTCGAATCTGAGAGCGAATCAGCATTCTACAAATTCAGTAGCAGATGATAGAAGTGCCGCGTTCAGCACAGATCTGTACGTAGAATATTTATTCAAAACAAAGTAAAGTTTTAACAGCCAGTGCAACCAAACAAGACTTCTTTCTCGGCAGTGGGCAGTGACTTTATTGTGGCACAATATACGGGTTAACAACCACAACAGATGTAAGCTTACATACATACATACATACATAATCTTTATTTATTCATGATACACAGGTCAACATAATACAGCTGTTTTTCACTGAGGCCATGATAAAGTCGATTTAACATATTACATACAATTAATACCTTTAAAATTACATGATTAAATAATATTCATTGAATCTGATACAGATTAATGAAACAAAGTTACAAAAAAGTTTTGAACATATCATTAGATGAATCATTACAAGTTACAACCGACTCATTCGCTTAAGGCGGCTAATAAATATACTAAGATTAGGGGAATCTTGAATATTTTGGTCAAGTTTGTTCCATTCAATAGCACCTCTATATGAAAAACTGCGTTTTCTAAAATTGGTTTAGGTTTAGGTATAATATTAATAACATTATACTTACTTCTACGTAAATTGTAATTATTAATATCATTGTACAAAAGTAGATCTTTCAAATATGAGGGTGCAGTGCTGTTGATGATTTTATATGACAAAATATTACAGTTGTATATTTGTCTGATATTAAGTGGTAGCCATTTTATTTAAAATCAGATCCTCATAGTATGGAAACCAAAAGGCGAATGAGGTACAAATGAGCCAAATGGGCATAGCAAAACAACAAACAAAGGGCTGCTCGCGGGCACCTGGAAGTGGCCGTGAATGGTCAAACGGTAACCAAGGACGCCCACAATTAAATGACAATGACCATTGACAATTACCGCATCGTTGGTTAAAAGAGTTTGGGCTTTATTGAGCACAAACTGTATTACACTACAATGTGCCTACAAACCAACAAAGTATTGCTGTCAGAGAAGTTGAGAGGTGAGTCGACACAAAGGAGAATTTGGTATTAGGTAGCATTTGGTTGCCTACCGCCTCACGCATTTATTTCACAAACCTTTCTTCACGCATTTATTTCACATACATTTATTTTTTATATTTTTTATAACCTGCCACGGCTGCAACCAAATGCGAATGATATGATCGCATGCTTGGTAACCAAGAACACAATCAAAAAGCGCGGGGGAAAGCCGGATGCCGCACGGAATTATAGGAAAAAAGGTCGCGAGAAAAACCGGAAGTTGTCAGACCCAGCGATTATGCGACGCCAGCAATTTAGCATAGGGGTGCTCAACTCCCGGGCAGCAAATTAGTTTTTCTCGCACTAGTACATCGGAAAACTTTATTATCAAAAGCCAACATGAGAGAATTTTCTGGCATTATCAAAACATAGAATAAAAGATTACACTTGTTTTATTTAGGTAAATGATGGTAATTTTCCGAATATCAATGGCACTTTAGTGAAAACGAGGGGGATAAATTGATGCCTGTCCGCCCACAGCACAGCACTCAGTAACAGCACCTGGCATTGTATGATGTGCTTGATTTATCAAAGTTGCAAACAAGGATTTGATAAGATATGCCTTGTTTACAGACCATCACATCTATAAAAAATTTAAAAAAAATTAAATACCCACAAAACTGGGACAAGCAAACAGGGACATGCAAGATAGGGAATGGGTACAGGCAAAGGCTGTACTTCTAAACCCTATAGGAATTTGGTTGACAAAGTATGTGCAAACAAATAGTGTAGGGTCATTGAATGGAAGCCAGCCAAATTGCCTCCAAAATAGGGGCAGGGGGGTGTGGGGGTTCTTTAAGTGAAAGCCTAGCAAAACTTTGGACATAGTAGGGTTGATATGTTTCAACTTTTCTTCTTAAAATAAAGATATCTGAGTGAAGGTGGTTACATTTTTAAACATATGGGGTCATGGGCAGGGGTGTACCTTCATTTTTTCTCCAACCAGCCAGCCGGGCTGGTAGCATGTAAAAGTTACCAGCCCGACTGTAAACTTACCAGCCAAACAAGTAATCTTCATTTACCAACAGCAAAATTCTTACCGGCCAGGCGGGCGTGTATATTTGAAAAGTTACCCGCCCGCCGCAAAAGTTACTCGCCGCAAAAGTTACCCGCCACAGGCGTGCGGGCGGGTACTAAGTACAGCCCTGGTCATGGGTGAGGACAAAGGTCACAGGTAGGGTCTCAACAACCCTGTGTACCCTATATATGGGAGCGACCCAAGAAACCAAACTTACAAGCCTTGTACAATTCAAGTGCAAAACAAAGGGAAATCTGATACTTTATCCCATATACCTGATTATCAGCTAGTTTTTTTCAAGATCATGATCTAATTCAATAGGTGTTTTTTTCAATGTCAACAATTTTAACCATCCAAATTGCTTATTGTGACCAGTCACATCAAAAAGGACATGTTGTCGGCAAAAACAGTTTTGAGATAGAGGCCAATTTGGTGAAATATAAAGAAAATAATAGAAAAAAATATACTTCTTCAAATCATCTTCCAACATGGTATCATGTCAAAGCTTAAAATGTGCTCTTTTTAAGTCAAACCAATAACTCAGATTTGACTCGGGCCTCCATCATGTCCATTTTGACGTGACTGGTTACATATTGTTGCCCAATTTTGCCAAACAAATGATAATTATTTCTAGCCCATCTCTAGTTATTTATGCCTGAGATGGTGTGTACATCTTTCCTTCCCTCCTCATTCCGTATTTGATGGATGAGTGTTACATTCTTCTTCTCAAGTATGTGCGGAGCATTGCGGAGGATGTGCTGCTTCAAGACGTGTACAATCTTACTACTATAGACTTATATTACTTGCATCAAGTCTGATGGTTAAGTGTCATTAAAATTAAAAATGTAAAGTCAAGTATAATTAGCTCAGCTAGAATTTCAAGTTTTTTGGGGATAAATATTTTAAGGAATAACTTTGACAATTTGAAATGTCAATTTGATACCAATTTGATAGTTGATATTTAAAGAAAACCTTGACATTATTAATTGTGTATAATAACCACAGCAAAAAGTGCAGATAATTGTCCCTCAAAGACAAAAAGAGATCTTAATACCAACAAAAGGAGCCTTTTGAATGCTTCAAAATGACACCTTTGTGATTAAGATTGAATACTACTTTATGATTTTATGAAGACAAATTAATGTAAACTTGTCTTTTTTTCTTTGTTTTTCCATGTCTTATACCATCAACATCTTAAAATGCATTTTACCGACAACTGCACCCCTTTTGCCGCGACAGTACTCAAAAGTGTGTGAATATCTGATTGGTCAATCAGATATCTTATTATCAGATACTATTCTTTGACATGTTAGATCAAGATCAAGCTCAATAGTGTTGTCTTTTCAACAACAACAACAACAACAACAACAGCAAATTGAAAAGATTGAAAATTGTGCCATTTTGATCCCTTCTCTAGTTATTTATGCCTGAGATGGTGTGTACATCTTCCTTCCCTCCTCATTCCGTATTTGATGGATGAGTGTTACATTCTTCTTCTCAAGTATGTGCGGAGCATTGCGGAGGATGTGCTGCTTCAAGACGTGTGAAATCTTACTACTATATAGACTTATATTACTTGCATCAAGTCTGACGTTTAAGTGTCATTAAAATTAAAAATGTAAAGTCAAGTATAATCAGCTCAGCTAGAATTTCAAGTTTTTAGGGGATAAATATTTCAAGGAATAACTTTTTTTTGATACCAATTTTATGTTGATATTTAATGAAAGCCTTGACATTATCAATTGTGTATAGCCACAGCAAAAGGTGCAGTTAATTGTCCCTCAAAGACAAAAAGAGATCTTAATACCAACAATAGGAGCCTTTTGAATGCTTCAAAGTGATACCTTAATGATTAAGATTGAATACTACTTTCTGATTTATGTAGACAAATTACTGTAAAATTGTCTTTATTTTATGAAGACAAATTACTTTAAAATTGTCTTTATTTTCTTTGTTTTTCCATGTTATATACCATCAACATCTTAAAAGGCATTTTACCGACAACTGCACCCCTTTTGCCATGACAGTACTCAAAAGTGTGTGAATATCTGATTGGTCAATCAGATGCCTTATTATCAGATACTATTCTTAGATCAAGATCAAGATCAATAGTATTGTCTTTTCAACAACAACAACAACAGTAAATTGAAAATATTGACAATTGTGCCATTTCGATCCGTTCTCTAGTTATTTATGCCTGAGATGGTGTGTACATCTTCCTTCCCTCCTCATTCCGTATTCGATGGATGAGTGTTACATTCTTCTTCTCAAGTATGTGCTGAGCATTGCGGAGGATGTGCTGGCAGTGCTGGATCAAGACGTGTGAAATCTTACTAAGGCCAACAACAAAAAAGAAGTTTACTTGCCCTTTCAAGGCCAGAGTCTGGGTCGGACGGGCAGATTTTTTTATTTTTATTAATTTAAACAGGGAGATACTACACAAAAACACGTTTTGAAGATTTTTTTTTTTTTTTTTTTTTATTTTTTATTTATTGATTTCTTTTTTTTTAACAAGCAAATACTACTCAAAAACACATTTTCATCTTTCTTTATTGTTATGTGCTTCTTTCAAATTTTGTTTTTTACTTTGAAAAATGTTTTTAAAAAAAATAGCGACCCTAGATTTCCGAAAATTCGGGAAGGGCAAGTCACCTTTTTTGTTTTTGGGCCTAAAAGTACTTTGTATTACTTGTATCACTATCAAGTCTGATGAAGATTAAAAATTCAACAGCAAAAGTAAGCTACATTCAAGTTTTTAGGATAAATATTTTAAGGAACAATTTGAAATATTAATTTAGTGATTTCATATCGATAGCTGATATTTGCATGTGCATGGTCAAATGTCTGGTCTATTATAAATTGTATGGGCTACAAGAAGTATCTCACACATGGTTTGACTATAAATATACTTCCTTTTGACAGAGCATGTGGGTTTTTTTCTTCTTCATAACTCGTGTGTGGATAAGAAAGGTGTATCTTACACATACACTCTTAGAAAAAATGGTTCGTTTAAGAACCCTTTTTTGTCCCGCGGGGAGCACCTTTTGGCCTAAAAGGTTCTAAAAAGAACCTTAGAATGGTTCTTTGAAGAACTTTCAAATTTTAAATAAGACCTAAAGGTATATTTACTTTTTTGTTTTTATGTAATATGCAAATTCAAGAGAAATGTAAACAAATTTAATCCTTTTCAACTGTTAAAAATCATTTCTTCTTGGCTAAAAACATTTTTTACCGTTTTACCAAGAACCATTGAGGGTTCTCCATAATTTTTTCCCAAAAGGTTCTTGAAGCTTGAGGAACCATTTTCTTGGCTAAAGAACCCTTTCAGAACCTTTTTTGGTTCTAAAAGGAACCCTATAGAAATTTCATTGGGTTCCTTTTAGAACCAAAAAAGGTTCTGAAAGGGTTCTTTAGCCAAGAAAATGGTTCCTCAAGCTTCAAGAACCTTTTGGGGAAAAATTATGGAGAACCCTCAATGGTTCTTGGTAAAACAGTAAAAAATGTTTTTAGCCAAGAAGAAATGATTTTTAACAGTTGAAAAGGACTAAATTTGTTTACATTTCTCTTGAATTTGCATATTACATAAAAACAAAAAAGTAAATATACCTTTATGTCTTATTTAAAATTTGAAAGTTCTTCAAAGAACCATTCTAAGGTTCTTTTTAGAACCTTTTAGGCCAAAAGGTGCTCCCCGCGGGACAAAAAAGGGTTCTTAAACGAACCATTTTTTCTAAGAGTGTAGTTCCTTAAGTAAAAATGTGCTTCCATTTGTCATGTTTTACTTTTAAGTAAAAGATTTAAAAATCTAAGAAAGGGGGTAACATTATTTTGATCTTGCCAGGTCCCATTTAGCGAGGGATTTTGTGTGTAGACACAGTTCAGAAACTTAACAAATCGCAATTTGTCCTTAGTGCTAAATTTGTAAAAATAAATATTTGTGAAGTAACTACATGTACAACGCATAATTTCTGTCGATTTATACGTAAAACGGTAATCTATACTGATTGAAAAGGATCAAGATCGAAGAGGACTATATGGGACAAACAAAGAGCAGGTATTGGCTGGATTCGTATTGCAAAGTCAAATGAGAGCACTTACTAGACGACTGAGTATGCCTTTAAATGAAAAGGTAAAGCTTTATCATACTCCAGAGATACTTTGAACGACGCCCTTGGCAAGAGCGCCACCATTTGAGAAGCACCGGGATTTGCATGATGTCTCTTCTTACAATCACTTGTAAGACGAGAGAGAACTTGCAACTTTAATTTTAATATATTTCATATCCACTTGGCCCTTAACACTTTCCACGCGGCAGGCGGCTGCAGACGACATTCCAAAATGTCACAAAATGTTTAAAAAATATCAAAATTATGGATTGTCATTACCATATTTGGAATCATCTTGAGAAATGCATTGACATAAGTACAAACATGCCTATTATCGGGTCAGTAATCCTTGAGATAGACTTTGAAAATTGTGAAAGGTTTCTGAAAAATCTGTTTTGTGTATGGTAAAATAATAGCCGCGTGGAAAGTGTTAAGCTTATAAAGTTCATTCTAAATATCACCACTTGTTTCCATCGGTACTTCTAGTTCAGATGGTTATGTCAACATCGTAGTGACACAACATTTCTAACAAAATAAAGCCACTGTTTGTTTTTATTTGCCGTTAACACTTTCCACGGGACAGGCGTCTGCAACATTTCACAATATGATTCAAAAATATCAAAATTATTTAATTTCATTACCATATTTGGAATAACCATGAGAAATACAATGAAATAAGTACAAACATGTCTAGTATTGGTTCAGTAAACCTTGAGATACACTTTGAAAGTTTGGAAAGGTTTCTGAAAAATCTGTTTTATATGGTAAAACTCAGTAGCCGCGTGGAAAGCGTTAAAGAAAATACAAAGTAGATTTTGTGATTACTGAAATTGATCAAATGGATAGAATGCACTAGAGAAACTAACAGCGTGTTTTTATTAAGCAAACCGGCTTTTACCCGTCTTATAAAAAGCAGGATAAAAGCCGGTTGCTCGTGTGAGAGACGTGTTTTTATTGCAGTTCGATAAACAAACTTGCCGGCTGCCGCTGACCTCATTATAATAAATGCCAGCGAAAGGTCATACACATCTGTTTGCATTTAATTGTCAGGTGATCGTGCATCGTGTGCCCACTTCCGCTTTTCCACCGGCAAACGCGCTGAGCAGGAACCGTGCGTGTTTATACTGACGAAAGACTGCTTTTCCTAACCGGTTTCAACCGCTATTATCCTTGGTTTCGAAGGATAAAAGGCATCTAAAATCCAGGAGAAATAAACCGGTACGAGCGGGCAAATGCCGGTGGTGGTGTGTTTTTACTGGGGGATTTTAATCCGTTAGCAGTCATATGCCTGCTTTTTTTCGTCAGTAAAAACACGCTGTATGTGAGTTATATTAACCCTTACCCTGCTATTCAAGATTTTCCACGGTGACCCTATGTTGGTAACCCCATCTCATTTCATCTCATTTGAAGCAGGATATGGCAGGGCTGTTAGTACCTGCCCACACACCCGGTGTAAATTTGGAGTCGGGCAGGTAACTTTAAAAAAATACACGCCCGGCTAGTCGGTAAGGATTTTGCTGCTGGTAAATATGCATCTAACATGATATCTGGGATGCATAGAAAATATGATATCTTGTTGACAAGTAGTAGCAAAATATTTAAAAATTCTATCGTAATAATTCCTGTTCATGATATGTAACACCTAATATTGCCAACATGTATTGAAAACCATATTATGTTACATAATTTCAGAATAGAGGTATGCTGCCGCATTGAGAATAATTTGCATTACATTTATTTTGATGACAGTACGTACAGGCTATGATTGTGTTGTCCAACGGATGTTCAAACAGCACTTCTGAGTGACATTTTGGCCCTTGTGCTCGGAAAATAAAAATATAATTCAGTGGGATCCGTTGGATCCACACCACTAAATAAATCCCCTACATCTTGCTTATAAAAGCAACTGGTTGCTTCAACTTTACATTTTGGATGAAGATCATGGTCTTGACTTTCCTGCAAACAACAGCAATCTTCCATTATTTATTTAGTGGTGTGGACTCAGTTGGCTAGCTCGATTTCGTGTTTTCTTAATTTATCAAAAACGAAGCCCCTTGGTAGCCCACCATTATAGAATTTGTGGCAATTCAGACAAATAAATGGGACACTGATTCAAGAGTTCAAGATTTTAAAAGGTTTTCTTTACATCTCCTCAGATATCTTAAGATTATCTGTTGGGCTGATGGATTCACACCACTAAATGAAACAGTTGAATTGGGTGGGATGACACTCCTCAAGGAGCGTGTTTCTGCTGGGGAAGAAACCGCTAATAAACGCTAAGTTTGCCCAATAGAAACAGGCAGAACCCGGCAATAATCGGTAATAATCTAGGACCAATGCATGTCCATGATGTAATAACCCAATGGTGTACTACATGTAGTTCAGTATGATAATACAGTGTCATGGATTAGGTCTTAAACGAGAGCATCAATGATGCAGAAGCTCACTACAGCTGAGAATTTGGGAAAATTCTTAACTCATAACACATGTCTATATATGAAGAGCTTTGTTGCAAAAGGGCTATGGTGCATTTTTTTTTCAAAAATGAGTTTGATATAGAAATGTATAGGGAAAATCTTATGTTTCAAGGAAACAAAGTCATTTTTTTTCAAAAAGACATTTTTCAAAAAGTCATTTTTCAAAAAGTAATTTTCAAAAAGTCATTTTTTTTCTCATTGTAAACAGCCATTGAAATTGTTGTTTTGTTGCAAAAGGGCCTGTGTCGAGAATTAAATCGGGATACAGGCCCTTTTGCAACAAAACAACAACTGTTGGCTGTTTACAATGAGATGTAGGTCTTTTTGAAGAAAAAATGACTTTATTTCCTTGAAACATATGATTGTGACCTATACATTTCTGTATCAAACTTATTTATTTTAAATGATTGAAATAAATGATTTTTTTTGTGTGGTATTTTTTCTCTATGTACAAACAGATGGAATTTTGTTGCAAAAGGGCCTAGGCCTACATCCAAATTTTCAAAAAATGTAAACATGATTTTATTTTATTTTTGAAAACTAGCACATTTGGAATGTATTTCAATTTAAATTAGTATGTAGTGTACCTCTTTCATAATCCATTCAGTTTTTCAATTGCTCAACTTGAATATTTAGAAACAGTTTTTTTGACTTTTTCTCAATAAGAGCCAAAGTGGATGCAGGCCCTTTTGCAAAAAACCTCTTCATATTGTAAACCACTATAATCTGTCCAGCATTATAACAAATGATGCAAAGCTCGAATCCATATTATACCTTACATGAAACAAGAATTATCTATATAATCATGATAATAATACGCTACGCTACTCTCTGTCTGTTTGTTTGTCTGTATGTGCGCGCTTTTTCGTCGCCTTCCCGGGGTCGGGCGGCGTTCAAACTCGGTGGGTGGGTGCAGCTCGGTCCCCGCAAGAGCAAGTTTGCATTCGCTAGAGCGTACGAGGTCAAAGGTCATCTAGGGGTCAACTTTTTGAAGTTGGTCGGATCGTGCTTAAACTTGGTGATCTCGATGCGTGGCGAGCGTGGCCAAAATAAAACGTGTTAGCGTTTGTCGGGTATTCCGGGGTCAAAGGTCGTCTAGGGGTCGAATTTTCAAAGTTTGTCCGATCGGGCTTGAACTCGGTGACGGGATGCCCGGATACGAGTAAAGCGTGGACAAAATAAAACGGCTTTGCTTTTCTTGGGTCGTCCGGGGTCAAAGGTCGTCTAAGGGTCGAATTTTCAAAGTTTGTCCGATCGGGCTTAAACTTGGGGACGGGAAGCCCGAATGTGAGTCGAGCGTGGAAAAAATAAAACGCCTTTGCTTTTCTTGAGTCGTCCGGGGTCAAAGGTGATCTAGGGGTCGAATTTTTAAAGTTTGTCCGATCGGGCTTAAACTCGGTCGATGCGAGGCGAGCGTGGCAACAAAAAAACGGGTTAGCGTTTGTCGGGTCTTCCGGGATCAAAGGTCATCTAGGGGTCGAATTTTCAAAGTTTGTCCGATCGGGCTTAAACTCGGGTGACGGGAAGCCCGAATACGAGTCGAGCATGGAAAAAATAAAACGGCTTTGCTTTTCTTGGGTCGTCCGGGGACAAAGGTCGTCTAAGGGTCGAATGTTCAAAGTTTGTCCGATCGGGCTTTATGCATGCCTTCTACAAACCACCAAACCCGAGAACCGACAAACCCTGGGTGACCGCCCAAACCCGAGAACAGACAAACCCCGGGTGACCGCCTAGTATATATATTATTATGCATTCACTGTTCACCATGTAAGCACATTTGCCCTTCTATATGCTTCGGTTGAGATTTCATAAGATCAAGAAATAGTCTCTTTCTGGTATTAAAACAAAATATTGCCAAACATCTTGGATATTAAATGGTGCGACCTAATGGTAGATGATTGTTCTCTTTTGTAATGTGTGAAGGTTCAATAAATAATATGTACAGAGATGAATAACTTGGGTACATAACAATGGCAAAATACAACACCTATTTTATGAAAATATGCATAATTTAATGAAAATAATAATATTTACAGGTCACCAAACTCCCATGGCCCCTGGATCTTAGGCCAATTAAAAATAAAACAAGTTTCTCGTGCTAACTTTGTGAAAAAAAGAAGATGAGGTTATTTTTTTTCTTCTTCCCAAAATGGCGAATGCCCCTTTTTCCAAAACTGGTTTCGCTTTTTCCAACATGGTGGAAATGTTTTTGCTTCAAAATGGCCGCCACTTTTCTAAGACTAGCTTTATAACCTTAAAATGGGTACATACTGGAAACTGCTCGCGATATTTTACATGTTTATTTTAATATAACACAAGGATTTATTCTCTACTTTTTCTCTTTCAGGACTACAAAGCTAAATAAGAAAAGATGTGTATTCTAGATTTACAAAATATCAGTGTGATCTCAGGAATATATTGATAAATAAATCAGTTCCAGCCAAAAACGACAAACAAATGTTCCGAAGACCACACTGGTATTTTAAAACACCAGTTTTACCCACAGTTTATTTATATCATCTGATGATACAGTTTAATTTGTATCATGTTTTGATAATTAACAGTTTGCCTGTTATGTTGTTCTTTGATTTTAACAGGGTTTTTTAAATATTGACACGTTCTCAATTTACAACATCAGTGTGATCTTGAGAACATTCAAAAAATAAAAATTGAAGAAGAAAAAAAATGAGAAAAAAAATTGAAGAAAAAGAAATTGAAGAAGAAAAAAAAATTGGAAAAAAAAAGAATTGAAGAAAAAAACTATTTTTTGACGCGGCGGCAAAAATGGATGCGCACGCGCGGGGAAGAGAAACTACTATTTTTTTATTTGGCCTTTTAAATGGTGCGCCACTTTGACTTTGGTAATGCCACAAAAACCAGTTGGCGAATTGGCGTTCTCTTCTGGATGGTTCAATAAGTAACAATAACATCTACCGAGGTGATTGGTTTAGGGGAATATTAAGAATAAGATAGGCTTTTCCTCTGATATCAAAATAGTATATAACCATACATCATAGCCTAGGCATAGGCTGGGATTTTCGGGAATTAGTGCTCCCGGGACTCGATTTTTTTTTTCGGGCGGGACTCGGGATTTACGAAAATTGGTAGTCCAGATTTTCGAGGAAGTGAAAACGCAATAAAATATACTAAATGTCCACCAAAGTGTACTATACTGTAGATATCTACTTCTCTGTGTTGTCTTCATTTATTATTGTCAAATCTGCACCGGTTTTAATCACCTTCCGGACATTAACATTACATATTAAAATCGCGATTCGTTCAAGATTTACCATCAGAATAATTTTGTGTACTACCAAAATGCATAAAACTTTCATAAGTGCAACCAAATGTGCACAATGAAGCGAATTTTAGAGCAACATCGTGCGTACGTAAACACACCGCTCTGCCGATGTGAGCGGCGCCATACTCTTGGGTTCCTTTTTTAGTAGGAGAACCGTATGAGGAACGTTCAGGCGGGGTTGGACGATGATGTATTATTTATTATAAAGTACCCCTTTTCATTTTATATTTGGTTTATTTTGTACTCACGTCTAGGCTTTATCAGCCTTTCGACTCACTCGTAGTCATTTTTTATCTGCGAACGTTTTCAGAATTTTACTTTTACTGTAAATTAACGATATCGAAAGCTTAACAGTGGAAAAAACTGGCTGGTTCCACAAACGTCGTTGAAGCAGTTCAGCTGCCAGATTTGTTTACCATTTTAAATGATCAATATTCATGACATACGATGCATAATTAATTAAATGTTACCATATATGGCAAGATCATGATTCGAACGATACCAAATTTATATAGGTAAGTCAGTGCGTAGTAGTGTCGCCTATCTATGGAAAATACGATGTATTTGGAAGATAAATCACCACTTTAGGACACAGTTTGCCTCAATAAAGGCATGATTTTAGTACTTCCTCCCTCACCAATAAATTTGATTTTGTTTAACTGAGGGTTAAAGTATACATATTGAAGATCAAAAAATGACGAAAAACAAAAATTGATATCCGCCAGATTTTTCACCCCCCCCCCCACCCCTTTTTCAACTTTGACGAGCTTTATCTCGAAATACCCTGTGCGACTTATGTCTGGTTTCGTCGGAGCGGGTCACATATTATTATAATTATATCATGAATAATAATGATCTCTAACCCCCTCCTGTCATGATTTCTGTAGTAAGCCAATCACAATGAGACAAACACGCATGTACATCATGATACATGCATGCCGTGTGTTAATCAAATTTGATGTCATAGCGATTTACACGTATTTTCAATACAGTTTTGACAATAAAGAAAATAACGCGAAATTGCCTATTTTGTCGAATGGCAATCTAACTCATTTTATAACATATTCATGCGATCATATTGTTTCACTATCTCAAGTACATTTCCCGACAAATACCACTTGTGTGACCAAGATAAAACCATATTTCACAGTCGCACTTTCCCCTTGACCTATACCGTGACCCTTCGCGTCGGGTCGCTTAAGCTTACCTGTAGTAAGCTAAAAATGATGAATTGCCCTTTCAACTCTATTTTGGGGGGTCGGTAGGTTGATTTTTTAAATTTTTTTAATATTTTTTAATTTTTTTAGATTTCAAAGAATGACCAAATCACACTGGGATACTCTGAGGTTTATAATTTTAACTAAATCTTGATATTAAAAAGACAAAGTCTGGTGGCATGGATAATACAAAAATCAGAGCTGGGTCACATAGGGGTCAATTGAGGTCATTGAGGGGACGAATTTGTAATTTCTAAAATTAGAAATAAAACATTTTTTCTTCTTCTTTTTTTAGATTTCAAAGAATGACCAAATCACACTGGAATACACAGAGGTTTATAATTTAACTATATTTTGATACTAAAAAGACAAAGTCTGGTGGCTAGGATAAATATTTCAGAGTTGGGTCACATAGGGGTCAATTGAGGTCATTCAGGTGACGAATTTGGGGTGTTTTTGGGGGGGTTTGTTTTTGTTTTTTTGTTTTTTTATAATTTTTTTGTTTTTAAATGCGACTGAGTTTTTCCCGATTTTTACGGTCGGTCGGGAAAGAGCAATCCAACATTTTGTTTTAGGCCTTATGTAAGCTATTTCTTAGGTTGGTCAGGAGGAGGAGGAGTGTTATACATCTAAACTAATACATGATCAGCCAATACAATCAATATTCTCGGAGAGCTTCTGAAATGGGACATGCCAGTATCTATATAGTTAGACATAAGTTAAATAATGCAATTTTCTATCAAGAATTTGAGGAAAGTCACATCCGTAACTTTTCAAGTTCTATTCTGGTAAAATCCCAGGTTATGCAGGATGATATATCAAAAATAAAATAAACATTTTGTGACAAAAAATAATCTCAATAAGATGTATTATTCTACAAATCTAATGCGTCTTTTTCACTAATGGACAAAATTCAGGTGGTAAAAATTCTACCGTTTACTCTGTACCCCAATATTTTGAACACAGAGTGTTATTTGTTTGCAGCGTCCAACCTTCCAGAAAATTGTATGCGTGGCTGAATTCTCAGAACAGATAACAAGTTTTCTGAAACTCTATTTATTATAAAATACATATGTTCACATTGTCTTCTTCTCAAAATGTGCGAAATTAAAATCATTGCAAAAAATGTAAGCTTTCATAGATCATGCGGTGTGTTGCATCTCACCTAAGACCCCCAATAGCCATGCCGTATACTAAGCACTGAACACGTTTGCTAAGCACTGAACACAGTAAGTCACACATCCTTGAAAACTCTAGGGAAACGCCGCCGCAAAACAAAATCTCAGTCAATTTCTTTTTCCAGGCAAATTTGAAAGGGAAACCAGACTCCTTACATGGCCCGTAAACTGTTAACATCCCGATCTGGGTGTCTACTCAATAACGCATTGAAGATGAAATACGAGTAAATTACACACTTGTGTTTGCATATAAATAGAAATGTTCACAACGTTTTAGCACATCTAGCTCGTAGGCAACACCTCAGGGTTAATATCAAATAAATAAAGTCACAGTGTTTTCGAAAATTGACTTGATTTATTTGATATTATTTAACGCCGATGCAGCTCTCTGTACTATTATTTACCTCAGCGTTAAGGTGTGTTGTTGCGCATGTGAAACCGTATGCAATCAGTGTCTGTTAAAATTGTCAATTACAGCAATTTTTACCTGAAAATCTAAGAAACTATATTTGTCTGAAGTTTGTAATGAGAGTATAAAAGGACATTTTCATCAACAGTGATTGATTTGTTAAAAAGTTTAGTTAACACTCTCCACGCGGCTATTAGTTTTACCATTATACAGAACAGATTTGTCATAAACCTTTCTCAACTTTCAAGGTCTATCTCAAGGATTACTGAACCAATATGTGGCATGTTTGTACTTACTCAATGCATTTCTCACGGTTATTCCAAATATGGTAATAAATTTCAATAATTTCGATATTTTTGAAACATTTTGTGAAGTTTTGGAATGTCGTCTGCAGATGCCTGCCACATGGAAAGTTTTAAGGCCAAATAAAAAACAAGTTTGTTTCAGAAGACTGTACGTGTAGTTTTTAAAATTCGCATTTCAGCCCATAACATTTTTCCCCTATTTAAAAACCGATCTTTTGTACATGCGTACAGTCAAAAGGAATATGTGGACCAATTTTGACGATCCTAGGTCATTTCACTAAATTGGAAATGCGTTTTAAGTGAAAATCACCTTTTGACCCCTAGTGACCCCTTCTTGACCTTTGACCTGGTTAATATGATTGACTTATTTTCTTGCCTCATCAAACCAAACAAGATGCAACAAACCCGGTCCAAATCGGAGCATGTCTTAACTTTTCCCCCTGTAAAGTTCAATGACCCCTAGTGACCCCGTATGACATGTCACTTTTAATCGCTGAACACCCTATATGTGCATGGACCCACGGAATCTTTTGACCAATTGTGAAGGTCATGAGTCATTTCCTCTGAGACAAGATGCATTTTAAGCGATCGAATTGAAAATTTACATTTTGACCCCTAGTGACCCTTTCTTGACCTTTGACCTGGTCAATATCATTGACTTATATTCTTGGCTCATCAAACCAAACAAGATGCAACAAACCCGGTCCAAATCGGAGCATGTCTTAACTTTTACCTCTGTAAAGTTCAATGACCCCTAGTGACCCCATATGACATGTCACTTTTAATCGCTGAACACCATATATGTGCATTGACCCAAGAAATCTTTTGACCAATTGTGAAGGTCATGAGTCATTTCCTCTGAGACAAGATGCATTTTAAGTGATCGAATTGAAAATTTACATTTTGACCCCTAGTGACCCCAAATGATTTTTAATTTTAAAAACAGTTCTTTTGTATATGCGTACGGTCATAAGGAATATGTGGACCAATTTTGACGATCCTAGGTCATTTCACTAAATTGGAAATGCGTTTTAAGTGAAAATCACCTTTTGACCCCTAGTGACCCCTGTGTGACCTTTGACCCCAAACCGTGAACACCCTATATGAAGGTCTGGTGGGGGGTCCTACTGACCAAGTCTGGTGATTGTAGCATGTAAACTGTAGGAGAAGATGCATTTTGTAGGTGGGTTTGAGGAAAGAAGATGAAGAAGATGAAGATGAAGAAAGAAACGGCAGAGATACAGAACCTCGATTTTTGGTTAAATAATGCAATTTTCTATCAAGAATTTGAGGAAAGTCACATCCGTAACTTTTCAAGTTCTATTCTGGTAAAATCCCAGGTTATGCAGGATGATATATCAAAAATAAAATAAACATTTTGTGACAAAAAATAATCTCAATAAGATGTATTATTCTACAAATCTAATGCGTCTTTTTCACTAATGGACAAAATTCAGGTGGTAAAAATTCTACCGTTTACTCTGTACCCCAATATTTTGAACACAGAGTGTTATTTGTTTGCAGCGTCCAACCTTCCAGAAAATTGTATGCGTGGCTGAATTCTCAGAACAGATAACAAGTTTTCTGAAACTCTATTTATTATAAAATACATATGTTCACATTGTCTTCTTCTCAAAATGTGCGAAATTAAAATCATTGCAAAAAATGTAAGCTTTCATAGATCATGCGGTGTGTTGCATCTCACCTAAGACCCCCAATAGCCATGCCGTATACTAAGCACTGAACACGTTTGCTAAGCACTGAACACAGTAAGTCACACATCCTTGAAAACTCTAGGGAAACGCCGCCGCAAAACAAAATCAATGCATTTCTCGTGGTGGTTCTAAATATGGTAATGAAATTCAATAATTTTGAATTTTTTTAAACAATTTGTGAAATTTTGTAATGTCGTCTGCAGCCGCCTGCCGCGTGGAAAGTGTTAAGCTTAGAAAGTTCATTCTAAATATCACCACTTGTTTCCATCGGTACTTCTAGTTCAGATGGTTATGTCAACATGGTAGTGACGCAACATTTCTAACAAAATAAAGCCACTGTTTGTTTTTATTTGCCGTTAACACTTTCCACGGGACAGGCGTCTGCAACATTTCACAATATGATTCAAAAATATCAAAATTATTTAATTTCATTACCATATTTGGAATTACCATGAGAAATACATTGAAATAAGTACATACATGCCTAGTATTGGTTCAGTAATCCTTGAGATAGACTATGAAAGTTTGGAAAGGTTGCTGAAAAATCTGTTTTATATGGTAAAACTAGTAGCCACGTGGAAAGCGTTAAAGAAAATACAAAGTAGATTGTGTGATTACTGAAATTGATCAAATGGATAGAATGCACTAGAGAAACTAAGTGAGTTGTATTAACCCTAACCCTGCTATTCAAGATTTTCCATGGTGACCCTATGTTGGTAACCCCATCTCATTTCATCTAATTTGAAGCAGGATATGGCAGGGCTGTATAGTACCTGCCCACACACCCGGTGTAAATTTGGGGTCGGGCGGGTAACTTTTAAAAAAAAAAACACCTGGCTAGCCGGCAAGGATTTGCTGCTGGTAAATATGCATCTGACATAATATCTGGGATGCGTAGAAAATATGATATCTTGTTGACAAGTAGTAGCAAAATATTTAAAAATTCTATCGTAATAATTCCTGTTCATGATATGTAACACCTAATATTGCCAACATGTATTGAAAACCATATTATGTTACATAATTTCAGAATAGAGGCACTGCCGCATTGAGAATAATTTGTCATTACATTTATTTTGATGACAGTACGTACAGGCTATGATTGTGTTGTGTTGTCCAACGAATGTTCAAACAGCACTTCTGAGTGACATTTTGGCCCTTGTGCTCGGAAAATAAAAATATAATTCAGTGGGATCAGTCGGATCTACACCACTAAATAAATCCCCTACACCTACAATCATTAAACGCCATTTTCTTGCTTATAAAGCAACTGGTTGCTTCAACTTTACATTTTGGATGAAGATCATGGTCTTGACTTTCCTGCAAACAACACCATGTTCCATTATTTATTTAGTGGTGTGGACTCAGTTGGCTAGCTCGATTTCGTGTTTTCTTAATTTATCAAAAACGAAGCCCCTTGGTAGCCCACCATTAGAATTTGAGGCAATTCAGACAAATAAATGGGACACTGATTCAAGAGTTCAAGATTTTAAAAGGTTTTCTTTACATCTCCTCAGATATCTTAAGATTACCTGTTGGGCTGAATGAAACAGTTGAATTGGGTGGGATGACACTCCTCAAGGAGCGTGTTTCTACTGGGGAAGAAACCGCTAATAAACGCTAAGTTTGCCCAATAGAAACAGGCAGAACCCGACAATAATCGGTAATAATCTAGGACCAATGCATGTCCATGATGTAATAACCCAGTGGTGTACTACATGTAGTTCAGTATGATAATACAGTGTTATGGATTAGGTCTTTAAAAATGATGAATTGCCATTTCACTTCTATTTTTGGGGGTCGGTAGGTTGATTTTTTTCTTTTTTTAATATTTTTTTCTTTTTTTAGATTTCAAAGAATGACCAAATCACACTGGGATACACTGAGGTTTATAATTTTAACTAAATTTTGATATTAAAAAGACAAAGTCTGGTGGCATGGATAAAACATTTCAGGTCATTGAGGGGACGAATTTGTAATTTCTAAAAATAGAAATAAAACATTTTTTTTCTTTCTTTTAGATTTCAAAGAATGACCAAATCACACTGGAATACACAGAGGTTTATAATTTAACTATATTTTGATACTAAAAAGACAAAGTCTGGTGGCTAGGATAAATATTTCAGAGTTGGGTCACATAGGGGTCAATTGAGGTCATTTAGGTGACAAATTTGTTTTTTTTTTTTTTTTTTAATTCTTTTTTTTTTTTTTTTTTTTTGTAAATAATTTGTTTTTTAAATGCGACTGAGTTTTTCGGGAAAGAGCAATCCAACATTTTGTTTTAGGCCTTATGTAAGCTATACATCTAAACTAATTAATACATGATCAGCCAATACAATCAATATTCTCGGAGAGCTTCTGAAATGGGACATGCCAGTATCTATATAGTTAGACAGATCGCCATCTACAAAAATAAGTTAAATAATGCAATTTTCTATCAAGAATTTGAGGAAAGTCACATCTGTAACTTGTCAAGTTCTATTCTGGTGAAATCCTAGGTTATGCGGGATGATATATCAAAAATAAAATAAACATTTTGTGACAAAAAATAATCTCAATAAGATGTATTATTCTACAAATCTAATGCGTCTTTTTCACTAATGGGCAAATTCAGGTGGTAAAAAATCTACCGTTTACTCTGTACCCAAATATTTTGAACACAGAGTGTTATTTGTTTCCAGCGTCCAACCTTCCAGAAAATTGCATGCATGGCTGAATTCCCAGAACAGATAACAAGTTTTCTGAAACTTTATTTATTATAAAATACATATGTTCACATTGTCTTCTTCTCAAAATTTGTGAAAATAAAATCATTGCAAAAAATGTAAGCTTTCATAGATCATGCGGTGTGTTGCATCTCACCTAAGACCCCCAATAGTCATGCCGTATACTAAGCACTGAACACGTTTGCTAAGCACTGAACACGGTAAGTCACACATCCTTGAAAACTCTAGGGAAACGCCGCCGCAAAACAAAATCTCAGTCAATTTCTTTTTCCAGGCAAATTTGACGTGGAAACCAGACTCCTTACATGGCCCGTAAACTGTTAACATCCCGATCTGGGAGTCTACTCAATAACGCATTGAAGATGAAATACGAGTAAATTACACACTTGTGTTTGCATATAAATAGAAATGTTCACAACGTTTTAGCACATCTAGCTCATAGGCAACACCTCAGGGTTAATATCAAATAAATAAAGTCAGTGTTTTCGAAAATTGACTTGATTTATTTGATATTATTTGATGCCGATGCAGCTTCTCTGCTATATCATTTACCTCAGGGTAGGTGTGTTGTTGCGCATGTGAAACCGTATGCAATCAGTGTCTGTTAAAATTGTCAATTACAGCAATTTTTACCAGAAAATCTAAGAAACTATTTCTCAGAAGTTTGTAATGAGAGTATAAAAGGACATTTTCATCAACAGTGATTGATTTGTTAAAAAGTTTAGTTATCACTTTCCACATGGATATTGGTTTTACCATAATACAAAACAGATTTGTCAGAAACCTTTCCCAAGTTTTGAAAGTCTATATCAGGGATGACTTATAACATTTTTCCCCATTTTTGTCTTGAATTTTTGAAAATGATGCTTCTAGAAATTTTAATTTCACATTGTGAAGTACCATATCAGCTTCATTTTCTTGCTTACAAAAGTAAAATTGCCACATATAACAACTTCAACAAATTGTGATTTGTTTCTACTACGGTAGTGTTGAAATATACATTTCACAGAGCCTGTCTCATGTGAAAAAAGAAAAAAAGAAACAGGATTTCGCATAGCATTTTTTACTTTTAAAAAAGAAGGGAACAAAAGTGCATTTTGCATAGTCTTTTTTAGGTTTCTTCTGAGACGAAAATTGTTTTTTTATTTGGCCTAAACTAAAATGAAATTAACCCTGATAGATGGATAGATGAAATTGTCATAATTCACATTACAAATTGAATGAACGAACATCTTCTGTGTACATGGATCTCTATTAACAGTGATTGAGTTATTCCATGCATTTGAAATCAATACACTCTATGATGGAAGACATTGCCTTAACGCTTGCAGCGCGTGGCTATTGGTTCTACCTTACACAAAACAGATTTTTCAGAAACCTTTCCCAACTTTCATAGTCTATCTCAAGGATTACTGCACCAATACTGGGAATGTTTGTACTTATTTTAATGCATTTCTCAAGCTGATTCCAAATATGGTGATGAAATTCTATAATTTGGACATTTTTGAAACATTTTGTGACATTTTGGAATGTCGTCTGCAGACGCCTGCCGCGTGGAAAGTGTTCATCTTCCTCACAGGGAGTGTGAATTCCAAATGGGGTTATGCACTTATCAATTGCAGACCCGGGGATAGCGGGGATTAGGGCCGGGACGTACAA
The DNA here is from genome assembly GCA_035610835.1 of Ophiura sarsii. Taxonomy (NCBI): domain Eukaryota; kingdom Metazoa; phylum Echinodermata; class Ophiuroidea; order Amphilepidida; family Ophiuridae; genus Ophiura; species Ophiura sarsii. Next base: position 77,391,056 of record CM069444.1, read on the forward strand.
ATTGCCGGTGTGACGTCCCGGCTACAGTCGTGTACAGTCCCCGCAGGGCGGGGCACCACTTTTTGTACGCCCCCGCTACAGTCCCGGCCCCCCATGGCCGGGACAAAGTGTACGCCGGCGTACGGTCCCGGCCCCCCCATAGCCGGGACAAAGTGTACGACTGCGCACGGTCCCGGCCCCTCCATAGCCGGAGCATAGTGTACGCCCCGGCTACGCCTGGCCTCAGACAGCCGGGCCAATATTAGCGAATCGTTATCATGTTACACAGTTCACGGTTTCATGATTTACCGTTCACTACTATATGGTTTTGTGAATAGTTTAGTTTATACAGTGCTCCAGAACAAAACTTACCAGAGGCCTAAAACTAAAAATACTATCATGTTGGCATGATCTATCTCATTCTGTTGTCAACCAGAAATGAATCGAGTCAAAAAATCACTTTATGGATATCATATTGTGTAGCTTTATTTTTGATAGACCATGCGTACCCACCGGCAACATTGGGAAGTTTTGATCCAATTTATTTATTATGAACAAACAGTATTAAAGTTTTAAAAATAGACCGACAACATGATGATTGATCTAATTGACTTGGGAGGGGGATTTTGGACCTTCTTGGGGAATTGAGGGTGCGGGGCTCCCCTCCCTGACTTACGGGCCTGCAAGTAGGTGTTGCCTATCTGTCCGGGCCCTACCGTGTACATTATTCCAGGCAATAGCACTATATGGTCAAATTGTAGCCTACTAAGTTTACCGTAGTCATTAGTGAAAATCCAGGCATTGATCAATCGCGGTGACTAATTTTAAAGTTTAATATAGTGCATGTCTGTATTTAATATCTCTATGCCCCGGTGTGGATTATATGTACCTTAGCGTACATCCCCGCTATGTGTGCGTACACCCCGGCTGCGAATTTATTAACCGTACTCACTCACTGTATAAATGTATTGCTGTACAATGTACATGTGCTGCACTTTACTCAGTCAGGTATCAAATGTTGTTTACGGTAATAAAGATCGCACCCCGGCTACACCCCGGGTGTACATTTTTTGTACCTTAGCGTACGTCCCCGCTATGTATGTGTACGCCCCGGCTATGCCCCGGGGTGTACATTTGTGTACCCTAGCGTACGCCCCCGCTACAATGCCCGGCCTATTTTTTCAGTAATGTACGTCCCCGCTATGCCCTGGCTATACGCCCCTGCTAGCGGGGGCACGTTTTGTACGCCCCGGGTACACGCCCCCGCATAGCCGGGCCATGTTTTTTGTACGTTTGCGTACGGTCCCCGCATAGTCCCCGCCATGCCCCGGGTCCCCCGGGGCCGGGACTGCAATTGATAAGTGCATTACGGGAGCACAACACCAAGACGCTCTCCATAGACTTTACTGTTAGGAAAGGCTTACTTAAATAGCTCTAGTTTCTATATTAGTGCGTTTATCAATTGCAGTCCCGGCCCCGGGTCCCCCGGGGCCGGGACTGCAATTGATAAGTGCATTACGGGAGCACAACACCAAGACGCTCTCCATAGACTTTACTGTTAGGAAAGGCTTACTTAAATAGCTCTAGTTTCTATATTAGTGTGTTTGGTTCAATGAGATTTTGATATGTTTTACTCACAAGGGTTATCTACAACATATCTGAATATGAAGTAGACATTACCGCGCACTTTTTTTGATATAAGCCGCCGCATAACAACGTAGTGATATGCCTACCTAAATTCGGTCTCCGGTCTGGATATTACCGCATGTGTAAATCGGTCCGTGAAATTAAAATTGACCTCAAATCACCTAGTTTAAATGTCAGAACATCAACTACACATTTCAAACACAACATATTGGTGAAAGATTATATCATAAACCGTCAAAAAACAACTCTCTTTCCCGCCAAATAGGAACTATTGTCGTACTTAACTTTGATTGATCGCGACGATACCGTGTCGCGATACCTATTTAGTTGTGTGCTCCCTTACCTGCATGGGTGACTCTTTTGGAAATCTACACTCCCTGTGTGGAAGATTAAGGTCGTGCCTTCCATCGGGGGGTGTATGGATTTCAACCGGAATAGCCCAATACGTAAATGTAAACTGTAATCAACAATTTTAAGAACACATATATCAGTAGGAAAGATCCAATTAAAGTATACAAATTTTTTAAATTTGTGTCAGACTGGTGTCCCTGATGTACGCTGTAAAGTAAAGAGCGATTATAGTTTTTTTAAAGTTTTTTGGTTGCGGTGAATTTCTATGAATTAGGGTGGATGGTAAAACTTGTGAACCCGGTAGTTAAATACATTACCTAGATGCTCACCGACGGAAAGAAAAATCTATCTATGGACAAAGGAGAAAACACGACTTTCAATCACAAAAAATGGGACAAATTTGTTCGTGTGGGCGTGGTTTTGTCACTATAAAATGACTTCAGGTGTGTGTTGGGGTAAATTGAATGTAAAATAGAGCATCTGGGATGGAGATTAAGTCAAATTAAGATTAGTCAAAGATGAACTAGGCATGTCATACAAGAAAAGAAAAAATAATGGCAAGATTGACAGCAGCTGATGTAATGGTAAAAATGGCGGCCTCCATGAATGCGCTGCACCAATTAAAAAATTCACATTCATATTTTCATATCGATCTTACTGGCTGTATATATATTTACACTGTTAAAAAGTTTGGGATTTTTGCAAGCATTATTCTGATTGCAGCATGTAGACTGATATGGGCGCGATCATGTTTTAAAATATTCATTTAGATACCTTTTGCGAACCATGTTTTTTTAGCTCCGTAGCTTTCGGGATAATTGCGCTCCCTTCATTTAGTGTTTACTAATACTTCTCTCCACTTGTCACATGAGGTCATTGAAATAAGGACACACTAACCGACCCTCAACACAGAGACAACATAGATGACGTACCTGCCATCTACGATGACCTGCTGTCATGTAATCACCCAAAATACGGTCATGTGACAAGTGGAGGGAAGTAAACACTACGCTGAATGAACGGATCATGATGATCCCTAAAGCTACAGAGCTCAACTACCATGGTTTGAACAAAGGTATCTAAATTAATCTTCACTATTATGATGTTATCCTCAAAATATGGTGAATGAAATATCACTGGTGAAAATATATTTTCCATCAAGTATAACTTCAATATAATGATATCATTCAAGGAATCTTTTCATCAATGTATAATTATCTGTAATCCAAACCACAATGTTAAACAAGCATACAGGCCAAGCATGTGTTGCATCAACCGTGTTTGGTTGCGTCCCCCAGTCATGCTACATGCTTAGGTCTGAAAACGGTAAAAGCACATCCTTAAAACTCTTGGGAAATTCAACGCAGAATGAAATCTCGGTCAATTTCTTTTTTCAGGCGAATTTGACGGGGAAACCAGACTCTTACACGACACATAACATGTTAACATCCCGATCTGGGAGTCTACTCAATAACGCATTGAAGATGAAATACGAGTAAATTACACACTTGTTTTTGCATATAAATAGAGATGTTCACAACGTTTTAGCCCACCGGTCTTGTAAGCAACACCCAAAGGGTAAAAAGTGTTTTGTTCCATAAGTTGGAAAATATACTATAAAAGTGGTAATATTTGTGGGATTAAATGTTCACGCTTTGCTGATTTTCAGCCATTTCGCTTGTATTTAAATTCACGATTTGAAAGTCCATTACAGAGACTTATACACACACAAAATTATACACAAAATAAATATTTTAGTGTTTTTATTTTCACGGTAGCTGCTTGGAGCGTCGTAAAAATGAAAATGTCCATGTTTACAGTAGTACAAGTGTCAGTGTTAGAAACGCTTCTCAAATCCGAGACCGAGTCCTTACCGAGTCAGAGTCCTTGATGTCAGAGTCCCGAGTCCTTATATATATTTTAAGTTCTGATTGTTAGTGCAGATTTTATCCTTTCAACTACTCAACTAACCGCTAGAAGTTCTGAGACCTGCTCCCCCCCCCCCCTTCTGCATCCTTCATTTATGTCTAGCGCCCCCTTTGGTGTGTTATGGTATTGGCAGAAATCAAATTTATTATTGTATGTTGCGGAGTTCCTCGGAATTGCTACAGTTTTTGTACCTTTCAATTGCTTTCAATTACACAGAGAAAACGATGTACAAAATATCGCTGTTCAATTTCGGTTGTACACTTTTTCAAACAACAGATGTGTAAAAGTTATACATCGTTGTTTAAAGAAGACAACATTTTTTTAAACAGGTGTTGTTTACAGTATAAAGAACGGCGTTCACATCAATACAAAGTGATCTTGAACAACGTTGTTTACTTGTGACGTCACAAGTCACGTGTCACAATGATTCGTTTGCGATATGCTGCAAATTAATGGCCGCCGTATTTCGTTCGGTAAACAAATTTCGATTTTAAATCATAATTTTAAAGATTTTGCTGACAAGATGGGGAAATACAATCAAGAAAATAATGAAATATGATGACCAAAGAACCGATATAGTTTGATGATAGACGGCGAAGATGGATATTTTTTGCAAAAATATAATTTTAATTTCGCGATTTTGCTCCACAGACAGAAGGCATCCGAATTCGACAGTTCTGCCGTTCTGTCTGTGTACTTCAACACAAGAAATTCAAGTCTTCAAATCGTGCTGGAATTTTAAACAACTACCAGTAAACAACCCTGTTTTTTTAACAACCATCATTTAAACAACCCTGCAGTTTTAAACAACCACCATTAAACAACCCTGGTTATTTAAACAGGCCAATTTCATCCATGAGGATTGAACAACTTTCTTTGAACAACCCAAGATGATTGAACAACTTTCTTTGAACAACCCAAGATGATTGAACAACTTTCTTTGAACAACCCAAGATGATTGAACAACTTTCTTTGAACAACCCATGAGGATTGAACAACTTTCTTTAAACAACCCTTGAAAATTGAACAACAATTTTTAAACAACACCAATGTGTAAAATCTGATTTTAAACATGTTGTTTAAAAAGTTAAACAACTAGGTGTTTAAAACTTTAAACAACCCCAGATGTTTAATATTTTGAGCAACAAGTTGCTCAGCTCACCCGTCAAACAGCAGTTGTTCAATTTTTTAAACATGTTGTTCACTTTTTTTTTTACTGTGTACTATATAAAGACGTTCTTAAGACAATAAGACTTTTTTCTTGAGCATAAAGCAAATAACTTCAAAAGGAGGTTTCAAGTGTGTTTTGGTGAGTTTGTTGTCGTCTCAAGGACTTTAAGTAAAATAAGCAGGAGAAAGCGTTGCTGAATCATAGTTTTAAAGCACCAGAATTCTGCAACCAAGAAGGCTTTGAAACCAAGATTGGTCCCTTTACTGATAACATGTCATTAATTTTGCTTTCCATTGGCCAACATATCAGTGATGTTAACATAATGTGTGCCTTCACATTCATGAACTTTAATGTTGATACCATTTTGAATTACAGGCCTAAGAATATGATTCAGAGATTGAAAACGTGTTCAGAAGTTCATCGATTGAGAAATGACGAACATGTGATATGCTGCAGAGCAAAACCAATTGGACAACATTGGGCTTTACACTCTCAGCAAAATTCAACCTAGAACATTTTTGTCCTCTTTAACACCTTATTTGTAACAGTTTGGGAACACCATGTGTTCTAGAACACGTCTATGAACACCTGACGTGTTCTAGAACACTTTGGTGTTCCCAAACTGTTACAGAAAAGGTGTTCCTTTGTTTAAACCGGTGTTCAAAATAGAACACGTTCAATTTTCAGCTGACTAAATCCTGTAATGATAATATAGATTATGATGTTTTTCAAATATTTGTGGATATAGGATACTGTTTAAATAGGAGAAAACTGAAAATATGTGTAAATATTTCCAATATAAAAGTTTTAAATCATAGAACACCTTTGGTGTTAATAACCAGAACACCTTTTGAGGCGTCCGAAAAATTTAGAGTGTATATGGAACCCTAAAGAAAAATGGCTCTTAATAATTGAAGAACCCGAATAGTTATTATGACCCAAATATGGTTCTTTACAGCCTTTTTAGACTATATTTGGTTCATATAAGAACCATTCAAAGTGCCATGTAGAGGACAGTTTGAGAACTCTTTAAAGGGGCATTGAGAGATACGTATGGGAGTGCACCCTCAATTATCCTGGAAATCATGTTTTTTCATCAAAGTAATACTTAGGCATATAGTAACTACCATCTGAAACAGTTTACCAACATTCGCCATTTATCATATAACATTTTATGATTTTCTTAGTTTCGATATGAACATATCGAAACTCAGGTGCTGAATTCTGAAGTTATGCATCGTTTTACTCACAGACTTTCGCTGCAAATTTCAACCCGGAAGTGCCGTTATTTGCTTATTTTGGCATGAAGGCGATGTCGGAATTGTACACAGAGAAAACGATGTACAAAATATCGCTGTTCAATTTCGGTTGTACACTTTTTCAAACAACAGATGTGTAAAAGTTATACATCGTTGTTTAAAGAAGACAACATTTTTTTAAACAGGTGTTGTTTATAGTATAAAGAACGCCGTTCACATCAATACAAAGTGATCTTGAACAACGTTGTTTACTTGTGACGTCACAAGTCACGTGTCACAATGATTCGTTTGCGATATGCTTCAAATTAATGGCCGCCGTATTTCATTCGGTAAACAAATTTCGATTTTAAATCATAATTTTAAAGATTTTGCTGACAAGATGGGGAAATACAATCAAGAAAATAATGAAATATGATGACCAAAGAACCGATATAGTTTGATGATAGACGGCGAAGATGGATAATTTTTGCAAAAATATAATTTTAATTTCGCGATTTTGCTCCACAGACAGAAGGCATCCGAATTCGACAGTTCTGCCGTTCTGTCTGTGTACTTCAACACAAGAAATTCAAGTCTTCAAATCGTGCTGGAATTTTAAACAACTACCATTAAACAACCCTGTTTTTTTAACAACCATCATTTAAACAACCCTGCAGTTTTAAACAACCACCATTAAACAACCCTGGTTTATTAAACAGGCCAATTTCATCCATGAGGATTGAACAACTTTCTTTGAACAACCCAAGATGATTGAACAACTTTCTTTGAACAACCCAAGATGATTGAACAACTTTCTTTGAACAACCCATGAGGATTGAACAACTTTTTTTAAACAACCCTTGAAAATTGAACAACAATTTTTAAACAACACCAATTGTGTAAAATCTGATTTTAAACATGTTGTTTAAAAAGTTAAACAACTAGGTGTTTAAAACTTTAAACAACCCCAGATGTTTAATATTTTGAGCAACAAGTTGCTCAGCTCACCCGTTAAACAGCAGTTGTTCAATTTTTTAAACATGTTGTTCACTTTTTTTTTTACTGTGTATGATATTTTGGATTTGGGCTATGTTGATGATTATCTTTACGTTATTTGCCTATTTAGTATATCGATACATCTCTCAATGCCCCTTTAGGAACCATAGAGTGTACCCTACCAGCTGTTGATAAACCAACGAGATAGATAAAAGTAGAGCGCCGACTGTAGGACATTGCCAGTCCATTTACAATGCAATCCTAAATCTCGCGCTCGACATCGTGTAAAATTACAGATGAAAGGCCAAATCTTTCAAAACATAGTGAATTCAATCAGTTATACATTAGAAATATAGAAATAGTTATCAATTTTTGTTTAGGAAAGCATAATTACTTAGTTTAAGCTACATAAGATATCAGTGATAAATAAAAGACAGCAAAATAATTCTCTGAAATCAGTAATACTATTTCAGGGCCTGTTGCCACAAGTGGTCGTGTGAAGCCAGTTTTGCGACCACTTGTAGCAATGGTTCATGAATGAATCGACTGAATTTAGTGGATTTGCAAATAGAACGGCAACTTAAATACAATTTTGCGAGCTGACGGTACTCAAACTACTGGAAATCAGCCCTTTTTGGTGCCAATGCTTACAATTTTGACAGGATTGTAACTCCCGCGTAATGAATATTCAAAAATCCCCCACTCAGTGATGACGTCATGGCTAATCGAACGACTTCATTTTCTTAACGAGCCGGGCGCTCTACCGGTATCTATCTCGTTGTGATAAACACAAACCCGTTTTTTAAGATTATTGAGGGCGCTTCTTTGTTCAAATAAATCTAATGATAGTAACAGTTGAGCTATTCCAGTTGAAAAACATACACCCTCTATGGAATACCCTATGGAATGATCTTAAAGGTATATTATGTGATCTTTCCTGGGAACGCCCTCAACATCGAAAAAAAAATAGAAAGCAGATTTTCTTGTAGATTTACATTTCTGATCATAAATCGTACATACATTCCAAGTTACAGGGCGATACGATTCTTAATTACTTCAAAATCATGGTTTTAGAGTGAAAATAAACTGTCATGATAACACGACAGTTTATATTTTCACTCTAAATTCACTCTAAAACCGTGATTTTGAGGTAATTAGGAATCGTACCGCTCTGTAACTTGGAATGTATGTACGATTTATGATCAGAAATGTAAATCTGCAAGAAAATCTACTTTCTAAAAAAAATCATGAATAGAGGGCGCTCTCTGGAAAAGATCACATAATATGCCTTTAATCGCCCAAATAGGGAGTGCTGATTTCAAATGGAGTCACCCATTTGAAATTCACACTCCCTGTTTGGGAGATTAAGATCATGTCTTAGGGGGTGTATGCATTTCATAAGGAATAGTCCATCTATCAGGACATATCTTTTTTGAAAACAAATTAACACTTTCTACCCGGCTTTTGGTTTTACATATTATACAAAACAGATTTTTCATAAACCTTTCCCAACTTTCAAGGTCTATCTCAAGGATTACTGAATGAATACTAGGTATGTTTGTACATATGTTAATGCATTTCTCATGGTGATTACAAATATGGTAATAAAATTCAGTAATTCTGACATTTTTGAAACATTTTGTGCAATTTTAGAATGTTGTCTGCCGCATGGAGAGTGTTAACAACTGTGTAAATTGTACAAATTAAGAATTCATGAATATAATCCACTATTTATTGACATGAACTTTTCACGTGTCATTCTGATGAAATCCTCTGTATATTAGATGAAATACTAATAGCAAGTAAACATTATATGACAAGCATTTTTAACTTCTTTATAACAATATATGAATCTGACGAATATTTGTTATTCATGTACCAATATTGTTACATAGAGCGTGTTTCTACTGGGCAACTGAACAGTATAATTAACAGTACCAACAGACCTTTTCGCCAAGTAGAAACGGTCAAATAACGTTAATTAACGCTAAGTTTGCTTCCGGTAATTACTTGCCCATTATACACAGTGACCGGATAAATCTTAACGCTAAGTTCTCATGACCCGGAAGTGCACACTTTTTAACATGTTTTACAAAGTAAAGAAAAACTGGTCTGACAGGCAGGTAAAATAGTATTCGCAAGTAGAAACGGGGATGATTAAAATATTTAATAACAGTTAATTCCAACTTAAAAGTTACATTTCCAGTGCCTCAATAGAAATACCATAAACTGATTAGCTCCTCTTGTGGGGTTTTTCGTATTCGGAGGGAAATTTTGACATTTCTTAGGGATGATTTGTTTGAGGCAATAGGGGAGATGGGGGTTTGTTGGAATGCAGGGCAAGTTGAAACATTGAGATTTTTTCCGAGAGCTTTCATTGAATGAATGAAATACTGCCCGCTGGGGGTTGCTCCTAGCAACAGCTACCCACCAAATTTTATGCAGCACTGAAGCTACCCGACTGTGGAAGTGAGAAAGATATGTTTGATTTTTCACCTTCTGAGTAAATTTTTAATTCTTTCAAAATTTTATATTATCTTAGAAATGTTTATAGATCAGGTTAACTATTTTGGGGGGGTAAATTAGGCTCTAGTACTAAGCTACAAAATGAGGCAAACAAATTGTGTTATGGTTGCCCCTGTTTTGTACAGTAAGCTTACAAGGGTCACATCACAATAAAAACTGCTCCAAAAAAACTTTGCACGCACCATTTCCCATTGAAACCGCTCAAAAATGTTACCTCTTTTTTCGTAAAATAATCCCTAAAATACACAACGCAATATTTCCTGAATTTGGGGCGAACGGATTATGAAACTAGACACTTAAAGCTTTACTCTCGACTATATACTGTTACGATTGATGCTAGCATAACGAAGCACTGATTTTTTTAAACCCGAAAACCCTCCAGTTTTTCCTGTTATAAATTGAAAAATCACAATTTTTTAGCTCTAAATTGACCACCTCGTCCTACTCCGGTTGGCGTAACTCGAGAGCTGAAGGTCGACAAACTTTAGGGCGAACGGATTTAAATAGATGACAATTTAATCTTTCAAATGATATAAGATTCGGTTTTTTGATGTCTTGAAAGCATGGGTATAATAGAGTTACAATGCAAAACTTGGTCTGTGTGCATAGTGTGCGTTCATGCATGGTGATTTTCTATTGTTATCAAATTTAGAAGGTCAATCCTCCCTGACTACCGCACACAGAGCTGGAACTAGATCTTTTGCTTGAAATCGTTCCAAAGTTTTCATTATGGGTCTGCCGAGGCTAGTTAGAACATTTAGTGAGGGCTAGTTGGAACAAGTTTTTACATGTATGTGTCCATTGGTAACATAAAATGTATTTGTTGCCTAAAACTTACTAATATAAAGTTTTCTAAATATATGGTAAGCCTAGTGTATAATTATAAGGTTTATGATTAAAGTATTATTAAATGCTCCAAAACTGAATCTGAACACTACACAAATATTTTGGTATTGCCCCCTCTATTTCGGCATGTTGTGTTTATGGTATAGAGTGCCTGGAAACCTAAAGCTCATATTAACCCTTACAGCCCCGCACCCCATGAAATCCCATTTCCCAGCCTGTCGGTTCCACCCGGCGCTGAGGTTTTTGGGTGAAATAATGGCCCCGGGCTACGTAGCTGGGCGAATACACTCGCCCAGCATAGGTCCCCCGTGGCTCAGTTGGTAGAGCGTTCGACTTGTAACCGAGAGGTCGTGGGTTCAAACCCCGGAGCGTGGCACCTCTTGTTGTGTGTGTTTTTTTTGCTTGAAAAAAATTTCGTTGGAAAATCCTTCAAAAGTGTTAGGGTTAAAGACACTTAGTAATGAAGTTAGGAAGTGCCTATTTACCACGGTATTTAGCATTTGTTCAACTTACCCCATACTATGTTCCAACTTACCCCAGAGGTGGGGTATGTTGGAACACTGACTTGACATGGTCTTGTGTTATGTAGATTATTTAAGTAATGATAAATAAATTCAGTAATTTTATGGGCAACATCATTTGTAGCCACATGTGTACCTATAAACTGGTATAGGCCTAGTTGCTTTTTGTTGATTAAAACATAGTTTGTAAAAATACAGGTGTATTCAAAGATGACATGAAGGCGCATATTAAAGGCATATTATGTGATCTTTTTCAAGTAGCGCCCTCTCATTGATTTTTACTATGAAAGCAGATTTTCTTGCAGATTTGCATTTTTTATCATAAATCATTAAGATCTTTTAAGTTACAGATGGATACGATTCCTAATTACTTCAAAATCATGGTTCAAAGAAAGATTGTACCAAGCGGTACAATCTATTCCTACAAATTTAACTCTAAATTCACTCTAAAGCCATGATTTTGAGGTTATTAGGAATTGTATCGCTCTGTGACTTGGAATGTATTTATGATTTATGATCAGAAAAGTAAATCGGCAAGAAAATCTGCTTCCAATTTTTTTTTTTGAGGATTGAGGGCATCCCATGGAAAAGATCACATAATATACCTTTTAAGTTGATGTAAAAGAATCTCAGAATGAATCCTAAACAGGTATTCCTCATGACCTATCCCAAATTATTACATGGCTTAGTATTGTGTTAATCATGTAAATAAAGAGGGCTCTTGGATACCGTACTTTTAGGTTAGATGACCATTATAGTAACTCAATGTATTATTACTGCACATGCATGTTATAAAGCGCTAGATCAGGACGATCTAATAATACATTAATTATATAGGGTTTAATCCCTAAAACTATCCCTTCCTTTAATGGAAGAAGGTTGACCCTTCATGTAGAATAGAAAACATCCAGTTGAAAATCGGGCCAGAAATCGGAACACCTACCTATCCAAAAACAAATACCTCAACAGATATATTTCAACACATTTATTCTGCCTATAGATTGAATGGCCCTAACAAACCATTTTTTCCTGTTTCACACCCTAGTAAAATGTACCATCACCTTCAGTGAAAACACCCTTTTTGCACATTTTTAAATGCTTATGATATCCACCTTCAAAATAAAAGTAGCCTGAGGTCTCAATAACACGCCATCTCATCGGTTTCATTGACCAAGCCGAGTTTCAACACCTTTTATACCTCACGCATCAATATGTAGCTATTTACTTCTCACCGAATCTACTAATAGCTATAATAATGACAGTCTACCGGTATGATTTTCCCTCAAGCAAACTACACTTGACCTATAACTTCCTGTTCTTTTATTAAATGCTCTTTACGGAGATTTGGAAATCAATAGCTCAATTAAAAACAAAATATCCAAAACGATAAACCACATTGCTGCGCACGAGCAAGAACCAAGGTGAAAAATGGACGCACAAAAAAGAAAGCTTACAAGTGCTTGTTACAGTCTTTTCCCCCAAATAATAAATCCAATTTCTCCATTTCGCTAACTCTTGTGACTTTAATGATCATGTTCAAAACATACAATCTTAAAAAGAATTGACTAAGGATATCAAATAATATACACACAACCTAAAACTGAAGGGGATGTATACCTAACAAAACAAAATAAAACAAAACAAACCATAACATAACATTACATAACATACCAACAACAACAACAACAACAACAACAACAACAAACACACAAAAAACAAAATCCTACCAATCGACCCCTCTTGAAAAAGTCCATTCCAGTTGAACATGGTTTTTGATTTTTTAGCCTCATCGTCATTGTTGGTTGTCAAAACACTGACAATGACGATGAGGCTACAAAAACAAAAACTAGACATCAAATAATATACATACAACCTAAAACTGAAGGGGAAAAAAGAGTATATACCTAACAAAACAAAACAAACCATAATATAACATAACATAACAACAACAACAACAACAACAGCAACAACAACAAAGAATTGACTAAGGATATCAAATAATATACACACAACCTAAAACTGAAGGGGATGTATACCTAACAAAACAAAATAAAACAAAACAAACCATAACATAACATTACATAACATACCAACAACAACAACAACAACAACAACAACAACAAACACACAAAAAACAAAATCCTACCAATCGACCCCTCTTGAAAAAGTCCATTCCAGTTGAACATGGTTTTTGATTTTTTAGCCTCATCGTCATTGTTGGTTGTCAAAACACTGACAATGACGATGAGGCTACAAAAACAAAAACTAGACATCAAATAATATACATACAACCTAAAACTGAAGGGGAAAAAAGAGTATATACCTAACAAAACAAAACAAACCATAATATAACATAACATAACAACAACAACAACAACAACAGCAACAACAACAAATCCTACCAATTGACCCCTCTTGAAAAAGTCCATTCCAGTTGAACATGGTTTTTGTTTTTGTAGCCTCATCCACATTGTCAGTGTATTGACAATCAAAATGTGTATATCAATCACCCCTCAAGAAAACTATACCCTGTCCTCCCTTTTTCTAAGAGCATAATAGCCCCATTTTGAATACCAGTGGCCCCTATGACTTCTCAATCTCAATCTGACTTCTTTAAAAAAAGTGTTGAAATCAAAATATGTGACAAGTAACATAGTAAAACACCCTATTCATGTATACATCACCCCTCTGTGAAAAATACAACTTTTGCCCCTTTTTCAAAGTGCATGATAGGCCATATCTTATATACCAGTGGCCCCTGCATCTCAATACCACACCATCATATCAGTTTCAATGACCAGATCAAGATTGAACACTTGTGGCTCTCATCAATATATAGCAATTTACTTCATACTTAATTACTACAATGACCACTTTGGATGAATCTACTAATAGCTATAGTGACAGTGTGAAGAGATGATAAACCCTCAGGTAGACTGTACTTCACCTATATATAAATTCATAGACTTTTATTAAATGTCTGCATGAAGACTTGACATTCTTGAATTGTTCAAAGATAAACGTCCCAATCAATGAACCAGATTGCCGGATGCTGGCATCAATTGCTTGTGACTTTTCTTTCAATCACTTTTTCTTGATTTCTGGTTTTGCTGACATGATGTTCATGCGCAAAACATACCCATAGGCAATGAAAAAACACCTTCAGTTGGGTTAAATGGCGCACAATTCACAAATTTGATACTTGTTTTGAAATGTTTTGACTTCTATCAAATTATTTATTTTTCTCAAAATATGTGACAAGTAATGGCATCCTTATATTTCCATCTGTAAAAACTACACATTTTACCATTTTTGGGAGCATGATAGCCACATCATTTTGTATACCAGTGGCCCCTGCATCTCAATACCACACCATCATATCAGTTTCAATGACCAGGTCAAGATTTAACACTTGTGGCTCCCATCAATATATAGCAATTTGCTTCTTACTGAATTACTACAATGATCACTTTGGATGAATCTACTAATAGCTGTAGTGGCAGTGTTAAGAGATGATAAACCCTCAGGTAGACTGTACTTGACCTATATATCTTCCTAGACTGTTATTAAATGTCTGCATGAAGACTTGAAATTCTTGAATTGTTAAAATATAAACGTCCCAATCAATGAACCAGATTGCCGGATGCTGGCATCAAAGCAGTAGCGTAGCCAGGGGGGAGCAAGGGGGGGCAGAGTGCCCCCCCTGAAAAATAATTTGACCGGGAAATCGGGAAGGCAGTGGAAAATCGGGAAGGTAAAGGAAGGGAAAGAAAGGGAGAAAAGGAAGGAAAGGAAAGGGGAAAAGGGAAGGAAAGGGAAAAGGAAAGGAAAAGGCAGTAGCGTGCACAAAAGGGGACATTTGGCGGGTCAATTTTTTTTTGTAGCAGGACTTCGGCTAAATAAAGAAAAATGTTATAGAGAAAACTGATGAAAACCCGGAGGATTGGCCAAAACTGTGGTGTGTTTTGTACTGCGCGACTTTTTGAGTGTGCAATTTTTTTTGGACCGTGCAATTTTTTTTGACCGCCCCCCCCCCCCCCCCCCCCACCGGGTCGAACTGGTGCTCACCGGGAAAAAATACCTTTGCCCCCCCTGACAAGTAACCCTGGCTACGCTACTGCATCAAAGGCTTGTGAATTTTCTTTTAATCACTTTGTCTTGATTTCTGGTTTTGCTGACATATAATGTTAATGTGCAAAACCAACACATATAGGTAATGAAAAAACACCCTCTCCTGGGATGAATGCCACACAAATCATGAATTTGATAATTGTTTTGAAATGTTTTTGACTTATTTAAAAGTCTTTTTTCTTCTTCAAAATATGTGACAAGAAATGGCATCCTTATATCACTCTCTGATCGTTTTACCCTTTTTGGGAGCTTGATAGCCACATCTTGTATAGCAGTGGCCCCTGCATCTCAATACCACATCATCATATTAGTTTCAATGACCAGGTCAAGATTTAACACTTGTGGCTCCCATCAATATATAGCAATTTACTTCTTACTGAATTACTACAATGACCACTTTGGATGAATCTACTAATAGCTATAGTGACGGTGTGAAGAGATGATAAACCCTCAGGTAGACTGCACTTCACCTATATATCTTACTAGACTTTTATTAAATGTCTGCATGAAGACTTGAAATTCTTGAATTGTTAAAAAAATAAATGTCCCCCAATCAATGAACCAGATTGCCGGATGCTGGCATCAAATGCTTGTGACTTTTCTTTTAATCACTTTGTAATGAATTCTTGTTTTACTGACATAATGTTCATGCGCAAACCAACCCATAGGAAATGAAAAAACACCTTCAGTTGGGTTGAATGGCGCACAATTCACAAATTTGATAATCTATTTGAAATGTTTGACTTATATCATATGCTTTCCCTTTTCAAAATATGTGACAAGTAATGGCCTTATCCATATATTACCCTCTGTAAAAACTACACATTTTACCCTTTTTGGGAGCTTGATAGCCACATCTCGTATACCAGTGGCCCCTGCATCTCAATATGAAACCATCATATCAGTTTCAATGACCTGGTCAAGATTTAACACTTGTGGCTTCCATCAATATATAGCAATTTACTTCATACTGAATTACTACAATGACCACTTTGGATGAATCTACTAATAGCTATAGTGCCAGTGTGAAGAGATGATAAACCCCCGAGCAGACTGCAATTTACCTATATATAAATTAATAGACTGTTATTAAATGTCTGCATGAAGACTTGGTCATTCTTGAATTGTTAAAAGATAAACGTCCCAATCAATGAACCATATTGCCAGATGCTGGTATCAAATGCTTGTTACTATTCTTTCACTCACTTTGTCTTGATTTCTAGTTTTGCTGACATATAATGTTCATGCGCAAAACCTACCCATAGGCAATGAAAAACACCTTCAGTTGGGTTGAATGGCGCACAATTCACAAATTTGATAATTGATTTGAAATTTTTGACTTATATCAAATTCTTTCCTATTCAAAATATGTGACAAGTAATGGCCTTATCCATATATTACCCTCTGTAAAAACTACACATTTTACCCTTTTTGGAAGCTTGATAGCCACATTTTGTATACCAGTGGCCTCTGCATCTCAATATGACACCATCCATATGGATTTGTTTGGCTGAAATAGCTCACCTATCAGAGCCTATTAAATACACGCAAATCACTAGCTATTTCCTATTTGCCATTGTGTAAACAAATTATTACAGACCGTCTGTGGGGATATCGATTAGCTTCACTAGATTCCTACACGTAAGATTTTGATTTTTCCAAAGTCATGAAATGCCCTGAAAATATCTCCATTTAACTCCCTTTCCATCACTCTCTGACAACTGATATTTGACAAATAGTATCTGTTTCTGACAAAGATCCTGTTAAAATTGGGCATCAACTCAGCAAATATCTTAGTAGTTGTAACAAATGGCTCATTGATAATAAGCTCTCTCTCCACATGGGTAAAACGGAACTCATTCTTTTTGGCACAAAACGTAAGTTGAAGAACTGGCAAGAGTTTACCATCGAGTGTGAGGGGCAAACAATTCATGCTACTCCTTCTGTCAAATACTTAGGTCTCACCATCGATCAATTTTTGAATGGTGAAGAAATGGCTCTTAGTATCATAAAAAAAGTTAATTCTAGACTAAAGTTTTTATACAGACAGGCTAAGTTTCTGGATCAAAATATAAAGAAAATATTGTGTACAGCTCTGGTTCTATGTTTGTTCGATTACTCTATTTCATCTTGGTATGGTGGTGTCCAAAAGCAGATGAGCAAAAGCCTGCAAGTCGCTCAAAACAAGGTTATAAGATTCATTCTAAATAAAGATTCCAGGTACCATGTATGTGTTAATGATTTTAAAACTCTTAATTTTCTGAATATCCACAACAGAGCCAAACAACTCAGGTTAAACCATGTTTTTGATATTTTTAATGAAGTTGGTCCAGATTATCTTAGATCTCATTTTACCAGAATTTCAAATGTGCATCAACACAGTACTAGAACCAGTGTGCAAAATTTTCAAGTTCCCAAATCCACCACCATCATCTCTGGCTCTTTTTATTATAATGGCATTAAGGATTGGGCTAGCTTACCATGTGCAATCAAATCTATTCCTTCTAAGGCAATTTTTAAAAAGTCTGTAAAAACTCATCATCTTAACCAAATCAATTGTTGATAGTTTTAAATGTTTTAATATTTTGTATCAATTTTAAATATGTATATATACAGTGTCTGTTGATGTACGTGTTGTATTTTTGTTTTTCCTTAGGACCCCTTCGGAAATAAGCCTCCGGGCTTAAAGGGTTATCCTGTTTGTATCTCCCCCAATTTTGTGTGGTTTTGTAATTTTAATTGTATCTTAAGATTCTTTATATTAATATCATTGTCATTGTTATATATATGTGGAGATACCGAAATAAATCAAATCAAAATCAAATCAAATCAAATCAAATCAAATCTTTATATTGTTAATAAACTTCATGTTAAGTCATACTGTTCAAAAATAGATGAAAACAGTGAATTTGTATCAATAGAACGATGAGTAATAAACTCATTGCTCACATTCGTGCTTGTGTGTAAAGTCAATAGGGTTACGCTCGACCGTAATATTTTGGTACCGATTCCGTAATTCGTCAATTCGGAAAAGTACAAATGACGTGGGCTGATCTCAACCAATCAAAATGTATTTAACATGGACACGTTTCAAGCACCAAGGAGATGTGTACCTTATTTATTTCCAGAGATACAGCGAGCTGAATACATGCCCCGTAAAAACGTGTGCACTTGGTGAATTTTGTTATTCTTTACTGTGTGTACTGTGTGGGGAATCGTGAAATAATAGGATGGCAAAAGTAAAATATTAAATGACGCGGGCATATATTTTTCTAAAAATATCAAATGTAGATTTTAAGAAAGAGAATTACTTTAGCTTTATGTGGACACCGGTATGGCATTCATACGTTATACACAGCTCAAGTTAGCTCAGTAGACACACAGTTGGTTAGATGCATCCTATATCAGTACACAGCATCGATTTGGATGTTTTTCGCTGTACGAAAAGTGACCCCATGAATTCAATATGCTATCAGTTTCAATGACCACTTTGTATGAGCCTACTAATACTAGCTATAGCGACCGCGTGAAGAGATGATAAACCCTCCGGTAGACTGTACTTTACCTATATATATATCTTCCTATACTTTTATTAAATGTCTGCATGAAGACTTGGACATTCTTGAATTGTTAAAAGATAAATGTCCCAATCAATGAACCAGATTGCCGGATGCTGACATCAAATACTTGTTACTTTTCTTTCACTCGCTTTGTCTTGATTTCTAGTTTTGCTGACATAATATTAATGCACAAAACCTACCCATAGGCAATGAAAAAACACCTTCAGTTGGGTTGAATGGCGCACAATTCACAAATTCGATAATTGTTTTGAAATGTTTGACTTACATAAAATTCTTTCTTTTTTCAAAATATGTGACAAGTAATGGCATCCTTATATTACCCTCTGTAAAAACCACACATTTTACACTTTTTAGGAGCTTGATAGCCACATCTTGTATACCAGTGGCCCCTGCATCTCAATACCACACCATCATATCAGTTTCAATGACCAGGTCAAGATTTAACACTTGTGGCTCCCATCAATATATAGCAATTTACTTCTTACTGAATTACTACAATGACCACTTTGGATGAATCTACTAATAGCTATAGTGACAGTGTGAAGCGATGATAAACCCTCAGGTAGACTGTACTTAAAGGAAGGGTCCCGCAAGCACAACATTGAGCATTATTTGTTAGAAACATAATTATCGAGCCGAAGTTACGTAATTATATAGAACAAAACACCGTACTAGTCACAAAAATGAATGAAAACTGCCATCACTCAACATGCCCTTTTTAAAATTCGCGGCGATCGAAAGTCCCGGTGTCGATGACGTCATGGGTATCGGTGCTCAAATTTGCGCATGTGCATTGTACAACTATGACATCATCGACACTGGGACTTTTGATCGCTGCGAATTTTAAAAAGGGCATGTTGAGAGATTGCGGTTTTTATTTGTTTTTGTTATAAGTGTGGTGTTTTCTTCTATATAATTACAAAAGTTGGGCTCGATAGTTATATTTCTAACATATAATGCACACTTTTATGCTTGCGGGACACCTCCTTTAACCTATATATAAATTCCTAGACTGTTATTAAATGTCTGCACGAAGACTTGGACATTCTTGAATTGTTAAAAGATAAACGTCCCAATCAATGAACCAGATTGCCGGATACTGGCATCAAATACTTGTTACTTTTCTTTCACTCGCTTTGTCTTGATTTCTAGTTTTGCTGACATAATATTAATGCACAAAACCTACCCATAGGCAATGAAAAAACACCTTCAGTTGGGTTGAATGGCGCACAATTCACAAATTTGATAATTTATTTGAAATTTTTGACTTATATCAAATTCTTTCCCTTTTCAAAATATGTGACAAGTAATGGCCTTATCCATATATTACCCTCTGTAAAAACTACACAATTTACCCTTTTTGGGAACATGATAGCCACATTTTGTAGAACAGTAGCCCCTGCACCTCAATTCCACACCTTCATATCAATTTCAATGACCAGGTCAAGTTTTAACACTTGTTGCTCCCATCAATATATAGCAATTTACTTCTTACTGAATAACTACAATGACCACTTTGGATGGATATACTAATAGCTATAGTGACAGTGTGAAGAGATGATAAACCCTCAGGTAGACTGTACTTGACCTAAATATCTTCCTAGACTTTTATTAAATGTCTGCATGAAGACATTCTTGAATTGTTAAAAGATAAATGTCCCCCAATCAATGAACCAGATCGCCGGATGCTGGCATCAAAATGCTTGTGACTTTTCTTTCAATCACCTTTTTCCTGATTTCTGGTTTTGCTGATGTAATGTTCATGCACCAAACCAACCCATAGGCAATGAAAAACCACCTTCAGTTGGGTTGAATGGCGCACAATTCACGACTTTGATAATTGTTTTGAAATTTTTGATTTCTTTAAAAAACAATTGGGTTATCCTTCCAAAATATGTGAAAAGTAATGGCATCCTAACAGGCATATCATCCATCCCAACCTCTATGCAAACTACACATTTTACCCTTTTTGGGAGCTTGATAGCCACATCTTGTATACAAGTGGCCCCTGAATCTCAACATCTCGCCATCATATCAGTTTCAATGACCAGGTCAAGATTTAACACTTGTGGCTCCCATCAATATATAGCAATTTACTTCATACTGAATTACTACAATGACCACTTTGGATGAATCTACTAATAGCTATAGTGCCAGTGTGAAGAGATGATAAACCCTCAGGTAGACTGTACTTCACCTATATATCGTCCTAGAGTGTTATTAAATGTCTGCATAAAGACTTGAAATTCTTGAATTGTTAAAAGATAAACGTCCCAATCAATGAACCAGATTGCCGGAATCAAACGTTTGTTATACTTTTCTTTCAATCACTTTTTCTTGATTTCTGGTT
Organism: Ophiura sarsii; assembly: GCA_035610835.1. Taxonomy (NCBI): domain Eukaryota; kingdom Metazoa; phylum Echinodermata; class Ophiuroidea; order Amphilepidida; family Ophiuridae; genus Ophiura; species Ophiura sarsii. Next base: position 77,412,322 of record CM069444.1, read on the forward strand.
TTGCTGACATAATGTAGATGCGCAAAACCAACCCGTACGTATAGGTGATGAAATAACACCTTCTGTTGGGATGAATGCCACATAAATCATGAATTTGATAATTGTTTTGAAAAAGTCTTTTTTCTTCTTCAAAACATGTGACGAGCAATGGCATCCTTAAATCACTCCCTGATCTTTTTACCCTTTTTGGGAGCTTGATAGCCACATTTTGTATACCAGTGGCCCCTGCATCACAATATGACACCATCATATCAGTTTCAATGACCGGGTCAAGATTTAACACTTGTGGATCTACTAATAGCTATAGTGCCAGTGTGAAGAGATGATAAGCCCTCAGGTAGACTGCACTTCACCTATATATCTTACTAGACTTTTATTAAATGTCTGCATGAAGACTTAGACATTCTTGAACTGTTAAAAGATAAACGTCCCAATCAATGAACCGGATTGCCAGATGCTGGCATCAAATGCTTGTGACTTTTCTTTCAATTACTTTTCTTGATTTCTGGTTTTGCTGACATAATGTTAATGCGCAAAACCAACCCATATAGGTGATGAAAAAACACCCCCTGTTGGGTTGAATGCCACACAAAACATGAATTTGATAATTGTTTTGAAATGTTTTGACTTCTTTAAAAGTCTTTTTTCTTCTTCAAAATATGTGACAAGCAATGGCATCCTTATGTCACTCTCTGATCTTTTTACCCTTTTTAGGAGCATGATAGCAACATTTTGAATACCAGTGGCCCCTGCATCTCAATTCCACACCATCGTATCAGTTTCAATGACCAGGTCGAGATTTAACACTTGTGGCTCTCATCAATATAAAGCGATTTCCTTCTTACTGAATTACTACAATGACCACTTCGGATGAATCTACTAATAGCTAAAGTGACAGTTTGAAGAGATGATAAACCCTCAGGTAAACTGTACTTCACCTATATATCTTACTAGACATTTATTAAATGTCTGCATGAAGACTTGGACATTCTTGAATTGTTAAAAGATAAATGTCCCCCAATCAATGAACCAGATTGACGGATGCTGGCATCAAATGCTTGTGACTTTTCTTTCAATCACTTTTTCCTTGACTTCTAGTTTTGCTGACATAATTTTCATGCGCAAAACCAACCCATAGGCAATGAAAAAACACCCGCTCTGTTGGGTTGAATGCCACACAAATCATGAATTTGATAATTGTTTTGACATTTTTGACTTCTTTAAAAACAATTTGGTTATCCTTCCAAAATATGTGACAAGTAATGGCATCCTAACAGGTATATCATCCATCCCAACCTCTGTGAAAACTACCCATTTTACCCTTTCTGGGAGCATGATAGCCACATCTTGTATACCAGTGGCCCCTGCATCTCAATATGACACCATCATATCAGTTTCAATGACCAGGTCGAGATTTAACACTTGTGGCTCCCATCAATATATAGCAATTTACTTCTTACTGAATTACTACAATGACCACTTTGGATGAATCTACTAATAGCTATAGTGACAGTGTGAAGAGATGATAAACCCTCAGGTAGACTGTACTTCACCTATATATCGTCCTAGAGTGTTATTAAATGTCTGCATGAAGACTTGGACATTCTTGAATTGTTAAAAGATAAACGTCCCAATCAATGAACCAGATAGCCGGATACTGGCATCAAATGCTTGTGACTTTTCTTTCAATCACCTTTTTCTTGATTTCTGGTTTTGCAGACATTATGTTCATGCGCCAAACCCACCCATAGGCAATGAAAAAATACCTTCGGTTACGTTGAATAACGCACTATTTAGGAATTTGATAATTGTTTTGAAATGTTTGACTTCTCTATCTAATTCTTTCTTTTTTCGAAATATGTGAAAATTAATGGCATCTTTATATTACCCTCTGTAAAACTACACATTTTACCCTTTTTGGGAGCTGGATAGCCACATCTTGTATACCAGTGGCCCCTGCATCTCAAGACCACACCATCATACCAGTTTCAATGACCAGGTCAAGATTTAACACTTGTGGCTCCCATCAATAAATAGCAATTTACTTCTTACTGAATTACTACAATGACCACTTTGGATGAATCTACTAATAGCTATAGTGCCAGTGTGAAGAGATGATAAACCTCCAAGCAGACTGCAATTTACCTATATATAAATTCATAGACTTTCAAATGCCCTTATGGATACTTGGAAATCACTCAATTGTTTAAATTAGATGTCTACATTAATGAACCAATTTGCCGCATGTGGGCAACAATTCGTTTTATTAACACTTTCCAAGTGGCAGGTGGCTGCAGACGACATTCCAAAATTTCACAAAACGTTTCAAAAATGTCAAAATTATTGCATTTCATTACCATATTTGGAATCACCTTGAGAAAGGCATTGAAATAATTTCAAACATGCCAAGTATTGGTTCAGTAATCCTTGAGATAGACTTTGAAAATTGGGAAAGGTTTCTGAAAAATCTGTTTTGTATGGTAAAACTAATAGCCAAAAGCCTATCAGACATGGATGAGTGAATGCGAGAAAGTGATGTCCCTACCCCTCTGTCAATCTACCTACAATATATAGAGGAAAATCTCAAAGGATACAGACACGGATCTTAGAATGCCCTACTTTTAAAGAAAAGACCAGAATGGTGGAGGATCACTCAAACAAACAAACTGTAATGTTCGCATTGAAATCAGTAAGTCACATAGATGAAATATAATACCTCGCATTTTGACGCATCTGCGCGTCCTGGACCTCTCCCTTTCTTGTTTGACGCATCAGGTTTCAAATTGGAAAACTTGCGGGTCCCGATAAAAATTCTGTAAATTACATATAAATTCATTAAAACTGTCCGTAAAAAAGTAAAATGTTCAATTTTCAGGACCCATCAATTTCTTGGGGACCCCTTAAATTTGGATTTTTAAGTCCGGGGTCCTGAAAAATTTCATGGGACCCCTCACATTTTAGATCCAGTGCTATCCCTGGTTCAAATGCTTACTGTATGATATACTATGGTGCTAAGCTTTGGAACGCTCTTTCCAACACACTCACAAATATCACAAACAAACATTCATTCATTTAAAAGGCAGCTCAAAAAATGCTACATTTCTACCTATGATACACACACCACACACACCAATCTTTCTCTAAGTAATACATTAACTTTGTTTGCTCCTCTTCTTTTCTTCTCAACATCCTCTATTTTCATACCTTCCTCCCTCCTTTCTCTTGAAGAACAAAATGAATGACTTACTTCAAATTTGGTAACTTTTGTCTCTTGTCATGTTCATGTGTTCTGTCTTGTTCTCTTTTTGTGTCTGTGTCTTTGTCATGTGTATTGTTTTTGTTTTTGTGCTGTTCTGTATGATCTTGGTTTCGTGTTTCTCTGTTCTCCCGTCATTAAAATGCTCTATTTTTCTATCATCCTATTCTAATGTCAAGGGTCCCATTTAATATAAGCCTGTCTATCAGGGTTCCACTGGGGCTCCTAGCCTCTCCTTTATATTGTATTATTATTTGTGTATATTACTTTTGCTGAATAAATTGAATTGAAATCATCAGCACATCGGCCTCAATGACCTGCTTTAAGATTCAACATGTCATTCTTAAATGTACCACATCTTCCTGAAAAGCTACACCATGGAGGATTCCTAATACATATCAACCTTAACACTTTCTACGCTGCTGCAGACGACATTCCAAAATTTCACAAAATGTTTTAAAAATGTCAAAATTATTGAATTTCATTAACATATTTAGAATCACCATGAGGAATGCATTGACATAAGTACAAACATGCCTAGTATTGGGCCAGTAATCCCTAAGATAGACATTGAAAATTGTGAAAGGTTTCTGAAAAATCTGTTTTGTGTATGGTAAAAATAATAGCCGCGTGGAAAGTGTTAAGATATGAGACCTGTCACCACAAAATGAGCGTTAAGTCGCCAGTGTGCATTAGGAGATATGGTCCAATGAACGTGCCAAAAATCAATAGAAAACAAAGGAATTTTGCAACTTCAAATTGATTTTTGACAGGGAAAACATTGAGCAATTATGACATGCTGCATATCATTTTAAAGCTTGTTTCCTGAGTATTCTGAATCTGGACAAACCTCAAAATTAAATTTTCTGACTTAACTCTCATTTTGTGATGACAGGCCTCATATGATAAACTCCTCGCTCAATAGACAACACTTGACCTATTTATATAACATCCTGTTACAATTATCCTTCAGGAATACTTGAACATTGTTGAATTATAATTGTCTGTAAATAGTCTCAATTAATGAACCAAATTGCCGGCACGTCAGCGATTCATGCTTCGGGTTGCTTTTGAATTATGGTTATGTAATGTTAATCGAAGCATATTGGTGCCAAATGTCATTTTGTCCCCATTTCATTTTACTTGTGTTAGACTAGAATATACATTTTGTAAATAGTCTCAATTAATTAACCAAATTCCAGGCATGTCAGCGATTCATGCTTCGAGTTGCTTTTGAAGTATGGTTATGTAATGTTAATCGAAGCATATTGGTGCCAAATGTCATTTTGTCCCCATTTCATTTTACTTGTGTTAGACTAGAATATACATTTTGTAAATAGTCTCAATTAATTAACCAGATTGCCGGCATGTCAGCGTTTAATGCTTCGGGTTGCTTTTGACTTATGGTTATGTAATGTTAATCGAAGCATGTTGGTGCCAAATGTCATTTTGTCCCCATTTAATTTTACTTGTGTTATTTATGCTGAAGACTAGGATATAACTTTGTAAATAGTCTCAATTAACGAACCAAATGGCAAACATGTCGGCGTTTTATGCTTCGGGTTGCTTTTGAATTATGGTTATGTAATGTTAATCGAAGCATATTGGTGCCAAATGTCATTTTGTCCCCATTTAATTTTACTTTTGTTATTTATGCTGAAGACTAGTATATAAATGTTGTAAATAGTCTCAATTAATGAACCAAATTGTCGGCATGTTGGCGATTCATGCTTCAGGTTGCTTTTGAGTTATGGTTATGTAATGTTAATCGAAGCATGTTGGTGCCAGATGTCATTTTGTCCCCATTTAATTTTACTTGTGTTATTTATGCTGAAGACTAGGATATAAATTTGGTAAATAGTCTCAATTAATGAACCAAATTGCCGGCATGTCAGCGATTCATGCTACCGGTTGCTTTTGAGTTATGGTTATGTAATGTTAATCGAAGCATGTTGGTGCCGGATGTCATTTTGTCCCCATTAAATTTTACTTGTGTTATTTATGCTGAAGACTAGGATATATATTTGGTAAATAGACTCAATTAATGAACCAGTACCAAATTGCCAGCATGTCAGCGTTTTATGCTTCGGGTTGCTTTTGAATTATGGTTATTTGATGTTAATCGAAGCATGTTGGTGCCAAATGTCATTTTGTCCCCATTTAATTTTACTTGTGTTATTTATGCAGAAGACTAGGATATAAATTTTGTAAATAGTCTCAATTAATGAACCAGAATGCCAGCATGTCAGCGATTCATGCTTCAGGTTGCTTTTGAATTATGGTTATTTGATGTTAATCGAAGCATGTTGGTGCCAAATTTCATTTTGTCCCCATTTAATTTTACTTGTGTTATTTATGCTGAAGACTAGGATATAAATTTTGTAAATAGTCTCAATTAATGAACCAGAATGCCAGCATGTCAGCGATTCATGCTTCAGGTTGCTTTTGAATTATGGTTATTTGATGTTAATCGAAGCATGTTGGTGCCAAATGTCATTTTGTCCCCATTTTATTTTACTTGTGTTATTTATGCAGAAGACTAGGATATAAATTTTGTAAAAAGTCTCAATTAATGAACCAAATTGCCGGCATGTCAGCGATTCATGCTTCGGGTTGCTTTTGAATTATGGTTATGTAATGTTAATTGAAGCATGTTGGTGCCAGATGTCATTTGGTCCCCATTTAATTTTACTTGTGTTATTTATGCTGAAGACTAGGATATAAATTTTGTAAATAGTCTCAATTAATGAACCAAATTGCCAGCATGTCGGCGTTTTATGCTTCAGGTTGCTTTTGAATTATGGTTAGGTAATGTTAATCGAAGCATGTTGGTGCCAAATGTCATTTTGTCCCCATTTAAGTTTACTTGTGCTATTTATGCTGAAGACTAGGATATAAATTTTGTAAATAGTCTCAATTATTGAACCAGAATGCCAGCATGTCGGCGTTTCATGCTTCGGGTTGCTTTTGAATTATGGTTATATAATGTTAATCAAAGCATGTTGGTGCCAAATTTCATTTTGTCCCCATTTCATTTTACTCGTGTTATTTATGCTGAAGACTAGGATATAAATTGTGTAAATAGTCTCAAATAATGAACCAAATTGCTGGCATGTCAGCGATTCATGCTTCAGGTTGCTTTTGAATTATGGTAATGTAATGTTAATCGAAGCATGTTGGTGTCATTTTGTCCCCATTTCATTGTACTTGTGCTATTTGTACTGAAGACTAGGATATCATTTTTGTAAAGTCTCAATTAATGAGGGCTAGTCATGGTTGTTGGGGAAAAATTTTCAAGGTCTAGTGACGATAAAACACTGGGATGTCGACTTGTTTACATTGCTGAAGAGTTTAATTTCCGTTATACAAGGGAATCGGGATCCAGTTGGTTTAGACTCCATAAGTTGCTTAAATAAGACCTGTCATCACAAAATGAGAGTTAAATCGGAAAATGTTATCTTCAGATTTGACCACAATCAAAATGCTCAGAAAACATGCTTTAGAACTACATGCAACATGTCATAATTGCTCAATGTTTTCCCCATCAAAGTTTAAATTGAAGTTGCAAAATTACTTTGTTTTCTATTGATTTTTGGCATGTTTACTAGTAGTGCACACTGGCGACTTAAAGTAAAGCGGTCATGGTGAGGAAAAGAAACGCTGACGGCGATTGTTGGTCCAGCTAAACCTTAGCTAATAACTAATACATCACTTAAATTACACGATAGAAAATGCGTTCAATCAAATGAAGGAGGGTTGATTGAGTGCGCCGTTCACATTGGGTTAAGAGATTGTTGTAGAGTCGCACACAATACCGCTTGCATGTAAACATACGTAGAACAATTACAGACTGCGCCAATGTCCAACTTGTTTAAATTCAAATAGTCGCCGCGCGTTGTTCAATTTTCGTTAGAATCCTCACCATGACCGCTTCCCTTTAACGCTCATTTTGTGGTAACATATCTCAAATATTATTTTCCTATACTATGCCGTGTTAAGCATCACTCGCCATACATCGCCGCTGTGATGTCTATCCAGAACATGAATTTGCACTGCATCTCACATCATATTTTGACCGAAATTATTGCAAAAAAGATAATCACCTCATGATTTATTAGCTATAAGAAGCTCAAATTTGTAGGCAAATGTTGTATTTTAAGTACCTTATCCAAAATTGGCAAATCCAAAGTTCACCATGGTGAAACTGATCATGAAAATGCCCCGTAACGCATCGGAATTCCGTGCTTCACGAGATGCTAAAGAGGTATTGATTTATTTGTGAGCATTCCGTGTTCAGGAAATTATTTCATGCCTCAGATTTAATCATTAAACCTGATTTGATAATGGTCTATACAGCACGCACATATGATACACAGACCACGTAGACACTATACTGCAACTGGTCAAGATTATTTGCCGACCTTTAGTATAGTATAAGATTATAAAGTCTCAGCTGTCTAGTCTACCTAATCTAACTTACATACATATTTAATTCTAATTTACCATAATAGCACTGTAAGCTGAAGGGTTGGTATCGTAACTAATGGTGTGACATTTTCAATTGTGGTGGCAGGAGAGGAATAGGCTACAATTTTGCGGAGGTGGAGTTGTGGGTGATTTAGAGAAGCTCATTTTATTCTGATGGGTTTGTGCTGAAACTTTTAACCCATTTTCACATCTAAAGGATCTTCTATCCTTTATCGTATACAACAATCTATTGATTGTGTTTTACTCTATAAATCAAAAGATGATTTCACATTGTTTTTGAATCAGTTTTGTTTTTGTATCACAAAAACAGGACATTACCATGATTACAGGACAGAAAACCCTGATTTGGTCCTACACCACATCAATAATGTGAATGGTCAACACCACAGCAGCCTCAGCATTTATCCCATAATACTACAAAATATATAATAGATAGGGGCTTTTCTTTTGTTCAGATTCGGCGAGGTAAACTATGAACGCTGCAGGAAGGTGTATGTTACAAAAAAACTGCCATACATAATGATATAGGTTGGTTGAGAAGAGCGTGGCAACTATGCTACACTAGACTAACTGTATTGGCAGAGTCGTTGATAAAGATAAATTTAGTATGGAGTTATTCAAGCATCACATTTCTTACGTGTTGCTGATCCCCATACTTCTTTCAAAATTAAAATAATGAAGCAATTAGCATTTTAAACAATGGGAATTGGTCATTAGGACTCCAGCTTCTTGTGAGTGCTGTTCAATCTCTAATCGCTTCAGTATTGTGATTTGTACAGAGCATTGATATTTTGGAAATGCGCTCTATAAGCACCGGTATATATTACTTGCTCTTGGGCTATGAAAAATGAGCGTAAAATGTATTAAGTTGTATGGTGGTTCCATGTTCAAAATGGTTACAGGCCGAAATGCTATGCGATGAGGGAAGATCACCAAGGCTGCTGCTGTGGGTCAATGTAGTTTGCTGACCTTTAGTACAAGATCTTTTAAGACTTTATTGCAACTTGCCTTTAAAAAGTCCAATATGTCTAGTCTACCTAATCTAACTTACATACATATTTAATGTTAATTTACCATAATAACATTTCCCATGTGGCAGGCGTCTGCAGATGAAATTCCAAAAGTTCACAAAATGTTTCATAAATTTCAAAATTATTGCATTTCATGACCATATTTGGAATCACCATGCATTAAAATAAGTACAAACATGCCTAGTATTGGTTCAGTAACCCTTGAGATAGACTTTGAAATTTGGGAAAGGTTTCTGAACAAATCTGTTTTGTGTATTGTAAAAATAATAGCAAGAAACAAGAATAATAATGTTTAAGCTTCATATAAAAACTCATCAACAAACAAACTACAACTAATAGTCAATCTACACCATGCTCTCAGTGTCTGGTAAAATCCAAGCCTCCACGGTAGAGCGTGTATTCCAACCATATATCGAGATCTCTCGAAATGACGTCATTAAAATAGGCATTGATTTGACGTCACTGTTTATGATTGATTGATTGTTTGGTTGATTTATTTATTTATTTGATTCATTTATTGATTTATTTTATTGATTGATTGATCGATTGGTAGATTTATTTAATTGATTGATTGATCGATTAATCGATTGATACATTGATTGATTGATTAATTGATTGATGGATCAATTGATTGATTGATTGATTGATTGATTGATTGATTGATTGATTGATTGATTGTCAATTTAAAGAGCGCCTTGAAACTGTAAGTGTAGGAACATGTTTTTAAATGAAGTCAATCAATCAATCAATCAATCAATCAATCAATCAATCAATCAATCAATCAATCAATCAATCAATCAATCAATCAATCAATCAATCAATCAATCAATCAATCAATCAATCAATCAATCAATCAATCACAAACAGTGACGTCAAATCAATGTCTACTTAAATGACGTCATTTCGAGAGATTTCGATATATGGTTGGAATACACGCTCTACCAGACTCCACAGGGCACGTTTACTAGCAAATCTACACAATCCATCAGTCCCAATTTGTTCAACATTTGAACCATTTTGACCTATAGTTCACATAAGATGCGAACACTGCAACGCCCATAATGGCTTAGTGGCCCAGTTCATGTGCCCTGGGTATTTGACTACAATGTATCTTTCTTTATCTATTTGTTATTGTCTGCATGGTGAGCGTTTGTAATCTAATCATATTCTCTAGAGTTGCAGGAGCCCTATAGCATGTGTATCTATGAATCATGGTAAAGTTGACCCTCTTTGATAACAACTAGAAATGAGTTAATGTTGGACACAAGAACATGTTATAAGGAAAACAACAACAAATATATCAAGTAGGGCAAACCAATGAACTTAGCAACAACAAATTTAATCAACAAGATGCCTGCAGTGTCTGCTAAAATCCAAGCCTCCACAGGGTATGTTAGTAGCCAATCCACACAATCTGTCAGCCTCGATTTGTTCAATATTTCAACTAATTTGACCTATAGTTCATAGAATATGAGAACACAGCAACGCCCACGATGACTTGCAGGCCAAGTTTATGCGCTCTGGGTATTTGACTAGAATGTGTCTTCCTTATTTGATATTGTCTTTCTCATGTACATTTGTAATCTAATAGTATTTCCTAGAATTTCAGGAGCCATATAGCCTATGTATCTATAAATCATGGTTAAGTTGACCCACTTCAGTAAAACTAGTTTAATCAGTTCCTCATATCATGCACAGTGCGCTTGTTGCCTTCATTCGCTGCTTCGCCAATTTGGAACTGAACAAACAAACTGTAAAAATAATAGCAAGAAACAAGAATAATAATAATGTTTAAGCTTCATAGAAAAACTCATCAACAAACAAACCACAACTAATATTCAATCTACACTATGCTGGCAGTGTCTGGTAAAATCCAAGCCTCCACAGGACACGTTTGCTAGCAAATCTACACAATCGATCAGCCCCAATTTGTTCAACATTTGAACCATTTTGACCTATAGTTCACATAAGATGAGAACACTGCAATGCCCACAATGGGTTGGTGGCGGAGTTCATGTGCCCTGGGTATTTGACTACAATGTATCTTTCTTTATCTATTTGTTATTGTCTTCATCGTTTGTAATCTAATCCTATTCTCTAGAGTTTCAGGAGCCATAGAGCTTGTGTATCTATTAATCATGGTAAAGTTGACCCTCTTTGAGTCAAACTAGGAATGAGTTTATTTTGGACACAAGAACATGTTATAAGGAAAACAACAACAAATATATCAAGTAGGGCAAACCAATGAACTTAGCAACAACAAATTTAATCAACAAGATGCCTGCAGTGACTGGTAAAATCCAAGCCTCCGTCAGCCTCAATCTGTTCAATATTTCAACTAATTTGACCTATAGTTCATTGAATATGAGAACACAGCAACGCCCACGATGACTTGCAGGCCAAGTTTATGCGCTCTGGGTATTTGACTAGAATGTGTCTTCCTTATTTGATATTGTCTTCCTCATGTACATTTGTAATCTAATCGTATTCCCTAGAATTTCAGGAGCCATATAGCCTATGTATCTATAAATCATGGTTAAGTTGACCCACTTCAGTAAAACTAGTTTAATCAGTTCCTCATATCATGCACAGTGCGCTTGTTGCCTTCATTCACTGCTTCGCCAATTTGGAACTGAACAAACTATAGAAGCAATTTTGGACATAAGTCAGTTGGGAAAGTAAACCCATAGGCTCCACAAACCGACAAATAACTTCCCTGTGCTTTATGCCCTTTTCAATATGACCTTTTCACAAGAGGGTCGATTAAAGTCCACATTTGTCAGTTTGAACAACTAGTTCATTCAAATTATTGTTTTCCTTGAAAAACTTAATGTTTTTATCAAGCCCGAACAAATATTTTGTGATGATGATGGTGATGACCTACTTTTCTGTCGGTAAAAGTGGCTAGCACCGTTGCTATCTCCTAAAGATAGCACCGTTGCTATCTCCTAAAGATAGCACTTTTTCTATCTCCTAAAGATAAGCACCGTTGCTATCTCCTAAAGATAGCACCGTTGCTATCTCCTGAAGATAACACCGTTGCTATCTCCTGAAGATAGCACCGTTGCTATCTCCTGAAGATTGCACCGTTGCTATCTCCTAAAGATAGCACCGTTGCTATCTCCTAAAGATAGCACCGTTGCTATCTCCTGAAGATATCACCGTTGCTATCTCCTGAAGATAGCACCGTTGCTATCTCCTAAAGATAGCACCGTTGCTATCTGCTGAAGATACCTTTATTTGATATCTACTGAAGCTAACTTCAGTGCTATTTACTGAAAATAGCTTCATTTCTATTTATGTACATAGCTTCACAACTACATTTAATCTACAACAGTGCCCGGTAAACCACAGGGCACGTTACTAGCAAGACTAGTGAAGGGTGAACTGGCCAGGACATGATTTTTATTCCGTTTAAACATTACGGAATAAAGCAATACTACCATTATGATCAGACACACAATATTATGAATAGATGAATTTAGCTGCGATACACATGATCATCAACTCCAGGTTGACAGGCGTATCTATAAATCATGGTAAAGAGTTGACCCACTTCCTGAAACAAGGAACAAGTTCAGTGTGGACACAAGCAGGCCGGTAGGTAGGTCCACAGGGTTCAAACTGACATATAACTTCCCTGTGCTATAGGCCTATTTCCTTTTGACATTTTTACAAGAGCTTTGCTAGTAAACGTGCCCTGTGGAGGCTATGCTATGCGATGAGGGAAGATCACCAAGGCTGCTGTGGGTCAAGTTAGTTTGGCGACTTTTAGTACAAGATCTTGAAGTCCCATCTGTCTAGTCTACCTAATCTTACTTACATTTATATTTAATTTTAATTGACCGTAATAGCACTTCCCATGCGGCACGCGGCTGCAGATGAAATTCCAAAAGTTAACAAAATGTTTCAAAAATGTCAAAATTTTTGAATTTCATTACCATATTTGGAATCACCATGTGAAATATATTGTACAATAAGAACAAACATGTCTAGTATTGATTCAGTAATCCCTTGGATAGACCTTGAAAGTTTGGAAAGGTTTTTGATATATTTGTTTTTTATATATGGTAAAACCAATAGCCGCGTGGAAAGTGTTGACACTTCCCATGCGGCAGGCGGCTGCAGATGAAATTCCAAAAGTTCACAAAATGTTTCATAAATGTCAAAATTATTGCATTTTTTTATCACAATATTTGGAATCACCATGCATTAAAATAAGTACAAACATGCCTAGTATTGGTTCAGTAACCCTTGAGATAGACTTTGAAAGTTGGGAAAGGTTTCTGAACAAATCTGTTTTGTGTATTATAAAAATAATAGCAAGAAACAAGGATAATAATGTTTAAGCTTCATAGAAAAACTCATCAACAAACCAACTACAACTAATATTCAATCTACACCATGCTCGCAGTGTCTGGTAAAATCCAAGACTCCACAGGGCACGTTTACTAGCAAATCTACACAATCCATCAGTCCCAATTTGTTCAACATTTGAACCATTTTGACCTATAGTTCACATAAGATGAGAACACTGCAATGCCCACAATGGCTTGGTGGCCGAGTTCATGTGCCCTGGGTATTTGACTACAATGCATCTTTCTTTATCTATTTGTTATTGTCTTCATCATGAGCGTTTGTAATCTAATCATATTCTCTAGAGTTTCAGGAGCCTTATAGCATGTGTACCTATGAATCTAATAAAGTTAACCCTCTTTGAGTAAAACTAGGAATGAGTTAATTTTGGACACAAGAACATGTTATAAGGAAAACAACAACAAATATATCAAGTAGGGCAAACCAATGAACTTAGCAACAACAAGATGCCTGCAGTGTCTGGTAAAATCCAAGCCTCCACAGGGTATGTTAGTAGCCAATCCACACAATCTGTCAGCCTCAATCTGTTCAATATTTCAACTAATTTGACCTATAGTTCATTGAATATGAGAACACAGCAACGCCCACGATGACTTGCAGGCCAAGTTTATGCGCTCTGGGTATTTGACTAGAATGTGTCTTCCTTATCTAATATTGTCTTCCTCATGTACATTTGTAATCTAATCGTATTCCTAGAATTTCAGGAGCCATACCGTGAGCCTATGTATCTATAAATCATGGTTAAGTTGACCCACTTCAGTAAAACTAGTTTAATCAGTTCATGCATAGTGCACTTGTTGCCTTCATTCACTTCTTCGCCAATTTTGAACTGAACAAACTGTAGAAGCAATTTCATTTTGGCCATAAGTCAGTTGGGAAAGTAAACCCACAGGCTCCACAAACCGACAAATACCTTCCCTGTGCTTTATGCCCTTTTCAATATGACCTTTTCACAAGAGGGTCGATTAAATTCCACATTTGTCAGTTTGAACAACTAGTTCATTCAAATGATTGTTTTCCATGAAAAACTTGATGTTTTTATTACAAGAACAAATATTTTGTGCTGATGATGATGACCTACTTTTCTGTTAATAAAAGTGACTGGGAGACCAAATTAATTTCAGAAATAGCTCATTGCATGTGATTCATAATAAGTTTTCACAATGTAAATATTTAAAGCCTATCTAAGCATTAGTTTTCCAAATCTTGATAGGATCTGATATCCATAGATAATTTACTGAAGATAGCAATATTGCTATCTGCTGAAGATAGCACGGTTGCTATCTGCTGAAGATAGCACCGTTGCTATATCTGCTGAAGAAAGCACCGTTGCTATCTGCTGAAGATAGCACCGTTGCTATCTGCTGAAGATAACACCGTTGCTATCTGCCGAAGATAACACCATTGCTATCTCCTGAAGATAGCACCGTTGCTATCTCCTAAAGATAGCACCGTTGCTATCTGCTGAAGAAAGCACCGTTGCTATCTGCTGAAGATAGCACCGTTGCTATCTGCTGAAGATAACACCGTTGCTATCTGCTGAAGATTACACCGTTGCTATCTGCTGAAGAAAGCACCGTTGCTATCTGCTGAAGATAGCACCGTTGCTATCTGCTGAAGATAACACCGTTGCTATCTGCTGAAGATTACACCATTGCTATCTCCTAAAGATAGCACCGTTGCTATCTCCTAAAGATAGCACCGTTGCTATCTGCTGAAGATAGCACCGTTGCTATCTGCTGAAGAAAGCACCGTTGCTATCTGCTGAAGATAGCACCGTTGCTATCTGCTGAAGATAACACCGTTGCTATCTCCTGAAGATAGCACCGTTGCTATCTCCTGAAGATAGCACCGTTGCTATCTCCTGAAGATAGCACCGTTGCTATCTGCTGAAAATACCTTTATTTGATATCTACTAAAATGACACCATGATTAGCTATAAGCAAACTATTACTAACATTTAATCTACAACAGTGCCCTAGCCTCCACAGGGCACGTTACTAGCAAATCTACACAATCTATCAGCCCCAATTTGTTGAATATTTCAATCATTTCTACCTGTACATGTAGTTCGGAGAAACTGAGAACACAACAACACAATGACTTGGAGGCCGAGATCATGTGCCCTGGGTATTTGATTAGAATGTATATTTCTTTGCCATGTGCGTTTGTAATCTATTCTAATTTAAGGAGCCAAGCAGCGAGCAGCAATGGAAATACCCACATGACTGTCTACCCGGGGTTGTCTAGGTAGGAACTACACACTTTGTGCACTTACAATATATTCCTAACCCAAACTTTTACAAAAGGAAATAAATCAGTTGAAAAGGTGGTCCTAGTGGGAATCGAACCGTGGACTTCTGCATTGCAAACCATGTCTCTCAACCACTAGACTAGCGAATGGTGAACTGGCCAGGACATGATTTTAATTCCATTTAAACATTACGGAATAAAGCAATACTACCATTATGATCAGTACACACAATATTATGAATAGATGAATAGAGCTGCGATACACATGATCGTCAACTACAGGTTGACAGTCGTATCTATAAATCATAGTAAAGAGTTGACCTACTTCCTGAAACTAGGAACAAGTTCAGTTTGGACACAAGCAGGCCAGAAGGTAGGTCCACAGGGTTCAAACTGACATTTAACTTCCCTGTGCTATTGGCCTATTTCCTTTTGACATCTTTACAAGAGCTTTGATTTAAGTTCATTCAAATAATTGGTTTCATTGAAAATCTTGTGTTTAAGCCATAACAATATTTTGTGATGCTTATGCTGTGTTTTCAAAATTGTTATTAATTTTAGAAATGGCACATTGAATGTGATTTGTAAGTTTTCACACAAAAACATAAGGGCCTCAGAATAAAATCTAAATTGCTATTGATCGGTATACTTTGGTATTCATTGCTATGAACTGAAGAAAACACAATTGCCATCAACTGCTACCTACTGAGGAAAGCAATATCGCTGTCTTCTGAAGATAGCACCAATGCTATATACTTGGATAGCACCATAAGAAAGCAAAATTGCTTTCTATTGTATATAGCACCATTGCTATCTACTGAAGATAGCACCTTTTATTAACAACCCAAGATAGCACCATTGCTCTCTACTAACATGTATAAACATACCAAACTGCTTTCTTCTGTAGAAAGCAATAAGATTTTACAGCGATATATTTTTCGAGGGAGAAGAACATTATTTGCTTCCTTCCGGAACAAAGCGAAAAATGGTAGCCCCTCTTTCATTTTGATCTTGTATATATAAAAGCGACACAGTAGAAAAATTACATTTAAGGCACTCATGTCATTGTTGGCTAGCCCAAATAGGTGAATCTGTCTATCCATAATAATGGTTATATTTGTCTTTTCCTTAATCCATTTTAATCCCATAGTTTTAATATGGTTGGGAATTCACAAAATAGGTGTAGTATGGTTTCTTCTGTTTCTTTACAAAATGTGCATAAATTTGAGTCTTTCTGCCCTATTTTGTCCAAAAAAGAGTTTACTCCTAAATTTCTATGAGTTAGGCGAAATTGGAACCATCTTCATTTTGTATCAACTTCAATGTTGATGTAAGGGCGTTTATTCTGCGGAGGAAGGGGGCGCTTATTCTGCGGAGGAAGGGGGAAGTGGGTGTTGATGTAAGAACGACATATGCTGCGGAGGAAGGGGGAAGTTGGGGTATGATATTTTTCTATGAAAATCATTTGAAGAAAAAAAATCTTTTGAATTGAAAATAAAAAAATCTGTAAAATATGAAATCCAGATCATTCATTTCCTCCAAACCACAGGTCATTCAAGTTCAAGTATTCATATCTGGGCAACAAACTTGATTCAAAGCCTCAAGGGAATTGCTATATCACTGTTATCCTATGAATTTACATGTTTATATTATAGTAACAGCAGCATACAGTCAGTAGCACAAATATTGATCTTAGCGTAACTGGTTTGACAATTTGGTCCAGATTTTGTTGCAATTGCTGCGAACAGCGAGAGATGTTAGCAAATGTCAGAGAAGGTTGCCACATACTATATTGTTAAAGGATTCTTTTATGTGGTTGGGTATGCGTCCTCATTTCTTCCAAATCTGGATTACCATACATTGTTTCCTGTTTGTATGTGTTTATATGTGACCCGTCACGTCAAAATGGACATGTTGGAGGCCCGAGTCTATTCTGAGTTATTGGTATGATTTGAAAGAGAACATTTTTAAGCTTTGAAATGATACCTTGTTAAAGGTAATCGGACTTTGTAATCTCAAGATATGATTTGAAGAAGCATGTTATTTTCTATTATTTTCTTTATATTTTCCCAAATATATTGGCCTCTATCTCAAAACTGTATTTGCCGACAACATATCCTTTTTGACGCGACTGGTCACATATGTACTACTACTACTAAGCTGCATTTAAGAAACGCTTTTCGTAAAACAGGTTTATTCACAGGTTTATGGATTACAAGTAAGTCCGTGATATACTGTGGAGCAGATCTGTTGGTGGCTTTGTGCGTAAGCAGGAGGATTTTAAATAAAATTCTCTTTCTGATAGGTAGCCAGTGTAATGTGCGAAGAACAGGCGACATGTGAACAAAACCTCGCACTCTTATTACAAGTCTGGCTGCAGAGTTCTGGACTCTCTGAAGCTTGTCAATTATGTACACATAAGGTGACGGGGAAAACCCTGTTCTACAGGCAAATGGACCTCTCAGGTACGGTCAGTTGTTCTGGCCGTTTGGGGTTTTTTATTTGGTTTTTTCAAAACATTTCAGGCTTTTTTGGTGCATTTTCAACTATTGAAATTGGCAACAACAAAAAATTCAAAACATTTTTTTGGAAAAACAAAAAAAAATTCAAAAAATTTCAAATTAATGTTCCTAAAATGTGTTTAACATTTTTTGTTTAAAGGGGCATTAAGAGATGTGGTGGAGGCAGTGCCCTCAATTACAAAAATATATGATACAAATTGGGAATTGTATATTTTGACAATTGTATTATACATGTATGAACTTACACCTAGGCCTATAAGGATTAAACAAAATCAGTCTTTGTACAACAAAACGTCAATTCAAAAATGCTGGTAGAGCCGCAACCAGCATTTTACTTGGTTAAGGGTGGTATTCCAACATATTTAAACAATTGTTTTAATCAAGTTTTGCTGGGGGTTTTGTTAGTAGAAACAACAATTATGGCATTAACATTGTGTCCCTTTAAATTTGAAAATAAATTCGTCGGTCTGGCCTGTAGAGAACGGTGTTTGTGTTTTCATTGCCTTACTGGAGATATTAAAACTAACAAATGTTAAAACAGAGATTAAAACTAACAAATGTTTTAGCAAGTTACACAAAGCCGATCAATAGAAAGCCTGTCTCTCAGTACCTTTCTGTGCAGTTCTTTGGAAGGCATGGTAACATCAAGTTATTTTCCAAAATGTATGTGAGACAGACCTTTCCCCCCTTATGTATGGACAGGTTTTGCCAATATTGCATAGGTATAAAAGTATAAGGTAAGAGGGAACCCTCACTCTTGCACAGGGAACTGTTGGAGAAAAGGCTCAAGTTTCACAGAGGCCACCGGGGAGGGGGAGGGGATGTTGTATTCAAATGGGTTATAATTCATGACAACTATAGAAATGTATAAAATGGGTAGTTTTTCATGAGGGAAATGAATGCATGCCCATACATTGCTTAGACTGCCACAAATGGCAACAATTGTGGAAAAGAGTATGCGTTTGGAGCATAAGATTTGGAAATACTTTTAAAGGTATATGTTCCAATCACTTCTTTTGGGCTATGACCTTTTTTTTTCTCACATCAACATATTTTGATATCAGAAGAATCCCCATACTTTTCTCATTATGTCAGTAAAATCTTAGGGGCCAGAAATGTTCCATTTAGAAATTATAGGCTACAATGTGGTGAATTACTGCCAAAGGTGGTTGACCACCCGCCAGTTTGTGTACCCCTCCCCCTCCCTCGGTGGTCAAATTTCTTGTGACTTTGTGCTTCTAAAATAAAAACCATTGGAGTTATGCAACTCAAACTTTGGAATGTGATAATTTTAAGGATGACCTTTCATTTAAAATAGAAATAATCACGTTGAAAATCGGGCCAGCAATCAGATTGATCGGTGGTCAAATTTCTTGCGACTTTGTGCTTCTAAAATAAAAACCATTGGAGTTATGCAACTCAAACTTTGGAATGTGATAATTTTAAGGATGACCTTTCATTTAAAATAGAAATAATCACGTTGAAAATCGGGCCAGCAATCAGATTGATCGGTGGTCAAATTTCTTGCGACTTTGTGCTTCTAAAATAAAAACCATTGGAGTTATGCAACTCAAACTTTGGAATGTGACAATTTTAAGGATGACCTTTGATTTAAAATAGAAATAATCACGTTGAAAATCGGGCCAGCAATCAGAGTATCTACCTGTAACATCCCATATCTAAATTACGGATGAGAAATTGAATTGTTGAATTACTTGACTGATATACTTATGAGTCATGAGAAAAATACTTCTTGCTTAGGGTCCATTCAGAAATACCTGATGAGGATGATATCCACCTTTTCGCACATGTGCTCCCCCTCCCCCGGAAGTTTGTTACATTCAGCTTGGTGCTGACTGTTGAGCTAAATAATTTGAGACCATTTATTAATCTAAATTGGAGCAAAGGTGACTTTCATTGACTAAAGATACATCCTATAACCCAATTGTGTTGTTGACATATTAAAATTAAGAAACGACACATGCGTGACTTGAATGAAGCCTAGTAAATTATGCTATTATCATTAGACATGTTTAGTGTTATCTCCTGTAGTGTTAATAATGCAATAATAATGTCCGTAATCGTGACATACATTCATACATGCACGCATAGTTTACATTCTAAATACAGGTTGGTTTAGTTTTTATTTATACAGGAAACATTTGATTACTTAACACTTTCCCTGCAACACTTTCCCCACAGCAAAAAATGTTTCAAAAATGTCAACATTGTTGAATTTCATTACCATATTTGGAATCACCATGAGAAATGCATTGAAATAAGTACAAACATGCCTAGTATTGGTTCAGTAATACTTGAGATAGACATTTGGGAAAGTTTTCTGAAAAATATGTTTTGTATTTGGTAAAACCAATAGCTGTGTCGAAAGTGTTAAGCATATACGGCATCCCGGGACATGCTACCTGTTCACCATATTTACAAATATATGTTAGCAAACATCGATTTCACTGCTACCCTGAGAATGAGAGTGTTACTCCTTGAACCAGATAAAAGTATAGAACTACTTTTGTCAAATAAAAAGCCCTATTTTAGAGGACTCTTCAATAAAATAATGATATAAATAGTGGATAAAGTATACTCAAGTAAAAGTGAAACCATGACAAAATCCCCAACCTCTTGAGTATATGCTTCTAGTTGTATATTAAAGGCATATAATGTGATCTTTTCCAGAGAGCGCCCTCTATTCATGATTTTTTTTAGAAAGTAGATTTTCTTGCAGATTTACATTTCTGATCATAAATCGTACATACATTCCAAGTTACAGAGCGGTACGATTTCTAATTACCTCAAAATCATGGTTTTAGAGTGAATTTAGAGTGAAAATATAAACTGTCGTGTTATCCCGACAGTTTATTTGCACTCTAAAACCATGATTTGAAGTAATTAAGAATCGTATCGCCCTGTAACTTGGAATGTATGTACGATTTATGATCAGAAATGTAAATCTGCAAGAAAATCTGCTTTCAATTTTTTTTTTTTCGATGTTGAGGGCGTTCCCTGGAAAGATCACATAATATACCTTTAATACCTTACAAATTTCCAGTCCTCTAGCACACCATCGTAAAATAAACCGACATGTGAACAGTTTTACTTAATCATTTAAAATATTCATGTCCCCCCCCCCCTCAAATTAATAATGACATGTCCTTTTAATTTTTCCTGCCACAGGTACACACCTATACAGTACAGGGAAAATGTCTCTATTTCCTCAGTAATATGATATACTCTGTCTCAAAATTAACACTTTCCTAGCGGCTATTAGTTTTACCAAATACAAAACAAATGTTTCAGAAACCTTTTCCAACTTTCAAGGTCTATCTCAAGGATTACTTAATCAATACTATGCATGATTGTACTTATTGTAATGCATTCTGCATGGTGATTTCAAATATGGTAAACAAATTCAATAATCTTGACATTTTTGAAATATTTTGTGAAATCTTGGAATGTCGTCTGCAGACGCCTGCCCAGTGGAAAGTGTAAAATCATTTAAAATATTCATCTCCCCCGCCCCACCATCTCAAATTAATAATGACATGTCCCTTTAATTTTTCCCTGCCACACGTACATACACCCCTACGGTACCGGGAAAATGTCTCTATTACCTCAGTAATATGATGCACTCTGTCTCAAAATTGAGATTGGTGATGTACGCCGGCAGAATAGTTAAAAGAATAAAATAAATGATGTAATTGTTGCCTATTCTGCAACAGGCTAGTTGTTTCAGCCTGGATTTTGTTGCATGCTTGTCAGGCACAACTGTTTACTCGAACTTAAAAGGTTGGATTTCACTCAATTGTTAAGAGATATGTGTTCATAATGTATGAAGATCTATAATATGGCGTGTTTCAATCACATTTTTACACTTGACACTAATTACATAAAATCAAACTATTTACTTGAATTTAAAAGCTTGGATTTCACTCAATTGTTAAAAGATATTTGTTCAAAATGTATGAAGATGTATGCTATGTCACGTTTCAATCAATTTTTTACACTTTTTTGTACACTAATTAGGTAAAATCAAACTATTTACTTGAATTTAAAAGGTTGGATTTCACAAGATTGTTCAGAGAGATATGCCTTCGTAACATATTAAGATGTATGGTGTGTTTTAATCAAATATCAGCACTTGACACTAATAGCCTAAAAATCAAACTCTTACGAAACCACATTTTTTTATCAGAGACCAACAGTCACTGCTATTCACACCAGTTTTGGAAAAGTGTTTATGAACATAACACTTTCCACGCTGGTATTGGTTTTACTAAATACAAAACAGATTTGTCAGAAACCTTTCCCAAATTTCAAGGTCTATCTCTCAAGGATTACTGAACCAATACTAGACATGCTTGCGCTTATTTTAATGCATTTCTCATAATGATTCCAAATAATTATGGTAATTAATGTAAATAAATGTTGACATTTTTGACACATTTTGTGAACATTTGGAATGTCGTCTGCAGACGCCTGCTGTATGGAAAGTGTTAAAATTATATAATTATGTAAAATCAAACTCTCTAATGATATTGCATTTGAAATTTTCATGTGACAATGACTTTGTCACATCAGTTATGGAAGATGTGTTCATGAAATCATGAGAGTATTGGAGCCAGTAAAACATTCTCACCTTCAAGCATCTCAACATCACCAGCCTACTTCACAGGCGACAGGTAGCAGCAGCCACAGTCCAAAATGCACACCAACCACTGTCTTTCGATGTCCATGACCTCCAGATATTTATTTTAATTTTATTTATATTTCTGATGTTGTTCTCCATATGTTTGGGCTTTTATCATAACCCTAACCCCGGTTTAGGGTTTTTTACCAGGTTCACGATTTTCGAGGAAAAAATGCCAACTAAATCTCTGGGAACCTGCCGGGATTCGATCCGGGGACTCTCCATTCTCAAGCCCCACGTCCCACCCACTAAGCCACAGCCTTCAGTTACACATTCGCGCAGTATACTGCGCTCACTATATAGGCTCGGTTGACTACGTCATCGAAAACCAATGGCGCATGCGTTTGGAGAGGGACTTAGGATTAGCATTTTTTAGCACTCAGGGGGTTATGGTTAATCCTTTGCCACTTTCATTGGCTTTTCATGACAAAATAGTTGAGCACAAATTTGCTCAAAACGAGTTGGAACGCCTATTGTACTCAGTTGCTAGGACCAAAACTGTGTATTGTTCTGATGCAGGCAAGTGTGTACAATGTGCACTATAATGCAAATATAAGGGCGGAGTTAAACTACCCACTGCACGACTTGATTCACGCCCAAACAATTCTCATACAAACAACACGTTGAGAGAACAACACGTTGGTGGTCATGGTGCTATTATACATGTTATATACATGTACAATTAAAGCGCTTGAGAATTGTCACTTTGGAGCTATTGACCAAATAAGATTACAAGACCAATTACACGAAAAGGATTGTTAGAAAAAGCTCCCGAAAATGTTCAATAGATTTATATCATGTATATAGGCACACAATTGTTTGCTAGTCAATTGATGACAAATATGATAAAGTAGTATTATATAGGTATTAGTTTTCAATTGCCAAATATTGTCCTGGTAATACACACATCTTTTAACAAATAACCAATAACTTTGAAATAATATGAGCTACTTTATAATAATTATTCAGTTTCAAATAATGTGGTTTTAGAAGCAGCAAAAATATTGGGCTTATACTTACACCTCCCTGCTTATACCATAGCTTATACTATCTACAGACATGACAGACCAAAACATTTAAAATTGTTTCAATCCAAACATTAATATTTAAAATAAGACCACAACGACATTGAAAATCCAACACAAAATATTCTCTATAGGCCTAATGTTTTTACATTTTGTGCTCGTCCCTCTATATAATTAATACCAATATACGTTTAAGGTATCCTGTTGGTGGGGGTGGGGGGGGGGGGAGTGATCAGTGTTTTAGTCAGTCACGTAACACCGTGGTAAAACATAGGGCCTTGTAAACTGTTTCCCCCAATGTGCTTAGTAAAAACGTCAATTTTTCGAAAAAGTGGGGTTTTAGAAGGCATATTTTCGGGTTGTCGTCGTCGGGTTTTTGCGGGGGGGGGGGGGGTTGTGTGTAAATAATGACAGCGAAGGGCTACGGAAACACCAAGAACTATATTCATTCCGCATCGGTTTGTCAGATTGATAATATTGTTGACTGCCTTTATAGTTGACATCTCCTTGGTTCAATGTCTTGATATTTCCATATAGACGGTATAATCATTATAGTCCATGATCGAATGATGCTGATTTAGGAAAACAGAGGGTTTTAATTGATAACTCCGAAATATGCATGTATGAGACTCACTGCTGAAATTTACTCAGCCGTCTGTCTGACTATGATGGTTGGATACACACATACACAGCACAAGCGTACATTATAACTGGTTGCTGAATTGCCACTAGTCAAATAACCACCATCCATTCGGAAAATTCATTCATATGCATGTTTCAAATACGGTAGGCGGAGCCGTCACCATATATGGTGTGCATTCAACTTGAACTCGTAGCAACCAGCGTGTAATGGACTGAAATCTCCGGTCCGTATGTGGACCGGTAAATCGAGCAAATCTGTGTTCTCTGTGTTCGTAATGTAAACCCTGCCCATTTGTGTTTACTTGATGGAATGTTTTCTGGGTTGCAGTGAACCAAATTGATTGGTCCATCAGAGCTCTTTATATATAGAGAGTTACCAGTTTGATTTGTAATCACTCAGTTCATTAACTTTTTTAATGTCTGTTTGGCTATTGTTCACATTTGCCCTTTATAAACTAACAACAACAAAAAAAGCACATCTATTCGATATAGGCCTATTATGAATGTGATATCCCCCTACATCACCTTTGGGGACATTACCTTAATCCTCCCCACATCACAGGGAATGTGGATTTCAAATGGGGTTACCTCCATGTGTGACTCTATTTGAAATAAACACTCCCTATGTGTTCATGTCTTTCATAGGGGGTGTATGGATTTCAAATTGAATAGCTCAATTTTAGAGAGCATCTCAAGAGATTACCCCAAGGAACTTCAAGACATCAGGACATGATGCAAGGTGTAAGTTTACTAGGCTTTCAAAGATACATACAGAAAAAACATCAGTAATTCAAAACAAACTTACCACTCAAGGACAAGAATCTGAGAAAATTGGACCACTACCTCTGAAATAAATTAACCTAAACAATACTGAAAAAGGGGAAATGGATGGGGTTTGGTAAAATGTTGGCCAATATCTTGTCAAATTCAATATTATCTCTCTTTCTTTTAACAATCCACATCATATCCTGCACATCTGTTCACAGGAATGATACACAGGTTTTTATCTCTCCGCACTCAAAAGTAATCCAAATGTATGCGAGCAAAATGTCAACACGCACGCATCACGCATATAATGCACAGTGCGCTTGGTGCCTTAAGCACACATCCTTCTGTATTAATTCGCTGCAGTAAGGAGGATTCGCCAATTTGGTAATGATCAAACTATAGTTTATCGGTGACTGGCGGTGAAAAATGAGCTAACCAGAAGAACAGAGTGGGTTTTCCATCTCATCCCCCTTCAGCGGACAGTGCCATGGACTTCCTTGAAACGGGAAAAGGCTGAGAGTATGTGACCCGTCATGTTAAAAAGGACATGTTGTCGGCAAACAGTTTTAAGATAGAGGCCAATATATTTGGGGAAATATACGGGAAATAATAGAAAACAATATGCTTCTTCGAATCATATCTTGTGATTACAAAGTCCGATTATATTCAACATGGATCATTTCAACGCTTCAAATATACTATTTCAAGTCACGCCAATAACTCAGATTTGACACAGGCCTCCAACATGTCCATTTTGATGTGATGGGTCACATATGGGTGACTAAGAGAGCTGTAACAGACAATATGGGGTAAGGATGCTCCCATGGACAAGACAGTTTTGTGCATGCTTTCTGTAATGAACCATATCTAAAAAAACAAGCTAAACGTACCATTTTATGAAGATAATTTTTAAACTTACTGCTGATCAAGACTAAGTAGACACATATTCTCTGAAATTATAAATATGATTAAAAAGTTTCCTTGAACTTTGGTCAACTTTTTTTAAAACCACCCGGTATAGTATTACAATGAAATTCCACCTTTTATAGGTGCACCACTTGTCTTTGGCGCACGCTCAGCTTGCGTCACTGATTACACATTCATATCAATAGACGGTGCAAAAAAACATACGCTTTTCGGTGACAAGCTTTGCGATGAATTTGCTGGTTTCCAAATGTATGCTTATCATTTTTGTCTTGATTCAAGCTTCAGAAACCAACAATCAATGGAAGAAAAAATCATTGCCGCATCTTTATCATCACCCCAGAGCTACGCGCCGAAGCTTATTTCACATACCTGTTTTGTGAGACAAACCTGTTTGTACCAAAGCACACACACTATTTGAGTCACTTGAAAATAGAAACGTTTTTATGGTGGTAGCCTAAAGAATCCCCTTCCTCATACCCACCCCTCCAACTTCGATTAATGTTGCTAGGTTATGTGCTGATGGTGGACAAAATGCGGGATTCAACATTGATTGGGGGAATACTTAACATTACACCATATACAAAGTGTTCAAACAATTTTTTCTAACATTGTGGCATACCATATGGCATGCATCTCCCTCAAATTTCAACATTGGAATTTTCAGTCAAAAGTATATTACGATATAAGTTTCAAATTCTGCTGCAAAATTATGACATAAATTCAAATTGTTGCTGATTACATTACAATCCATGAAAAAGTGAGCCAAATAAATTCAATCTCAATCTCCCTCCCTGGTGAATTTTTAGAGAATATTGATGGAGATATCAAAAGAAAGACGGGGTGACAAAGTACAAATCCCAAACAACTTTATGAATTTTGAGCTTCATTAACATGCAACACAAATGTGTCTGTGCCGCTAGGCTGACACGTGCTCGCCTTTTAGATCAATGATGTTAGCATTAAATGCTCACATTTTAGTTCCATAGAGATCTATATGCTACTACTATATGCTCATCATTCGTAAGTAGTGGATGAGTGTCCATATCCTTAGTTCCATATCCATAAAATGAAATGTGTGATAGAACTACTTAATGGCTGAGGTTGATCTTATGTTCAGGAATACAGATAAAAAATGCAAACATTCAAGATTTTTCCTAGCTCTCTTGTTTGGACCTTAAAGTGTCAGTGCTAAAATTACAATGTGCTATTGCTGTGTCTATATTTAGTTCCATAGAGATCTATATGCTCATCATTCGTAAGTACCGGATCAGTGTCCGTATCCTTAGTTCCATATCCATAAAATGTATAATGTGTGATAGAACTACTTAATAGCTGCTGAGGTAGATCTTATGTTCAGGAATACAGATAAAAAATGCAAACATTCAAGATTTTTCCTAGCTCTCTTGTTAAGGCCTTAAAGTGTCAGTGCTGAAATTACAATGTTCTGACACCATATTGGCACATGTACGAGTTTTCAGATAAGATAAAATAAATCAACATATTTAGAGAATAAAATATAGTTTGTATTTTGCTATATACCATGGTTTCATAATGTATAGGCTGTACCGTATTTGCGTCGTCATGAATGGCCGGGTGAGGGGGTGACTTGCCATTAGGTCTAAACCGATTTAGTCTAATACCCATTTAGTCTATTATCGTTTAGTAAGTGTACATACTTCAATCTCATTGGTTAACACGTATGAAATCTGATCCATATCGTGTAAACAACAAGTCAAACCACACGATATATTCCATATCGTCGATTAACCGCGTTACCAGATGGCGCAAAATTATATTACGTGTAAAGCGATTGCTTTGCGTCTGTGAAAGAGTTGCTTAAAATATGATAAACAAATAAAATGGCGGATGATTTAAATGCAACCGAGTCGATTTCTGTTACATTCTGAGGCCGAAATATACCGCAAAAAGGTCTAACCCACGCCAAAAAATAAATGATCTGCATATAACCTAACCAGACATGTTTTTCGCGATGATTTTATGGACAGAGGCGATGGCGCAGAGCCTGTTAAAGGGTTGAATTTTACGGAGGTAAGGAAGGGAAGAGAATTCAGCGCCTTGCTCTAACTAGATACTAGTATTGTTTGACGTTTAGTTTTCCGCGAGTGTTTAAATACAATTTTTATTGGGACTAAACGATAAATTCGTTATCCCCTGCATGTTCACACAATACGGAAAAAAACCTATGGTTTGTGCCATATCACATTCGGCCTGCGGCCTCATGTGATATGACATGCCAAACCATAGGTATTTTTCCGTATTGTGTGAACATGCAGGGGATAATTAATAATACCACTTTGTCTAAATCCAATCGGGCTAAATGTCAGTTGGTCTAATAGGGTCTAATTTTCACTTGGTCTAATATCCATTTGGTCTAATACCCCATATTTTCTAATAACCATTCCGTATAATATCCAATGTGTTTAATATCCAATTTGTCTAACAATTCGTCTAATATCTATATAGTCTAATAACCATTTCATCTCAAAACCCATATTGTCTAATAACCATTTCGTCTAATATCCAATTCATCTAATATCCAATTTGTCTAATACACAATTTGTCTCATTCATTTGTTCATATTTATCTAATATCCAATTTGTCTAATACACAATTTGTCTAATATCCATATTGTCTAATATCCATATTGTCTAATATCCATATTGTCTAATATCCATATTGTCTTATATCCATATTGTCTTATATCCATATTGTCTAATAACCATTTCGTATTAAACCCATTAATTGCATGTACGTTGTAAACCGTTGTAAGGAGCTTGGGAAGAATGTCCATTTTGCCGGGGAAAAGGGTCATACGAGGGTCATAAGTTCTATACCTCCTCCCTCATAATAAATGTCAGTCTCATGACATTTGTCATTATTATAGCTATGAATCATGGCTACACATTTATAGTAAATGATAATGATAATTGATTTCTGTTTCACTCTTGTTCTAATGTGGTCAAAGCCAGAGATAGAGTTTGGACAACATAAATGGAAAATTACCCTCAAAATTAATACAGTTTTTTGCGTCTTTTCTCTATTTTGTATGGTTAGGTATAAGAGCACGAATTTAATACTGAAATTGATCGTTCAATACTTGAACAAAAAAACATTCCAGTATCCACTGCCAGTATCACCTGATACTGGAACACAATTTGGTGTTCCAGTATCGTCCGATACTGGAACAATAATGTTGTACCAGTATCGAGCGATACTGTCAAATTCCATGTGCCAGTATCATGTGATACTGGTATACCAGTATCTGGGACCTAAAGTTCACTTTTTCCTAGTCTTCATAAATTCTATAAAAGGTGTACTTATCCTGAACTACATGTATGTCTAGTTGGAAAACTATTCCCGTTTGGAGATATGGGTATATTTCAGGCAAAGTGTCACATATACCGTATACCTCAAAAACCTCCCCCATACACGTCTGAAGTGTTTTTGTTCAATTCTGAAGCAGGCCATTAAGTTACAGAGTTATTTTTCTTTTCTTTTTTTTCTTAAAATTAAAGATAATTTGCCAACATGTCTTTGAAATTAAAGATATCAGGCTCTACATTTCCTTTTAAAAAAACGGTAAGAATTGACAGAAATCTGTGTGAAATGCCGC
This sequence comes from Ophiura sarsii, assembly GCA_035610835.1. Classification (NCBI taxonomy): domain Eukaryota; kingdom Metazoa; phylum Echinodermata; class Ophiuroidea; order Amphilepidida; family Ophiuridae; genus Ophiura; species Ophiura sarsii. The sequence goes on from CM069444.1 coordinate 77,441,947, forward strand.
AAAAAATGGGCCATTTTAATTGAATATATGCCAGAATGATCTTCAGGCCCTACACACACAAGCAGACTCTGTATAGTTTGGAATATCGCGCATGGCTTTTCCATTTGTCAGAGAGTTTCAACCAATTTCCTCTAGTTCCATGTCTTAGAGGGATCTACCGGCAGAGTTGTCAGGTAAAGTTAACGTTCATGACGAACACAAGTAATCATATCATGAGAGATAAGAGACTTTGGTGATCACTATTTAATGGATTGATGAAGCTACATGCGTAACGATGTAAAGGAATTTGACAGCAAGAATTGATATTATCCTTGATTAAAGGCATATTATGTGATCTTTCCAGGGAACGCCCTCAACAAAAAAAAATTGAAAGCCGATTTTCTTGCAGATTTACATTTCTGATCATAAATCGTACCTACATTCCAAGTTACAGGGCGATACGATTCTTAATTACTTCAAAATCATGATTTTAGAGTGAAAATAAAGTGTCGGATAATCCGACAGGTTATTATTTTCACTCTAAATTCACTCTAAAACCATGATTTTGAGGTAATTAGGAATCGTATCGCTCTGTAACTTGGAATGTATGTATGATTTATGATCAGAAATGTAAATCTGCAAGAAAATCTACTTTCTAAAAAAAATAATGAATAGAGGGCGCTCTCTGGAAAAGATCACATAATATGCCTTTAACAGAAGACTTGAAAACAAGTCTTTTAGGCTATATTAAAAAATCAATTGTCTCAAAGCTCCCGTGCGCGTTAGTCAATTGGTGCGTGTTAGAAAGAAAGAAAAAAATAAACAATTTTTTTTAATTTTAATTTCTCAAAAAGTTTCACCAATTTTTTAGATTTTCAGTGATTACATCATAAGAAATGCAAAAGTTCACTTTTACAAGAATTTCAATATTTTATATATATAAAAAATTTAAACAAGGTCTTCTAAAAAACTGGGTGGACAAGTGTTTTTAGTGTCAAAAGGATGAGAAGACTTGGAATGGATCTGTTGAATTATGTGGAAGTCGGCAAGAGGATCACTAGTGTGTTGTTTCTGGAAGGAAATCACCGAGACGTTATGTGAGCGATATGTGGTGAAGTTTATGGAGAGAAAAAAAATTAAAATTAAAAATATCATAATTTATAATTTAATTTAAATTCCAATGTTTATTAATTACGAGAAAAACGTAATTTATGACAGAGTCAAAAATGCAACAAAATAACTTGGATTTCCCGGGCGTCAGGATAATTATTAATAGTCAATCGTTCTGTAAAAATAAATCACGAACATCACGACACAACACAACAGCCGAATCAACAAAAAAAAAAACATTAAATAAAGTGCTCAATCGTACCCCCAAAAAAAGTCTCGTTAATAAAACAAACTATTGATATTGTAATTAATTAATATAATGGAACATCAAAAAGTACCAATGTATTATACAAAAAAAAAAGTGACTCCACGCGGATTTGACCCGGGGTTCTCCGCGTTACAGGTAACCATATCAACCACTACACTACTCATTCTCATTACTTCATTGGAGTTACAATGAATATACATGATTCAGACTCTCACTCAATAAACTAAATCGAAAATTAAATGTGACATTTATTTATTATTTAAAGCTACATTGTCGATTAGAACACCATTTTATTTACAGTAATAGACACATTTAATATAATATAAAATAAAAATATTAATTTCGCACTGAATAACTGAATTTGGAGATATTTTCGGTTTTATTACGACCCAACTGGTCTCTATGGTGGCCAAGTTAACTTGTCCACCAAAAAACTTTAAAAAAACTGCATTGCACATTAGGTTTTGAAAAGCTGAAGAGCTTTGAGACAAAAGATTTTTGATAAGGAATGCGCGAAATGAGCATACACAATAAAAGTTGAAACAAGTATACACACTAAGAAACTACAGGGTCATTATTCCATGGTCATTTTTGGGTTGTTATGACGCAGTGAGGGATTATATTGTTTTAGAATAACCACAACCGTATCGTCATTTTGACCACGGTAAAAGTGGTCAAACAATTTGTTGTCATTTTGCCAATACTCAAACTCCGGGAATCGAACTCAAGTCACCAGCAGTCCAGCCTCTATCTAAGGCCTAATTTTTTTTTAGTTTGATTGGCCTAACATGACAAAAACAAATAGGGTAGGTCGGTCAGGATTTTTTTTATTAAATCACCTGATTTGGGGACTTAAAATACCCGAAAATGAAAGCAAACAGTCAGAAACTTTAATACTTTGTTCAATTTTTATATATAGTCTTTTTGTAAATATCTTTAATTTTTTTTTTTTAAATACGTTTTTTGTTGTTGTTATTTTTCCTCCCTCAAAATGATAACAAATATTCAGGGTCGGCGATGTGTTTAGGGTCGGTCGGGTTAGGCCAGTCAAACTTCTTCTTTTTTAGGCCTAATTGAGCAACAGAGTCAGCTTTAAAAATATTTTCCTAAGCATATGAGGGCCCACTTGATTGCATCATCAGCACCTAGTAGAGTAGTGTTTTGTAGTGATGAGGAAGGTTATAAGGCAAGCAAAGAAACAACATCTGAAATTCCAAGGCATTTAGTTAACTTGGCATTTCAAATACAGATAAATAATTCAGTTTTCCTATTCTTCTGTTAAAACAAATCTACACTACTGTACTAGAGTTCAAAATACACTATAGTAGATTCATAAACTCTGGCGTATCGGTATCGATTTTGGACCTCGTCCATTGGGCGTTAGAGGAACTCATTTTGACCAATGATGAAACAGCGGTACTTTTATAGATGTTATTATCATGATTATTTGCGCTCCATAATCAAATGCTATTCATGATAGTGTGGCTTTATGAATAGGGCTGAATGGCTGATCATATAGCTTTACAATCACGACAACCAAAAACTTAATCCAACAGCTTCAAATGTGTTATCCCTTTGGAAGCGGTTACCACAATAAAAACAAATCGACCATCATCGACCGTATACAGGTTTTGAAAGAAAAATATTATGTATGTCATTTTACCTATTCATAATTTAGTGGATACTTTTTATTATTTTCCGTTTTTGTTATGCACGTGGAATAAAGGAAACATTAAAATGAAGAAAGAAAACAGTTCTACGTATTTATTTGCGAGAAAAAACCGGAAAATAATTCAATAATCATTTTTTTATATACCTAGGTACAAAACCATTTGTCCTAATTTAATGGAAAAACAGTTATATCAACCAAGATACGGATTATAAACGTTACTTTAAGTATTTCTGGCTATGAGACCACCTGAATACCTTTATCAATAACAATACATTTCTTTATCGTTATGCCGATAATCCAACCACAAGTTCCCTGTCACTAGGTATAGTGGTGACTACATCACAGTAGTACATGCACACGAAGACATGGTATTAACCTTGCATATTACGATTAAATTCGAGTGCCTCCCCCTCTTTTGCTTCTGTTACCTCTTTACTGAAATGGTAAATCGCTAAAATCGGCCAATGTCTGCGAATCGACTATAAGACACTTACCATTCATCCTATTGTTATTTTCCTTGTTAGAATTGTTCTCCTTTTTCTTCCTCTCATTGGGGCTACCAGCCCCTTCCTCCCCTTCCCCTTCCTCTTCCTCCTCTAATATGATCCCGTTCACAACTCCTGCTGAGTGACGATTCGGACTGTAGAACTTCCCAGCGAGAGGCGGAGGCCTACGCTCGGCAGCCTGGGGATCAGATACAGAGCGTCCCCTACGCAAAATGCGCCTGCTGGCCATGATACCGATGTAGTGAGCCAGTGTAAATCCTTAGTTGTGACCTTTGAGATAAATCCTGGAAAGATAAGAGAAAAATGAGAGCAATATTTTAAACAACATATAGAATATATAAAAATTCCATTGAAATGGAAAGTTGGCGGTCAAAAGGAAATTGCGATATAAGGCAAATAGAAAGAGCAAAAATAGCAACATTTGTAAATACGGCTTTTAGTTGCTAAAATTATGTGGCAGAAGAAGCAAGCGCATAGATGATCAACTAATCTGACAGTACTAGAATTAGTGCTGATTTATGTGGCATAACTCTGTTTTACAATTCTATGCACAGTAGGACACCCCAATATATTATAATGCACACCATTTTCACAGTAGGACACCTCTTACAGTTGGACTGTTCAAAGACTAATGCCTTAAACTGTTTTTGCTGTTTCATCCATAATTAATCAGGTTATTTACGATGTAAAATTATCAGCAGTCTGTCAAATTATCAGCACTCTGAAGCTGTACAATAAGTGAAATTTGTGGAATTCTGGATTGGCTGTGTATGTGGCATTAGAATACTAAAAGCTTGTGAGCATGACAATTTCACCAATCCTAGCCAGTCGCGAAATTTTTCATACACATATATACGGTATTTCATGCAAACCTTGACCATGTTTTATGACACAATTGACACTCTGAGCTTTTCAGTAGTATCTGAGACCACAATTGTAATGTGTATAACATCTGGACAGTTGGAGATTTCTCTTTAGTCAAACAAGATAAGCTATTATCTCTGTTGGGAGTCTAATAACATTTCTCTGATTGAATCATCAAGGCTAAACAAATATAGCTTTGACTCCATCACAGACTGCAGGACTGTTAAAATAAACTGCATAGGTACATGTAATTTACAAAGACTGCAAAATAATTTAGACAATTTAGACAATTTTCCATATACTAAAAACAAAATGGCAGCCTCCATGTATATGTAGAAAGACCTAAATGTCCAAGAATATGCAATCTGATGCAATAAGGTTGGCGGTTGCCCCGCCAACCAAAAAGTCAGCTCATACTTCTCGATTTGCCCGGGGATGAAAACATCCTGATTAAAAACCAATTAAATAACAATTTATTTGCAACACTCAATAATATATTGTTGCAACACTCAATAAATATATAATATATAATATAAATAAATAAATAGATTTATACACACATGGTATTTTTGCTCCACAACTCTAAGTTTCACGACTTTAGTCGATCATCAGGTGGTCATATGATAGCTCTACTTTTAAGTATCGAGCACTTTGAGGTGTTATGATAAACTATTAACATTGGATTTAATATATAATATATATTGGCGATCAATATTTTGACTGCAAAATCTGACATTTCTACACACAACACAATAATATCTATAGATGAGGTGACCGTTGTTTACATCCAATGTTTATCAACAAACGCAACGGACGAAGGGACTGGACTGTCGATACACGCTTGAGGGAACAGCATATGACCACAACACTGTCCGCTATGCCGTATTGCCCTTTATAATGCTTTGGCGCGAGTTTTAAAAGCACGGGTCCTAAACAAAACATGATGCGCGCACAAACTGCCGGGCAAAGAACAATAGCAACTAGCCACGTTTTGCCCGGTGTGACGCCACCTGTCACCATCTATTTTACAGATGACTTTTTCTCGGGTGTTTCTATAAACCTGTGGTCACTAACACCTGACACACTGGCATACTTCACTGACTTTGGAAACCTTGCAGGATACACCATTTGGTTTGTACATGGATCTTGACAGAATAAACTATACGGTTTTAGCAGAACAAACCACATGGTTTTAGGAGAAACAATCATGTGGTTTTAGGAGAACCAACCATGTGGTTTTAGCAGAACAAACCATGTGGTTATGGCAGAACAAACCATGTGGATTTAACAGAACAAACCATGTGGTTTTACCAGAACAAACAACATGGGTTTAGCTGAACCAACCATGTGGTTTTAGCAGAACAAACCATGTGATGTTAGCAGAACAAACCACAGGGATCTAGCAGAACAAACCATGTGCTTTTAGCAGAAAAAACAATGTGGTTTTAGCAGAACAAACTGCATAGTTTTAGCAGAACAAACCACATGGTTTTAGCAGAACCAACCACATGGTTTTTGCAGAACCAACCACATGGTTTTAGGAGAGTAAACCATGTGGTTTTAGGAGAACCAACCATGTGGTTTTAGAAGAACCAACCACGTGGTTATAGCAGAACAAACCACATGGATTTAGCAGAACAAACATGTGGTTTAACCAGAACAAACAACATGGTTTTAGCAGAACAAACCATGTGATTTTAGCAGAACCAACCAACCACATGGATTTAGCAGAACAAACGATGTGGTTTTAGCAGAACAAACCATGTGGTTTTAGCAGAACATACTGCATGGTTTTAGCAGAACCAACCACATAGTTATAGCAGAACAAACCACATGGATTTAGCAGAACAAACAATGTGGTTTTAGCAGAACAAACCATGTTGGTTTTAGCAGAACAAACCACATGGTTTTAGTAGAACAAATCATGAAGTCTTAACCAAACAAACTACATGGTCTTCTAACAGAATAAATGTTTTTCTCATGGCAAAAACAAGTGGATCAAGCCATTACTGAGGAAGTCGGCTAATCTGGTTGACAAAACCGTCTAAAATGCAGATTGCAGATTTGCCTTTTTGTTCACATCACAAATAGTAAAGATCTATCTCTAAGTTACAGAGCGATACGATACGATTCTCAATTACTTCAGAATCATGGTCTAAACACATTGAAATAAACTAGACCCGACAACTTATTTTTGGAGTGTTTTTTCGTTCGTAAATAGAATTCTGTGGTTTGACACTTTGTTAAAGCCATTTACAGTGTTTCTGGCTACGATCGCAGCTGTACACAGTGAACAGAACAGTATGGAATGATATACAGGGTGAGTCAAAAAAAAGTTTACTCAACTTCAGCAATTTTTTCAGAAAAAAGTATTCATTTGTTTTCAAAACAATTTACTACAATATACAGACAAATTAATTAGCTTTAATATGAATTTTATCTGGTTTAGATTGGTTGAGGGAAACTTATTTTACGCTGTTTTGAATAAAAGTGACCAATTTAACGTCCGAACACGCTTCCAGATCTTGACCATTATATTTCATAAGATACGACCAATAAAAAATTACAATACGGACAGCGAAAGGATCAATTATTTTGTTATGAAATGATTAAAGTGTGGTAATTGTGTCATAAATAGGCCTTAAAGCTGTCTATTGTTTTAATCTATTAGGAGACAATTTTGAACAAGTCTATTGTCTACATAATTCTTTTAATAAACAAGATGTGTAATGCTTTACATCATAATCCTAGTAAACATTATTAAGCTCGTTAAGCTTGAAATTAAAAAAAACAGCTTCTGTACAGAAATAGTCATATTTACTTAACGGTATCATCAAATAGCGTGATGTTTTTCCAGATGGTAGCAAAGAAATGGCGCAATCATTTAAAGTTTTGTTTGCCTTGATTTTGTGGTCAGAAATATTTTTTTCAATTTTTTCAATTAGGGTAAACTTTTTTTTGACTCACCCTGTATGATTCTAAAAATCGAAACAAATACCTTATGTTGAAAAATGCCTTAAAAATTGGAAGTAGATTTAGTAAAGTTCTGCGATGGTTTTTAACGGAAAATACAGTCCAGATAGATTTATGATTCCAGGAAAGTATTTCCTGATTAGTAAAACTTCATTATAAGAGAGAGAAAAATATGTGTAAAAAATTGAAAAAGATCACATAATATTGCTTTAACACTTTCCACGCGTCAGGCATCTGCAGACAACATTCCAACATTTCACAAAATGTTTCAAAAATGTCAAGATGCATTGAAATAATTACAAACCTGCCTAAATAGTATTGGTTCAGTAATCCTTGAGATAAACTTTTGAAAATTGGGAAAGGTTTCTGAAAAATATATTTTGTATAATATGGTAAAACTAATAGCCGAATGGAAAGTGTTAAGTCCACAAATCCTCAATTTCAACAAAGATCCTCTTTTCACAATTTGCATTCCCTTAACCCCCTGGGGTCTATCTGGCTATCTTACAGTGGTTCTGATTGGTTTATTACAAGATGTACTCATATAAATAGCCAATGAAAATGCAGCTTGTAAAATGTTTCACTCCAATCTATATCAGGGATACAATTATTCTAACAATGTCTCTTATTGGTGCAATAAAGGATGTATCCATCTTTTTAACCAATCGGCCGGTAGTTCTCAGGGGTTAAAATTAAAGATACAGACTTGGGATGCCTTATAATAAGAAGTATGTCACGAGATGTGGATATATATTTCTACACCGCGTTAATTCCATGTCTCCGCGGATACTGCCGGGTGGATCTGCCTATAATAACAGATAGACAGATGAATCCATCATCCACTTCAACTTGTCATAAAACAGGATATTCTCTTCTAGCTATGCCGCTGTAACAACAAAATGTTTACATTCAAAACACTGTGTGATTCTTAACCCGATGTGCACTTCTCTATAGTGTTTATGATTGACCAGTTATACAATACACTAGTCTGAGACACCAATCAAAATGTTTAGATTCTAAACCTTATTGGCGCTTACTTCTCAGTTTCTTATATTGTCTGTGATTGGTGAGTTATACAATACACTAGTCTGAGACACCAATCAAAATGTTTAGATTCTAAACCTTATTGGCGCTTACTTCTCTGTTTCTTATATTGTCTGTGATTGGCGAGTTGTAAGATACATGTATAGCTATTCATCAGAGAAACCAATCAAAACAACTTATACAAATGTTTACAATCTAAACACTGCATGATTTTACCCAGCGGGCAATCACAGCATCTGATTGGTTGACTGCAGGATAAATTGATATGAGTAGCCAACCAAAATTGAGCTTATAATTCTTGTAGCACTTTTTAGTTGAAGATCCTTCAGACGGTCTCACAACTTATAACCTTTTCTCTGATTGGTTAAGTAAGTGATGTAGTGGTCTTTGTAACCAATCAAATATGTTTTGATTATGGTGCGACCTCCTACTGAAACTTGACCTTCCAATCCGTCAAAAGCTTGCCTCATGATGTACTCTGCACAAATGTTGAATAGGTAAGGTGACAGGATACATCTTTGATGAACGCCTTGTCCAATTGAGAACCATTCACAGTCGCCATTATCTGTTCTTACTGTAGCCTCTTGATCTTTTTAGAGGGATTTAATTAGCTCAGTGATATGAGAAGAGTAACCCATTTCTTTCATTACCAACCATAGCTTCAAATGTTGAACGCAGTCAAAATGTATTAGAGTATTAAATCAATGAAGTAGTAGCGAAGGACTAATTAATATTAATGTGTATACTCTAGTCCTGACACTCATCAACTTGTCAGTCAAGTCTTTTGTAAAATTGATTTGAGTCAAACAACCAAGTCATTTTGAATTAAAGCAATATTATGTGATCTTTTTCAATTTTTTACACATGTTTAATCTCTTATAGATAATGAAGTTTGACTTATCAGTATCAGGCATTAAATAGAATTCTGTGGTTTGACACTGTGTTAAAGCCGTTTACTGTGTTTCTGGCTACGATCGCAGCTGTACACAGTGAACGGAACAGTATGGAATGCTTTATGATTTTAAAAAATCGAAACAAATAGCCTATGTTGAAATTCCTTAAATTGGAAGTAGAGTTAGTAAAGTTCTGTGATGGTTTTTCAAGGAAAATACAGTCCAGATAGATTTATGAGTCTAGGAAAGTATTTCTTGATTAGTAAAACTTCCTTATAAGAGAGAGAAAATGTGTAAAAAATTGAAAAAGATCACATAATATTGCATTAACACTTTCTACGCAGCAGGCATCTGCAGACAACATTCCAAAATTTCACAAAATGTTTCAAAAAGGGGAGGTTAAGTTTTATTAACTGATTTGATTGAGCAAGCCAAGAGGTACACCTAAACCTAACAGAGTATTTAATGGAGCCTTGTGTGTGACCCCCTCTGATAAGTGGTAGCTTTAAATAGCACCCTCACTTGTTTTGGGTTCACATAGCAACTATCATCATGGCTATTTGCACAGAGGCTCCCTGGTACAGTTTAATAATGTCAAGATGCATTGAAATAAGTACAAACCTGTCTGAATAGTATTGGTTCAGTAATTCTTGAGATAAACTTTGAAAATTGGGAAAGGTTTCTGAAAAATATATTTTGTATATATGTGATGCGATCTGTGAAAACCCGCCACATGTCGGGATTTTTCATATTGGAGATATTTATATCATAAGAAAGCTGAATCGGTGCTGATTACAGAACTGTTTTGATCATTTTTCTACGATCACTACAAAAAAAGTTATGAGTGAATGATGATTGTGATGTCATAAAAAGCTACAAAACAAGAAATCATGAAAACAGGCCATAAAAGATACATAGTTCAATAGAATTACATCATCAGGCTAATTAGAAAAGTGACTTAAGTAAGTTTTTGAAGGTGAAATTTCATAAAAGGTGATGACACAAAGTATTAGAAATTAATTTTCTAAACAAAATCTAAAAAATAAAATAAAAAGTTTTGTTTTGTTTTTTTCCTTCTTATTTTACCCATAATCCTTATTTCACATTTTGCAACATCCGACGGGTTTTCACAGATCGCATCGCATTTGGTAAAACTAATAGCCGAATGGACAGTGTTAAGTCCACAAATCCTCAATTTCAAATTTCAACAAAGATCCTCTTTTCACAATTGGCATTCCCTTAACCCCCTGGGGTCTATCTGGCTATCTTACAGTGGTTCTGATTGGTTTATTACAAGATGTACTCATATAAATAGCCAATTAAAATGCAGCTTGTAAAATGTTTCACTCCAATCTATATCAGGGATACAATTATTCTAACAATGTCTCTTATTGGTGCAATAAAGGATGTATCCATCTTTTTAACCAATCGGCCGGTAGTTCTCAGGGGGTTAAAATTAAAGATACAGACTTGGGATGCCTTATAATAAGAAGTATGTCACGAGATGTGAATATATATTTCTACACCGGGTTAATTCCACGTCTCCGTGGATACCGCCGGGGTAGATCTCCCTATAATAACAGATAGACAGATGAATCCATCATCCACTTCAACTTGTCATAAAACAGGATATTCTCTTCTAGCTATGCCGCTGTAACAACAAAATGTTTACATTCAAAACACTGTGTGATTCTTAACCCGATGTGCACTCCTCTATCGTGTTTATGATTGACCAGTTATACATTAGTCTGAGACACCAATCAAAATGTTTAGATTCTAAACCTTATTGGTGCTTACTTCTCTGTTTCTTATATTGTCTGTGATTGGCGAGTTGTAAGATACATGTATATGAAACCAATCAAAACAACTTATACAAATGTTTACAATCTAAACACTGCATGATTTTACCCAATTCTCTTTTTCTCACAGCAGCTCTGATTGGTTGATGGCAAGATAAATTGATATGAGTAGCCAACCAAAATTGAGCTTATAATTCTTGTAGCACTTTTTAGTTAAAGATCCTTTAGACCAGGGGTGGACAATCTTTTTCAATGAATGGGCCAGATATAAGGAGTGAGAAATGAACTGGGCCGCACCTAACCAAATTGTGTAGCAATGGCCTGCTGTTGATTTCAAACCTTTGATTCCGAAGACTTTCAAGCATGCAATAGGTGTGTGTGCTTAATAATCTTCCGGTATTTTCACAAAAACGTAATCTCAATACAATTTACACTTCGGGCACGATCGAGGTATATTTTAGCTCTAAACAAGCCGTTACTTAAGAATATTGCAATTTGGGGAAACATATGCGTGCGTAGCGCGCGAAAATTTTTCATCTGTGTACTTTTGACAATCATAATTTCATGATTCCTCTTGTCAAATGAACCGAGAGTGCCAATCTCAACCGACACGACATCAATATTGGGGGAGGGGGGGGGCGATCGCCCCCCCCCTCTGGTTATGCCACTGACAGATGACAATTAATGGGGAAATAGACCTACGCACGTTGAGGAACATCATTTGTGCCGATAAATGCATAGCAGCTAGCTCGTTTTTTGTGATGATGTCAAATATATTTATTTTTTCTTGTTCTTGATACATCTCGCGGGCCGCAAAAAACCCACTGGCGGGCCGCATGCGGCCCACGGGCCGTAGGTTGTCCACCCCTGCTTTAGACTGTCTCACAACTTCTAATCTTTCTTCTGATTGGTTAAGTAAGTGATGTAGTAGTCTTTGTTACCAATCAAATATGTTTTATTAAGTCGGCAGCCAATTTGATGACACAAATGTTGTTTGTGTGGAAATCGCAAGGAAAAAAGATGTCTTGACTATAGGCACAATGCCTTCCTGTCTGGTCATGGTGTCCATGTTGTGAACCTAATGACCAAAGACACACACAGCATGTGTAGAACAATGTGAAATTACAAACACTTTTTTAGGTAAAAAATGTTTTGCACTTTTTTGTCAAATTATAAAAACTAAACATTTTTATGTCAAAACACAAAAACACCTTACTATAAATACTATAGAGAGGTGTCTTTAGATGATTTTGGTGCAGTTGTTAGCATTTTGTTATATCAAAAACTGATTTTGCTACGTTGACAACACATTTTAAGCTTAAAAGTAATTATTTTGTCATTTGTTTTTTAAAAATCAGAATTTTTAGTGAATGGATTCTCAGACTCATTTGTATACATCACATTAATAGTTCAAAAGTTACAGCGCTTGATAAATTTCATTTTTTGAGGGTTAACAGCCCCCTTAACAGAAATTCAATATCAGATAAACCATACTAATTTAAAATGTAGGCATATCATGGCCAATATTACCTGTATACAGTAGCCTATATGCATATTTGCCAATTAAAGGGATAACACGAAAATGGCATAATTAAGACTGAGAATGTTAGTAGGCCTACTCATTTTTATTTATTCCAAAAATAATTTCAGATTTCTCTGGAACTTATTTTTTTGAGAATGTTAACAATTTTTAGTCTCCTTATGTCACCATTATGCAGCATACTGCAAATGTCAGGAGAAACTCCTCAAGTCATTAAATATGTAACCATGGTTACAGGGTAAAAGAGTTTATATTATACTAATTATATATCAAATTGACACTCAAGTTTCATTGTTCTAATTTGTCTTTAAAACGCTCTGTGAACTGAAGGAGATGAAATTTCATATTATGTGAAAATAACTGTAATATGTGTGAGAACTATTAACAGCGCTGCTACCGTAAGAAGGCCAAATTAAAATAGTTAAATGTTTCTCGTTCTCTTCTACGACCTATTTAAGATTCATCAACTAATGATAAATTTTCAATTAACTTGATCCATAGTTTTTTAAGGTAAAATTATTCAGAGATATTTTCATTTACTAAAATATAAAATTAGATTTGAGCTATGCATTAATATAACTGTTTAAGGGGAAATTTTTAAAAAGTTTGGTTAATACTTGAAATGATTAGTCCAATCATTTTGTCGTCTTCAAATCATCCTATTGCCTTATTATCACAACAATTAACACTTTTCCACGCAGCAGGCGGCTGCAGACGACACTCCAAAATTTCACAAAACGTTTCAAAAATGTCAAAACTATTGAATCTCATTACCATATTTGGAATCAGCATGTTAAATGCATTAACATAAGTACAAACACGCCTTTTATTAGTTCAGTAATTCTTGAGATAGACTTTCAATATTGGGAAAGTTATTTGAAAAAAATGTTTTATATATGGTAAAATTAATAGCCGCGTGGCTGAAAATTACTATCATGTTAGGATTTGGATTATCTACAGCTAATAACATGCATTTTGCTTGCCAGCGGAGATTTGAGGTAAAGGTAATTGACCTCTGACCTTCTTCAGATGAAATTGTTAAAAAACCCAATGTGCTATAGCGAAAGTAAATTCATTTTTTTACTTTTCACAAATTCTTTCCATTAAACAATATTGGCACTTTCAAAAATATTTCAGATAAACACAAGAGTATTATTTTATTACAAAATATATTATATTCTCACTATATAAAAGGGGGAAATATCCCTGGGATAGCAGCCTGACCATTTATCCCATAATACTACAACATATGATTATAGATTGGGGCTTTTCTTTTGTACACATCTGGCGAGGTAAACTATGAACGCTAAAGGAGCGTGTATGTTACAAAAATAGCCATATAATGTCATAGGTTGACTGAGGAATTGAACCCCGGATTCATTGGTTGGAGCCCTAGAACTTGCCCAGTATGCTACACTAGATTAAAGGTATATCATGTGATCATTTCCAGGGAACGCCCTTAATCCTCGAGAGAAAAAAAATTGCTTGCAGATTTGCTTGCAAAATTGCTTGCAGATTTACATTTCTGATCATAAATCGTAGATACATTCCAAGTAACAGGGCGATTGTAACAATTACTTCAAAATCATGGTTTTAGAGTGAAAATAAACTGTCGGAGTCTGCGCCGACAACTTATTTTTACTAGTCTAAATTCAGTCTAAAACCATGATTTTGAGGTAATTATAGGAATCGTTTTGCTCTGTATAACTTGGAATATATTTATGATTTATGATCCGAAATGTAAATAAAAAATCATGAATAGAGGGCGCTCCCTGGAAAAGATCACATAATATGCCTTTAACTGTTTTGGCAATGTGGTTGATAAAGATTTATATAGTATGGAGTTATTCAAGCATCAATTTTCTTATGGGTTGCTGCTCCACACATCTTTCAAAATTAAAATAATGGAAGCGATTAGCATTTTAAACAATGGGAATTGTTCATTAGGACTTGTTGGTGCTGTTCAATCTCTAATCGCTCCAGTAATATATGTGCGTTAGGATTGTGATAATTGAGTGTTTAAAATGGTTACAGGCCGAAATGCTATGCGATGTGGGAAGATCATCTAAGCTGCTGTGGATTCCCGCCTCTAACCATCGTGCCATGTTAGTTTGATACAGAACTAAAACCTCTTAACACTTTCCACACGGCTATTAGTTTTACCATACACAAAACTGATTTGTCATAAACCTTGCACAATTTTCAAAGTCTATCTCATGGATTACTGAACCAATACTGGGCATGTTTGTACTTATGTCAATGCATTCCTCGCGGTGATTCCTAATATGATAACGAAATTCAATAATTTTAACATTTTTTAAACATTTTGTAAATTTTGGAATGTCGTCTGCAGTCGCCTGCCGCATGGAAAGCGTAAAGGAGCACATAGACAGCTATGATTTGAATCTTCAAATATTAATGAGAAGTCAATTGCACACTTAGGCAAAGTCACGTATCATTACCGATACTTTTGAAAAGTGAAAGTGGTATATATGATTGATGTAATTTTATAGGAATAATCTAATGAATATTATTAACGACAAGTCAATTACACAGATTTGTAAGCATTGTTTACCACTATACTAAAAGTAACATTGTTATGATTGGTGTAGAGTCAGGGATACTATTAATTTTGGGATAGGAAAGTCCTATACTAACGTACGTAGCGAAAACGGTCCCTTTTGCATATTTACATAAATTATGGTAATCATCGTAATGTGTCGGTGACCGGCGTTTAACGCGTTTAACAATGTTTAACCAGGTTTCACGTAATATTTGGTCGGCATAGGTTTGAGGGCGCTGTGGATTTACACAGACGACAGTGGCCACGCGAAACCTAAATGTTGAATACGTAATGAATAACACGTAATCGCGAATGTTAATCTTATCATTTTGACAAATCATCATAATTAGAAGAATTGTCATCGTTAACCGGGCGATGACTGTTAAAAATAATTCAAAATAGTGCATTCCCTTTGACATATTGGGTCGTCTGAGAGACGCGTGGCCAGTGTCATGTCGTCTGCTACAATCACGCCTGATCGGTATAGCGCCACCAGTTCTATGCCGACCAAATTTTAATTTAAAAGGGGCCTCCGATCGGCAAGCTCAGTGGCACACCCCTGGTAGAGTTACAAGGTTTCATCCTCATGAATATTAATGAGAAGTCAATTACACATTTTAATGTGTAATTGACTTCAAACACTTTCCACGCGACTTTCCACGCGGCTATTAGTTTTAGTATTTTTCAGAAACCGTTCCCAATTTTCAAAGTCTATCTCAAAAATTACTAAACC
Organism: Ophiura sarsii; assembly: GCA_035610835.1. Lineage (NCBI taxonomy): Eukaryota > Metazoa > Echinodermata > Ophiuroidea > Amphilepidida > Ophiuridae > Ophiura > Ophiura sarsii. The sequence goes on from CM069444.1 coordinate 77,457,891, forward strand.
AATACTAGGCATGTTTGTACTTATTTTAATGCATTTATCATAGTGATTCCAAAAGACGGTGATGAAATTAAATAATTTTGACATTTTTGAATCATTTTGTGAAATTTTGGAATGTTGCCTGCAGATGCATGCCGCGTGGAAAGTGTTAATGTAGTCACATATTATATCCACACTATAGAAAAGGGACAGTGTCATGATTGACAGAGTTTTAGAATTTGATCCTCATAAATATAAGTGACTCCTAACCTATGTGACATTCGATCAAAGTAGAGAATCACATGTTTGATCCGGAATTGTACACATAGCCTAAGCTATTAGGACGGCGAGGTCTTCAGAAAATCATAGGCGCAAAATGTTCCATTCAGACGTCATATGCCAAATTGCAGTGAATTACCACCAAAGGTGGTTAAACCACCCGGCTAGTTGTGACTACTCAATGGGCAAATGTCATGTCACCATGTGCTTCTAAAATAAAAACCATGAGTTGGGAGTTATGGTACTCAAACTTTTGAATATGACTATTTTAAGGATGACCCTTCATGTAGAATAGAAAACATCAAGTTGAAAATCGGGCCACATACCTTTAAGAGAACTTTGAAATGCTCTTAGTTGGTAAGAGTACGACTGGCGTCATCCACTTGTCATTCAGTCTTTTGTAAATTTGACTTGAGTCAAACCACACATTCCTTTTGAATTAAGTCAAGTAACGTGATACGTTTGGAAACAGGGTCTCAAAGTTAAAGCAATATTATGTGATATTTTTCAAATGTTTACACATATTTTTCTCTCTCTTATAATGAAGTTTTACTAATCAGGAAATACTTTCATGGACTCATAAATCTACTTGTACTGTATTTTCCGTAAAACAAACTCATCACAGAACTTTACTAAATCATAATGGAAATCTGCTTCCAATTTAAGGAATTTTTCAACATATTTATTTAGATTTTCATCATAAAGTATTCCGTAGAGGGGTGTTCACTGTGAACAGTTGCGATCATAACCGGAAACACTGTAAACGGCGTTAAAACGGTGTCAAATCTTTGAATACTTTATTTGAAAGAAAAACCACTCAGAAAATTAACTGTCCTGATATCAATATCTGATTTTCAAGTAATTTGGAAACATATTGCTCTGTAATCTATAAGATATTTTAGTTTCATGGCTATAAATGTAATGTATTACTAGGGAAATATCACAGATAGAGGGCGTTCCATGAAAAATACCGCATAATATGCCTTTAATTAAAGTGTTTGCTATCACTGACCCCCGCACTGACCCAAGTCAAGTTACCAAAAATAGTTCCTTTAAGTTGTAAGTTGGACTTGTGTGAAGCTCAGATTGAATTCATTGACTCGAGTAGCCCCAACGCAGGATAACTATCGGTTTAAAGTGAAAGTGTAACATAGCGATATAGAGAAAGACAGAGAGGTTGTCTAACTGAAATTTACTGCATCAACAAACCTGTTTACCATCACAAATCACAACATGCCCAGTCTCTCAATATATATCCTCTACATAACTGAGCTTTAATACACGTAACTCTGTTACTTACCTAAAGATACAGTAGCTTTAAAGCTAGCTACCTAAAATGTTTTTGCCGTATCAAACAAACACACATTCACTGATACAGTCTGCGACAGGTGGAAATTGACTTTAAGTAACGGGGTCAGCGCTGCGTCAGTATCCAAGCAGCGATACCATTTTCTGTTTCACGCAGGCTAACTAGCAATCAAAATCCAAGCAAGTGGTGGCACTGTCGGGTATCGATGCAACTCATCCATCTACGTCGCTTCGCCTGTACGTTATCAGAGTGCAGTGTACTGCGATGCAGCTACTGTAACGTATGGCCTTGATAGTCTATGTGCGTAAGGCAGTAGGTATATACACAGTCCGGCGTGTCGTTCATTATCAACTATAAGCATACACGCTCACACATCACAGACAATTTAAAAATGAATTACACACTAATGTGTGAGTTGTGTAAATAGAAGCAAACACTTGCGTGATTAACACTTTCCACGCGGCTATTTGGTTTCACCATTATACAAAACAGATTTTTCAGAAACCATTCCCAATTTTAAAGTCTATCTCAAGAATTACTGGACCAATACTAGGCATGTTTGTACTTATTTCAATGCATTTTTCATGGTGATTCCAAAAATGGCAATGATATTTAATAATTTTGACATTTTTGAAACATTTTGTGCAATTTTGGAATATCGTCTGCAGACACCTGCCGTGTGGAAAGTGTTATGATCCAATGCAAATTGATCAATTAATAATTATGTCTCAATTGGCTGGCTATGGTGTGTTGAAATATCTTGACAGATATAGATTGGTGTTGATAATTCTCATTAGAACATTCAAGAAGTTCTACCTATAAACTGCCATCATTTTCTAATTGAACAATTATGAAATTTTCATTTTGATTCCAAATAAGGCAATAAAATTCAATAATTTTGACATTTTTTTAACATTTTGTGAACTTTTGTAAAATCGTCTGCAGACGCCTATCGTGCAAATTGATCAATTAATAATTAATTGAATTATGTCTCAATTGGCTGGCTATGGTGTGTAGAAATATCATAATTGTTTTTAATGACAGATATAGATTGGTGTTAATATTTCTCATTAGAACATTCAAGAAGTTCTACCTAAACTGCCATCATTTTCTAATTGAACAACTACAAAATTTTCATTTTGATTCCAAATTATACAAAACAGATATAGGCATGTTTGTATTTATTTTGATGCATTTCTCATGGTGATTCCAAATATGGCAATAAAATTCAATAATTTTGACATTTTTGAAACATTTTGTGAAATTTTGGAATATTGTCTACAGACCCCTGCCGTGTGGAAAAAGTTAAGATCCAATGCAATACCTAAACTGCCATCATTTTCTAATTGAACAATTATGAAATTTTCATTTGTAAACAAGGCTCATTGAAAAGGTGTTACCTATAAGACACTTATATTTTATATACAGGAGGTTCATTATTAAAGTTCCACCTATGTCTTTTTCCAAATTAATGCATTTCAATTATGCCAACTTTTTATTTGTCTACATAACATCTTCTTAAATTTCTACCAATGTCATCATCCTTTTCTCACTAAGATAATTATCTTTTTTATGTATATAATACAGAGAGGTCATTCAAAAATGTCTATCTATGCCAGCATCATTCAGTATAATTAAAACAATTGTGGCATTTTTAAAATAAGAATGGTTATTCAAAAAGTGTGTTCTCGCTATACCATCTTTAAGGGAAGTGTCAACCCAAAATATATGAAATTTATCAGGCACTGTAACTTTTAAACTAATAATGTAATGTACATAAAAGTATACAATTTTTAAAATGAAATGAGTCGGAGAATCCATTTTTGGTATTAATTTTCCCAAAAAATAGTGATTTCTACATTTTTGCCCAAAAATCACTTTTTTGGCGCCAAATTGTTTCAGACTACCTAACAAAATCAGTTTTTAATTCAAAATTTCAAAATTTCACCAAAATCATCTAAAGTCAATTATCTAGGAAGCACTTTTTTTTTTGGCTTAAAACTTTTTAGTTTTGAAAATATTGACCAAAAAGTGCCAACAAAATGTTTTTTATCTCAAAAATCACATTGTTGGCACTTTTTGGTCAATATTTTCAAAACTAAATATTTTTAAGCCCAAAAAAAAAAGTTCTTCCTAGATAATTGACTTTAGATGATTTTTGTGAAATTTTGAAATTTTGAATCTAAAACTGATGTTGTTAGGTTGTCTGAAAATTCGTAAAATTCCTTCAAATTTGAACTTCTAGAAAACATCGGTTTAGTTAAAATATTGACATTTTCCACCATTTAAAGCTAAATGTTCACGGAATACACGGGCGGGTGACCTAAAAGGCAAGTATACCATTATGAACAATCAAAATAAACTATCAGTTTCAATTTATATTGTCACAATGTGAAGAAATTGGAAGAAAACTGAAATTTAAATGACGGTAAGATTGGCCTTTGTTTTCAATTTTTGAAACAAATGCCGGGTTGACACTGCCCTTAAGTTGTTTGACTACTTCAGAAACTATTTATAAATTTCCCAGCGTTGCTGCAAGGCTACTCTTCCAACGATGTCACGGAGTGATTGAACTTGCACTGAGCTGCACCTCACGACGGAAGAGAGTAGGCAAACACGCAAATGGACTGCCATTGGTTGAGCGAACAATGGGCTTACTCGAGCGAAAACACGTATGACTATCAGCCTTCACGCAGGGGACATAGTTTTATGTACACTGCGCTAAAAAGTCTGAATAATAGAGAAGCTCATCCCAACTGAAAGAGCGAAATAAACACATAACAAGCCAAGCCGCTGAATGTCCCATCTCAAAAGAATGTCTCTATTATACTGTATTTACACTTGTCCTCGTCCCTCTGTATACCTTTAGGTATCTTGATTGTGTTTTTTTACAATGTTGTGTGTTATCTTATTAAAATATTCGACACCCTAGATATTGATGCTTATTTGAGAAAATATCGGCAAATGGGATATTGTCATCCAAGTGCTGATAGGATGTGCACTTTGACTGGTAGCCTTCTACATGTAGCGACAAAATAAGCTACCTCTTCCAACGATGTCACGGAGTGAATGAACTTGCGCTGAGCTGCACCTCACGACGGAAGAGCGTGGGTAAACGCGCAAATGCACTGCCATTGGTTGAGCGAACAATGGGCTTACTCGAGCGAAAACATGTACGACTATCAGCCTTCACGCAGGGGACATAGTTTTATATACACTGCGCTAAAAAGTCTGAATAATAGAGAAGCTCATCCCAACTGAAAGAGCGAAATAAACACATAACAAGCCACGCCGCTAAAGTCCCATCTCAAAAGAATGTCTCTATTATACTGTATTTACACATGTCCTCGTCCCTCTGTATACCTTCGGGTACCCTGATTGTGTTTTTTTACACTGTTCAGTTGGGACTGGTTTCGTATATTGTATATATTTATAGGTTACTTGCCATTAGGTCTAAACCCATTTGTTCTAATACCCATTAGACCTATTATAGGGTATTAAGGGTATTAGACCAACTTGTTTTTAGACCATTGGTTTAGACAATATGGGGTTAGACAAAATGACTATTAGACCAAATGGGTATTAGACCAATTGGGAATTTAGACCTATTGGGCATTAGACAAATTGAAATTAGACTATATGGGTTTAGACCAATTTGGATTAGACCTTTTGGACATTAGACCATGGGTTTAGACCATATGGCAATAGACTTATTTATAACCTATAATAGTTCATATAAAAATGTTGTGTGTTATCTTATTAAAATATTCGACACCCTAGATATTGATCCTAATTTGAGAAATATGGGCAAATGGGACATTGTCATCTAAAGTGCTGATAGGATGTGCACATTGACTGGTAGCCTTCTTCTACATGTAGCGAAACAATAATAATGTTGATTTAATGATAATGGCAGTGGTGATAATTGGTGAAAAAGCGCTGTAGGACTGCTAGCATGGTGGACTGTAGGACTGTGCGGCACAATGCATTCAGGGTTCCGTTTGGGTTAGTTTATTGCAAGCAGACTTTAAATGTCCGACAAAATCATCTACCATTCGGTGGAACCGTGCACAGAAAGTAGTCAGGAGAATTCAGCAGCAAATTGAGGCATGCCACCGCGAACATAATGATGATGAACAAATTCGGAGGATGAAAAGTAATGCAATTTTGCATGAAAAATAATGGTTACCTTTATATCCGCATAGGTACAGCACAACAATAACAACAAATCGCGAATCATACCAAAAATGACTAGTTCTCACTTCATGTGGATCCAGCAACCATTGATACGGCATGTTTCCACTGGGTTTATGGACAGTGCGATTTGGTTCAGCTGTTCTACCTGTTTAGATAATTCATGGATGCCCATCCACATACCTGGCAAACGATGATCCACTTCCACTGGGCTTTTGATCTGCTTTGATCCGTTATGATCCGGAAAGAGAGCTCCAGTAGAAACACACAAAAATAGACATAATAGCACATACACAGCCAGTCCAGAGTTCTACAAATTTCACTTATCGTACAGCTTCAGAGTGCTGATAATTTGACATCGTAAATAACCTGATTATTACCCAACTTGGTGTGTGTGTGTTTAGTAGATGACTTTATCTTTATGGGTGTTGCTTGAATCAAAACTTAAGAATAGTCCTGCATTCCTGCTGAGAGGTGTCCTACTGTGAAAGTGGTGTGTATATGTATCGAAGTGTCCTACTGTGCAGGGGTGTGTCAATGAGTGCTATTAATTCCTTATACTAAGCATTACGTTGTATCGGGGGGGGGGGGGGGGGGGGGGGTACTCATCTTCTCAGTGCTGATCTGAAACTATTTTAAAGTTTAACTTTGACCTTGCTCATATTTTTGGTGTGGCACTCTTTGTTGTCTGCTTTAGGTTAAGACTTAATTGACGTTTACACAGAATTGTTGGAAGAATGCCCAACAAATTGTGCGGTATTGAAAGTTATAATAAAAAGTATGAGCTGGGCGGTTTTTACAAGCCTGAAATATATGATACTTCACGTTTCATTGTTTATTTTATGTATTTGGATTCATTTTCCCACTGTGTCTGACGGACTTAACGCAAGTCTATAAATTCCTTGCATTCAGATGTCGCGACCTTATTTTACCCCTGTCATCATAAAGTGGCGCTGTTGCATTTTTTTATTGATGCAAACGGAACCTGTTATCTACTTACGTGCATAGGACTTTCCTATCCCAAATGTAATAGTATCCCTGGTTCAGGGGCGTAACAGAGGTTGGTTGTCAGGGGGGGCACAGCCAAAAAAAATCCTTGTTAGAATAATTCCGTCCCGGAATTTTTCGAGGGGGGGGGGGGGGGGATAGGGTCAAAAAAATTCGCACGGTCAACAAATTTCGCAGTACAAAAAACACAACAGCGAAATTTTCTTTCTTTCTTTCTTTCCCTTTCTTCTTTTCTTTCTTTCCCCTTTTTTCTCCTTTTCCTTTTTCTTTTTCCTCCCTTTTTCCTTTCTCTCTCTCTTTTCTTTCCCTTTCCCCCTTCTTTTCCTCTTTTCCCTTCCCCCCATTTTTCCTGGTGGGTAGGTTTGAATTTCCTGCTGAGCACCTTCAGGGGGGGGGGGGGGGCACTGTTGATGTAAGCTAAGGAGGAACTTTTGGAATGACCCATCATGATAGGAAAACCTTGAGCATTATCCTCCTCTTTAAAGGGACACTAAGAGATGTGTTGGAGGCTGTGCCTTCAATTATGATAAAAACTGGGATTAGTATATTTGTATTGTATTACATTTTTAAGAAAAGGTTCAATAAATAGTGATGGTATTGTTTTAATCAAGTTTTGCTGTGTTTTTGTAAGTAGAAACCACACTAATGGTAATTTTTAATGTTCATCTTGAATTCTAAAGTAAATTAATTTAAGAAAAAAACTTCAACACTACTTTATGTCCCTTTAAAACCCTTGTCTCTTATTAAATAAACATCAGAATCAGTATTATCTTATATACATGTATAATTGATAACCGAGTTCTGACAGTCAAGGAAGAACATTGAAATGAGCCCCACAGCTCAGAAGGATTTATGGAAATTAAATCAATGATTAAATTGAGCTATGATTAAGTGGTAATTGGGGATGAATACTTAATATCAACTTGAATTTTAATCAAAAGTTTGTAAGACAATTTGAATTTGAAATAAAATATATAAGGGGACAAGATAAAGAAATAGAGGATCAGATGATGTTGAGGGTAGGAGCAGTGGCGCCACCAGCCTAAACAAGTTGGGGCAAACAGGATGCAAGACAAAATCTGTGGGGGTCAAGGGAATATCTCATTTTTGTCAACATCCTGGGATGTTGACATTTGAATTCAGATTCAGGCCTTGTGGTAGAGTCTATGAATTGCTTTCATGTATCTTGAATCAGTATTTGTACATAGATGTCTTTAAAATGTATATTAGATCTGGATATGAAAATATGAACACATTATGTTGTTACAATTGTGGAGAAATGGTTTAAATAATATAAAACAAATGATAGAGTTTTGCAAAATCTGTGACATTCGTCGTGTTTACTATATTGATTATAGACTTGAAATCAAGTCCTTATTTTCTCCCCCCACCACACACCTCTTCTTGTCTACCACCATTCATTTGATACCAGTACAGCGGTCCTATGCCAATCCAATCTTGTCGCGCGCGATCTCGCTGTGAGCCTGTGACCATGCTGTGACAATCATACGCCAACATAAACCGCTGTAACCATAAGGACTTGAAACAGTCGTAATGGTATTATGCAACACATGCACGCGTGCGTTCTGGCCGGCACACGAGGTCGTTTCATGGCAAGGGTCACGGGTAGATCTCATTATATTGTGGGAACAAATAAAATGTCTCAAGAGATAACGTTTAATCTGGATAAATTTGGGACCATTTACAGTACTTATTGTTCTATTGCATGTCCATATAAATTACCTAAATCATTCTTAGTTTTTTTAGTCGGGTTAATTTTCAATCCGACCTCATCAAATGTTGAGATACACAGGTGGGGCCTCATGGGATAGAATAAATGAGTCAGACGATGGAGGGTTACAGAGAAAAAAGTGGGCCCAGCATTAAAACAAAGAGTTTTTGTTAAAATACATCATACACTGTCTAAATCTTCTTTTTCATATTTCCTTTGTGTCGTCTGTTAATTCATTTTAGGATGTTGACCAGTTTTTTGTAAATACCTTGTTTACACAGCGATTCATCAAGTGACAAAAGGTCGTCGCCCGCCATAATACAAAAACAAAAAACTTTTGGGAATGGGACATTTCATTTCATTTCATATTTCATATTTATTTACCCAAATCAACATTGCACATTTAAACACATAAATAGATGGAACATACAATAATCAAATATAATAAATATAAAAGACAATAGTAAAAAACACAGACAGAAAGCATGTTGATAAGACCAAGGATAGCCCAAAAAGTCACAAGAGCTTATTTCCATTGGGGTCCTTTCAAGATAACAGCACAAACAAGAGAGAAACAACTAACAAGTCAAGGCATGGTACCCCTCCCTCTCTCAATCTGGCTTTCATTGCAAGATGAGATTTTACTTCTTTTTTGAAGTAGGCATAAGTATTGCTCGATTTAATATCGCCTGGAAGAGAGTTCCATGCCCCAACCGACTGTCACTGTCACGCCGATTTTAAACAACGAAATAACTCTCTCATCACAGAGATAACTGTTACAAAGGCATTACTTCTGAATACTATAGGACTTATATTTATTGTAAAAATTATCACACTTACCCTAAAAATTCTATAAAATTGTGTAATCTCGTCTAGAAAACGGTGGTCTCATCTCAGCAAACCCGTCAAAAAAGACATAATTTTCGCTTGTATCGTGTGAAGTTAGAGTCAAAGGTTAAATTAAATCATCTAACTGGATGTCGCAAGGAGTTCTGGTACATTATACTGCCCTCAACTCGATGGATAGTTACTTTTTATGCAGATAATTGGGGGTAAAAAGCGAAAATTCAATCATTGCGCAAATTGACGGATGTGCGTTACCTTGGCTACGTACAGCTGACTGTATGGAAAAAATGTAATCAAGTAAATTTACTGGACACATGACTAAATGTGTAACGCTGACTGCATTACGTCATTTATACATGCTGTCAGTCATCGAAGAGTATTGTCCATTACGGTTCCGTGCCCTGTATAAAATCCAACTTTCTTGACCACGTCTTTGATGACATATCCAGGGTAATAAATCACCCCCTCCTAGCCATTTATCTGATTTATTTTACACCAACTGTGTCTTGCCAGCATGCGTGCTACCATTTCCACCGCTATCCTAAGCATAGCTCAAGGCTCTTTAGTGTTGGTGTAACTAGAAGCCCTATATACTACTTTTGAAAATGTTCTTGTGATAACAAATTCCAACTTTGAAAACAAATTCCAACTTTGAATTTCAATTTGTCATAAAAACTAGTGCTATATCATATTTTATAAAAACAAATGTTCAAATTTCGAGAGAAAAAAATCACATTATATTATCCAAAGAGCAGATTTTGCTTTTAAAACTAGCCCAAATCAGGCGGAAAATCACCACGTGTGGAAAGTCATGTGGCAATACTGCAGCCCCTCAGGCTTGTTTCTAGTTCCACCGCTGCCACACTCAAGGTCCCCCAGCATGCGGTCAATGGTGTTGGATGTATCAAACTTGGGCTCAAACCTTACAGGCAACTAGAATGTAATGCGATCTGGGTTACCAGCTGTATTCTATTCATGCTATTGATGACCTTTGGATGTATGATCTATGGAGTTGACGTAATCATTGCAATCATACCCCCCTCCCTACAAGTAAATATTGCTGAAATTGGTCTAAAATCCGGTATTAAAATCAATGTAACCTCGCTTCCCATAAGCGAAATTTTATTTTCGTTGTTAAAAATCTTTCTAATATGATGTAGTTCCGATTCAAACAATTCGTCGCTGTTCTGACATACCGGCACATGTGCCATTTTGGGCAAAATGAGTTAAGTTGCATTTTATGATCTACAAGCGAAACTCTTTATTCTCCAAAAAAATTTAGACAAAAAGGTAATTAATTAATGAGATACCGCACTAATTAGTGTCATATGCCAGGGTTTTAACATAATACCGGCATGAAAACCTCATTTTGTATTCTGACATACCGGCACATCACAATATTCTGCCATAGACCACCGTGTAACTACATACCGGCATATCACTGGCATATCACTGTAGAACTGTCTGACATACCGGCACATGACTTTATGACATAATTACTCCTAATTAATAATTGCAATTTGTTGTTGTAACATGCTCATAACAAACATAAGTATATATCTATTAGTGTTCTTTGACAATGATAGTGACATTTGATGTAAATGATCTCTAACAAGTCTTTAAAAATTGGAAAATTTTCAAACACGATTTTCTCAAAACGCTGTTTTTCGTGATGTGCCGGTATGTCAGAACAGCGACGAATTTATAGGCCGTCTCGAATGTAAATAATTTTGCCCTATTTCCATTACTTGTGTTCACATCCCGTAATCTTTTGTGTCTCGTTCACAGATCGCATCACATATACATATAGTTTCTCATTTTATTGGTGGGGGGGGGGGGGGGAGATTTCTGGCAGCTAGTTACGCCCCTGTCATGAGCTATCATCAGTGTAATTAATACCAGAGATTTGTCTTTGGGGAAGATATTAATCTATGTTGTTATTTCATTAATCATGAACAACGACGGATCATGAGACCATAATTTATTTATTTCATTTCACTACACAACACCCCTAACTGTCTGCTATAGGGCCAATTGAAATGAGAAATAGGTCAGTGTGACCCATGCAATCATGAAGAGTATCACGCATTGTGCACATAGGTGACAACATTCTACATGAAAGTAGATCACATACTTTAAAGGAGTCTGGCCACAAATGCATTCTGTTGTACAAGTGAACAAATAGGACATGTTTGTACTTATTTGATGTATATTTAACATCTCATTGAGTGCTGAACAGGACCTAAGCATGTCTGTATTCATTTTTTGGACATGTGACAGACATGTGTAGTACATGTGATGAACATGTTACAGGTTTGTGATGTACATGTGACAGGGTTATCCTGTGAGCCTCTGAACCAAGAGTAGACATATTTGTACTCATTTGATGTACATGTGACAAGTCATACGAGATGAATATGATGTACATGTACTTGTGATAAGCTTTTCTTTTGAATCGTTGAATCAAGACTATAGGCATGTGTGTACAATTTTCAATGCATTTTTCTTCCTCAATCCTCAATTCCTCAATGCTCTTGAAAATAGAATTTTGTAAGTTTTGAAAATGTTGTCTGTCAATGCAAAGGAATTTATCAACCTTTATATAAAAACTTCAAACGTGGATTTTGGAGTGTTTGAAATGAATATCACAACTATAATATGATATATTCCCCAAAAATAAAATAAATCTGAACGGGAGTGATACATACACTGTCTGTATATCATTCAAGAGTACAATATGTACTCATCAGATTTAACATTTAAAAAACGATGGAATTAATTTGTAGATCTACACACTTACAAATGTGTAGTCAAAAATGTTTAGGATCAACTATACATGCCCAGCTGTAAAAGGATTAAATTGTGACTCTGTTTCAACCCTTTTTTTACTTTTTTCTATTGATTTTTAATTTTTTTATTATTATTTCTTTTCTTTTCCCAACAAATTTCTTACCCTTTTGTGTAATAAAATGATTAGAAAAATAGTTACATTTAACCCTTTTCAGTTCAGTGTATAGTTGAACCTGAAATGGGGTTATTTTTAACTTCATATTTTTAAGTGTGTATTACTGTAAAATCACTATAGCAATTTTAGTGGTACTGGTTCAGCGACAAATTTTTCAAAAGTTTCCAAACATTTATACATTTCATCATATTTGATTCAAAATATCACCATTTCTACACCAAACACATACAAAACATCAGCATTTGGATTTTTTTTGGTGGAGAGTAAAGGATAACACGCTTATGATATAGATGGAATTTATATAACATATGAATTCATTGAAGTATAACTGTTTCTTATATTCCCTGATCCAGTACTCGTGCAATATAAATGCGAGATCATTTTCCGAGGGAGCCTAATCCTTATAAATTTTGTATAATTAAAATTCAGGTCCCTGGAAATAATCCTATAATAATTAGAAGAGATTTTATAGATCATAATTATTTGTGACCAGTCGCGTCAAAAAGGACAACATGTCGGCAAACACAGTTTTGAGATAGAGGCCAATATATTTGGTGAAATATATTGAAAATAATAGAAACAACTATGCTTCTTCAAATCATATCTTGTGATTACAAAGTCCGATTCCTTCAACATGGTGTCATTTCAAAGCTTAAAATGTGCTCTTTCAAGAAATAGCAATAACTCAGATTTGACTCCATTTTGATGAGACGGGTCACAGTTGGCTGATTGGATATCAACTTGATGGTTTGGATTAACATTTTTTTGAAAGATGACTGCGGAGGTGTTTGACAGCCAGACGTTGAGCCACCTGATCTATACATAGAGAACACCTGAAACATGGTTGTCTATAGAGCGTGACAAAGGAATAGACTGCTTATATGGGCCATGATAGGGCCACAAAAAAAAAGAGTTGTGTTGCCCTCAGCGACTGATCCTAAAATCGTAAAAACTAGGCTCGCATTTTTTTTTTAAATTAAAAAATATATATATATATATTATTAATTTTTTTTAGATTTAAATTTGATTAAAAGTGTCTAAATGTTACTATTTCTTGCTTGAAATGAATAAATAAGCCTAAATAAATGTTTTTAGACTATTGTCACACTAGAAACATTAGTTAAATTGACATATGGGCATATACCAATTTTGGGAGTCATTCTGTTATACCCTTCACAGAGGTATTCATAGTGCATGATTTTTAAGAACGACGCATACTACCGATGTTGGGTGTGTAGGGTATAACAGAATTATGCCCAATTTTGTCTTGATATAAACCATATATTTTTCAGCCAAAAAAAAGAAAGAAAAAATTTGAAGAAAAAAAATAGAAAAAAAATAAATAAAAAATTCCGACCGACCGACCCAAATTTAAATTCTTGGCACTTGAGGGCAACACAACATTTTTTGTTTGGCCTAGGACAAGTAAATCATCCCACGTATACAGAGCAAGCCATGGGGGCACCCAAATGGAAAGTTGTGTAACCATCCACGTAAATGTGCAGGGTGACCCAATCAAATTCCCTGTTTCAATCAAAATTGAGATTGGTATTCAAGAATTTTTCAGAATTATTTTTCTCAAATCATGTAAAATGAGCCGTTTTTTTGCCGAAAATCTGTGGGGAAAAATGTTCACAATTTTTTCTCTCAAATTTCCTGATTTTTGCAGATTTTGGTAACATGTTCGGTATTTTTTTATATTTTAAAAACCGACCAACCGACCCTACTTGACAGGTCCGTCCGCCCGTTAAACAGGGTTTTTGTTTTTCATCGCCTAAGCCCATAGTTATCTCATCAACCTTGCAGAATTTTAAAACTGAGTGATGTATTGTTTAGATGTGATTAGTGAATAATGAACCCCCGAATGTGATTAGTGAACAAATAACTGAACCAATACTAGGCATGTTTGTACTTATTTTAATGCATTTCTCATGGTGATTCTCAATATGGTGATAAAATTCAATAATTATAACATTTTTAAATCATTTTGAGAAATTTTGGAATGTCATCTGCAGACGCCTGCCGCATGGAAAGTGTTAAGGGCCCAATTGTCACCTTCTTGAACCATTAACCCTTCCCCCCACCCCGATAGTCACCTCCTTGACCCATTAACCAAGCACGATCAACCAAGGGGCCCGACAGTGACAAGCATCCTTTTCCCCAGCTGAACCACGCACGGCTATATTATATATAAAAGGGCCCATGCACTCAGAAAAGTTATATTGAAGGTACACAGCATTTGATTCTTGAATATATCCTTCAGAAAACAAAAATAAGAGGAAAAAACAACTTGACATAGGTTTAATTTTACAACATTCTTATGAATGATTTCTCGCTCTTACAAAAATAAAAAATGTCTACAAATACCAGGAATATCATCCCTGATTTTATTTATTTATTATTTTTAACTCATTTTAAAAATAGCGTGTGTTGTTTTTCGCTTGTCATCTCCCCGCCTCAAATATGACCGATAATGGCTCGAAGCCACTGTTAAATGTAGCGATAAACTGACAAGGTTAAATTTTATGGAGAGTCATTCTGTAGTAGATACCTACAGCAATAGTAGAAAATGATACATCATTTAAGGGGCCCCCAAAAGAGCCGAATTGAAATAAACATGATTCTTTTATATCTACACATTGTATTTGAAAATATATGATTTCACTTTGCAGCTGTTGGTTTTGACAAGATAGACAAAATAAAGAGGAATATGTGTGTAATGGTAAAGTTATTCCCAATGCTATTTGAAACTCTTTTGAAGAAAAAGCCATTCTCATAGCATTAGGGGCCAGCAGTCTTTTTAAAAGAAATTCTTAGGCTTTGTAAAATATGACGAAATGTCACATTCAAAAAAATGCAGGTAAAAATGGTCATCGATAAATGAATGTGATTCCTATGTATGACATGTATATTGGATTAAATTAAATGTACCAATATTTGACAAAAACAAGGATATAGTAAGTAATGAATAGCAAGAGGTTATAGAGTCAAGCAAAATGACTTATACATAGTCGTGGGGGGAGGTTTACCAGATAATGTCACACTAAATGTGCTGCTCTAAAAGGGTTACTTTATGGCAATAAATAGTTTGTCAATGGGTTTAAATTTTAATACTCAAACCCAAATAATAAAAAAATGGGCCCAAATTTGCACATACAGCCACCCCAAACTCTAATGCACTTATCAATTGCATCCCTGGCCCCAGGGGACCCGGGAATAGCTGGGATTAGGGCCGCGACGTACAAATTGCTGATGTGACGTTCCGGCTACAGTCGTGTATGGTCCCCCCAAGGCAGGGCACCATTTTTGTACGTCCACGCTACTAGTACTACAGTCCTGGCCCCCGTGGCCAGAACAAAGTGTAAGGTCTCTGCCCCCCCCCCCCCCCCCCCCACCTTAGCCGGGACAAAGTGTACGCCCCGGAGCCGGGCAAATATTAGCGAAACAATGGTTCGATCTCATTCGTTATAGTCTAACACGCTCCCGGCGCGGCGTTGATGACAAAACACGGCTCACTGCGGGCATTGTTATCATATGTATGTGGTAAATAGTTTATACAGTGCTCAAGAAGAGTAAACTTACCAGAGGCGGCCTAAACTATAGATGTAATTCTTACATCTCCTGTCCAGCCCATACGCACCCGGGCGGGCCCACACCAGCCTTAGAAATGGCTGCACATATTGTATTCATGAGCATAGATAGTCTACCTAGTACCTGCCTTGTATTAATAAGGACCTTCACAAATTGATTTTGAGTTTCCTGTTAGCCAGCTATGCCCCGGTGTATACATTTTGTGTACCCTAGCGTACGCCCTCGCTACACTGCCCGGCCATTCCCCGGCTTACTTTTTTTCAGTGATATAGGTCCCCGCTACACGCCCGGCTAGCAGGGGCACATTTTGTACGTTCTCAGTACACGCCCCCGCATAGCCGGGTAACGTTTTTTGTACGTTTGCGTACGGTCCCGGCATGGTCACCGCCATGTCCCGGGTACCCCAGGGCTGGGGATGCAATTGATAATTGAATAAATCTTTAGAGATGGGCCCATAAATCCTTAAAACCCTTCGATGAAAAGAGCCTTCAATGAGGTCTCAACATAAATTGCCACTCATCATGTACAAATATTCACACACACAAAGAACAATAAAAAACTGAAAAATCAGCCATATTGATAATGGCCCTGCTGTCACACCTAGGGCGATCAGGCCAGCGATTGCACGGCGCTGAAAAGTATCAACATATGAATAACACGGAGGAAGAGCATGGAAAACTGTCCGAAATTGTCAATTTTTAAATCAAGGTCACTAAAACCCGTTCACATTTTGCTGCGATCAGACCCCCGCTTGCATTATACTGAAAGATTATCAACACGCGAAGCCAAACGCATCAAGGTCTCCAAAGACGCATTGGTGACACAATGGGTACTGGCTAGGGTGGGAGAGGTCCCATGGACGCCCCTGAGCGCCATTGCACCACACTGTAATGACTCAGTAGTGTCGCTGTGACAGCGCAAAGCGAGCGCCGTGAGCATCCCGTTGACGTAGCAAGGATCCATTCAAGCTACTTCAGGTTGCAGCAGCTAATTGAGATCACTACACAGCAAGACCTCAATCTCGTTCTCCGCGCAGGACAGGTGGGGTGTGGAGCAGACTACCTTCCTCTTCTCCTCCCTCTGCCCTTGGGTGCTGAATCCTTGCATTTTGCTTTTACTATGTTTGCTATGTTGTTCAATGTTGTTCACTAGTCAAGTCCCGAAAACAAGACTGAGCACATTGGACGCTCTGTTTATATGCAGTCTTTGGACGGATCCGCCTGGTGCGTGGAGAGCCTCCTAAATGGAATCAGATTGCATCATTGCACAATGTATCACTGCATGACCAGTCATAGTGTGTAGAGAGAGTCGAACTACATGTAGCACCAGTTCGAGGCTCTCCTCACAAATAGCAGACCGTGCCAAGGGTTAATAGGGTGATTGCAGGGTCATTAGTTCATGCAAGGATGGAGTCCATACCAAGGACCTGTTAAATGATACACTGTAAAAAGTGGTGTTAATATCTAAACGCTAAATTAGCTTATTTTTAACGTGTTTGGATAACACTTAATTAACATGTTGAAGTGTTAATAATTCTAGTTTTTGACACGTTGTGGTGTTAATTTGTCAACGCTATTTTTAACGTGTATGGATAACACTTAATTAACATGTTGTAGGCATAGTGTTAATAAATCTAGTTTTAACCCGTTGTGGTGTTAATTTGTCAATATCATTTTTAACGTGTTTGGATAACACTTAATTAACACGTTGAAATGTTAAAAAATAACATGTTAAAGTGTTAAAAAATAATAAGACATGTGTGTAAGCTTATAGGCTAATATTTTTATAAGCCTATAAATTAAATTTATAATAAATCAACCGATCATACACAAAAAATAAGAAAACAAAACAAAAACAAAGGTACCTTGCATTCCATGATAGCCTTTTTATGCAGTGACGACTAGTAAATAGTAAAATCCGCCGTGTTGCTTTTTGTACGGTTTAGCAAGGGGACAACCGACATTGCGTGGCAAACAGTATAGTGAAATACACCACTCATTGTCGATTATTCCATGGCTAACCGTGTCACTATATCAGCAATTTCTGGTTCTAAACCCCCGGTCTAAACCACTGCCAAAGTCATATTTATCTTGATTGCGAAAGCACTCAAAATCAGCTTTATTTTCATCACCAGAATCGTCTTACGAAGTACGCAACAATAATTATGGCGTGTATGATTTTTGACGTAACAACACATCAGGTTTCCCGTATCACATTTCAAGGGTTTATTAACGCGTTTGCGTTTTAAAAGTTATCGAATTACTAGTTTTTATTAACGCCGTGTTAATACTAGCGTTAACATTTGCAAACCTTGCGACTTCTTTCTAAAATGTTAACACATTCACGCTATATTGACATTAGGCGTTGACGAAGACCATGTTAATAATAATTACGAAGGTCAGTATATACACTAATTTTAACACCATCGTATTAAAAACTTGAGTGAATTAACACTACAACGCGTTGGAATATAGCGTTGATATTTACAGTGTACTTATCCAAGTGGGACTTAAAAGTAGAAACGCAATGGGTCAACCAAGAGCGCAATGAAAGTGGGATAGGAGCATACTAAGAGCTACCTTGTTTTAAAGATTTGACCATTTTGGACATCTTTCCGGGCTCTTCTTGTAGGTTATTCATATATTGATACTTTTTCAGCGCAATGCAAGCCCTGCTTTATCACAGTTGAGTGAGATCAAGCACGGCGCTCTGTTTGGTGCTCAAGGGCGACCATAGGGACCCTCTCCCATCCTATTCTGTGTCCACTGCGTCATGCATCACCAATCGGTTCTTAGAGACCTTAATGCGTTTGGCTTGGCGCTCTGATACTTTTTTGATACTTTTTTCAGCGCAAGGCCTGATTGCCGTAGGTGTGTCAGATACTGATGGAAATAACATGTACTGTCAATGTTTGACAGAAAATTGACAGAAGCAAGATACAGAGGGCACTTAAATCTAAGGGAGTCATCATTAATAGGCATTTCATTTGTCAGGAAATCAAACTAGAGGGGAAAGAAATGTCAGGATTATGTGCTAGGTTTAGGGTGTTCTTCGCGGCCAAAATAAAATTTTGTTGCGTTCACCAAGTAAGAGACCTGTCCGTGCAATTTCATTAACCCTAACCTCGTAAGTCACATTTTGAAGAATATTTTTTTCAACGACAAAAACGCGGACAAAAAGAATGGCGCCGCCACCGGGGCTCGAACCCACAACCTCGGTTGCCAGACGAACGCTCTACCAGTGCGCCACGGGGGCCAACTATACTCGGGCCAGTGTATTGGCCCGACTATGTAGCCTGGGGCCATTATTTCATCGAAAAAGTGCCACGCCAGCTGGCACAGACAGACTTCACCGTGCACATTTGCGGCATTGAGGATGGTTAGGGTTAATAGGCAGATGGGTATGTTACATACATGTACATGGAATATTTGAGTATCAATTTGCCATTGCACTTTTAGTTGGATGGTGAATTCTGCCAGCGTTAGAAATAAGACAAATAAACTGGGTTACAGTGTCAAAATCTTGGTTGTCGGTTTGTCAGATAATCAGCAAGAAAAAAATGATTATCTGCCAGGATATTTGGTCATTTTGGGTGTACGGGTTTTGAACGCTGACTTTATTCAGCACACAACATTTTTCTGGCGTGTTCTTCTTTGCTAGGATGGCAAATACACCATGGGAGATATGCATTTATGTTTAATCGTTAGCAGAGGTGTAACAAGAGGGGAAATTCTTAGTTTTAGATCAATTTTCCTGACCAGAGGTTGATTATCTTGGTCAATGCACATAGACCTGTTTCAACATTATAAAACAAACTTTGGACTTGTCCCCCTCAAATTGTTTGCTCCATCGCCACTGTTCACGAAGTATAAATGTAAAGGGTTTATTTGCCTGAGTATGCTTCATTTTCCAAACTACAAAAAAGGTACATGACTGTATGCTGCTAAATATTACATAATTACACTACATTTTGTTAAAATCTTTTAAGGTTGTACATTTTTAAAATCCTAAATGCCCCCGTTTTTATATTTTGCACAAACATTTTGATGTATGGAACTTATTTATAGAGTGAATGGTTTTAAATATTACATAATTACACTACATTTTGTTAAAATCTTTTAAGGTTGTACATTTTTAAAATCCTAAATGCCCCCGTTTTTATATTTTGCACAAACATTTTGATGTATGGAACTTATTTATAGAGTGAATATTTCATCTCTTCCAATTATTAATCTCATCATACATGCTAAGCATTAATATTTTTTATATAATACACTAAACATGCTAAAGCATACAAACAGGTGTATACTATATATGTTTGATATCATCTGATATTTGACATAGTTAAAGAAGAAGCCTCACTATTATAAGTTCTAAGAATAGCTATAGTTTGATAAGATCCAAATTGGCAAGTAGCAAATTTAATATGTGCGTTCAAGCAAATGTGTCGTAAGTCGAAAATATCACAATTCTAGTTTTCTATACATGATTGTATCAGGTATTGGTAATGATATATAAATTTGGTAAATTAAAAAAATATTAGCTATTGAAGGGTATTCAAAACAATAGAAAACAAACGAATTTCTTCCCTTTGTTTTGTTATACCGCAACATCAATACTTGTGAGTGCTGACTTACTGTAAAACACTATAATTTTGCGGATACTTTATTTTGCGAATTTAAAATGACTGCTATTTTAGCGGGCATTTAATTTAGCGAATCTGGATATTTTACTGTTACTTTCAATGCAAAATTGTTAATTTCGCGGGCATTTAATTTCGCGAATTCACATCCGTCGCAAAATAAGTGGTTTTACAGTATTTTGCTTGATCACATCACATTAAGAAAAGCGTGGGCGCGACATAGGTACACACAAACGCAACAGATATACTCTGCATTTGCAAAAATATCCTAGATTACTTCTGCGTATGGACAGATAAAAAGCACTTTTTTGTCAATTTTGAATGTACTTAAAACTATAGTATACATCTGTTATAATGATGAGTGATATATTTAACAGAAATTATATGGCAAAAATCACAACCTTGACCAATTCCCTAGACATGACTGCTTGATGAGAGAGACTACACCCAAGGAGAAGTAATTCTGAAACTAACACCAGGAAGGGGCCAAATAATGACCTAGATCAGAGTGGGGTCCCATTTGGACTGTGAATCCAATAGGGTAACCAGGGTTATAAAAATCAATTCCCACATCACTAGACCACTTTGTTCGTGCTCCCCAAAACACATTTTTCTTGTCCATATGGCCAACCATGATTGTGCAATACTCATACACTCTTAGTGGTGGCGAACCAATAAGAAAGCAAGAAACTAAAATACGCGGAGTGCATTGAAAGTGTCTAATGCACTCCGCATGTGCGCTGTTCAATGCGCGCACCATGATTCGTTGTTCAGGATTCGCCGATTTTTACTGCGAGTGATAGCAAACTTGTTAACATGTTTCAATTCCCCGCCGGTGAATGTCCTTGCTTATTTTTCGTTGGAACATTCTCCGGTGGTTGTTAATATTTGTTGTTATATTGTCTATTGTAAAACACCGTAGGTTGTTAAACTGCTTTATATTATATATAATATATACGTTTTCATTCGTTTTTACATAAATCAAAATTATGCTCAAATTGTGAATTTTGATGTGTATAGTGTCGTGAATGATTTAGGTCAATACTCATATGTTTTTTTCTCGAAAAATAAAAATATCAATGCACTTGCGCAAATGTTGATATGCTCACAATAGCACTCCCCCTTTGGGGTCGTGCTATTATTCACACATCAACATCAGCGCATTTTCAATTCAATTCAATTTATTATAAAATAACATCGTGGCCAAAGGCCAAATTGCGTATTTTTTACAATATAAAAACATATAATATTATCATCAAAAATACATATAAATACATGATAAAACAGCGATAACATATAAAATACATAATTATGATTGGAAATCCCCACACAAAAATTATTTAAGAATCCAATCACACAGCAAATGAAACAAACATCCTCACACCACAAGTGTACACTCACCCTTCCACACATAAACCCCCTATACCCTCTATACCCCCTATTGCTGGCCGATTTTCAACTTGATATTTTCTATTTTATATGAAAGGTCATCCTTTAGATTATCACATTCCTAAGTTTGAGTTACATAACTCCAATGGTTCTTATTTTAGAAGCACAAGGTCATAATAAATTTGCCCATTGAGTAGTACACAAACTAGCTGGTGGTTAACCACCTTTGGCAGTAATCACCACATGTTAGACTATAATTTCTAAATGGAACATTTCTGGCCCCTAAGATTTTACAGACATAATGAGAAAAAACGGGGATACTTCTGAAATGAAAATATCTCGATGTGAAAAAAAAATCATACCCCCAAAATAGTGATCGGAACAAACACCTTTAACAGGTTAAACAAAACATCAATATTGTGTGTCAAAAATTGCAACATATGAGATTAGAATTGATATGGCCCATTCAAACTTCGTTTACAATTTCTTAATTTTTACCAAAATTTATAAAACCATGGACATGATTGATTTGAATGCTTGAAAATATGTCTCAAGTATTACACACTCGTCCTTAATATAAGACCCTACAAGTAATGATTTGTTTTCACTGTAAAAATTGAATTAAATTAAAGGGAGATTAAAAATCAGTCCATTTGTTTTTTGTTGTTTTTATACTCAGGGTAAAAGCTGAGAATGCATTATTCGTATTTGTTTGGGCAAACAAAACTTCTCTTTTATTAGGCCTATAATCTCATACCCACTGAGTACCCCTATCTCTCAAGTATCTTAAAAATGAACATGAATTAATTTTAAGCTGACATTTCTAATTTATATAAAATCCTAAGATGCAGTACATACTGTAGACGTGGACATTTTTGTTGCACATTCATTTTTCGTGCTTTTCGTTCTGCAAGCAGCTACCAGGAAAATAAAAATGCACAAATATATTTATTTTGTGTATAAGTCTATGTATAATGAGATTTCAAATCGCGAATTTAAAAACATGCAAAATAGCTGAAAATAAGCAAAGCGTGAACATTTAATTGCGCAACAATGATCACTTTTGCAGTAGTTCATTCACCCACGATGGAAGCATGATGTGCCAATCAATAGATGTTATTCATAATTGGCGCATTTAAGTCAACAGAGGGTGTGAAATGAAGCACAAGATTTTTAAAACTGACTGGACTCGAACAAGTAGCTTGAGTCAAGTTGAGTCTTTTGAAAAGATTTGAAATAATGACTAGAGTGAACTAATCATTGCTCTCAGTGTTTCAGGTTAAGGAAAGTTTTTATAAAAAATGTAATCAATTTTATTCGTTTTTTAATTTTTAGTTTTTAAAAGTTCAAATAAAGTCAAGTCATTGACTCACGTCATCAAAACTCAAGACATTTTAATCATTGTTTAGCCCATAATCATAAGTTTGAGTATAGAGCAAATGCATCTGGCAAAATGATGGCAAGGCAAAAAAAAAGAAAAGAAAGTTGACTTGCCCTTTCCGACCGACCCGAATTTTCGGAAATCTAGGGTCGCTATTTTTTTTTAATTTTTTTTTTCAAAGTCAAAAAAAAAAAAAAAAAAAAAAAAATTGAAGGAAGCACATAACAATAAAGAAAGATGAAACCGTGTTTTTGAGTAGTATCTGCTTGTTTAAAAATTAAAAAATCAACAAAATCAACAACAAAAAATCTTTAAAACGTGTTTTTGTGTAGTATCTCCCTGTTTGAATTGTAAAAAATAAAAAATAAAAATCCGACCGTCCGACCCAGACTCTGCCCCTTAAAGGGCAAGTCAACTTCTTCTTTTTTGTGGCCTAAACTGGATGTGTTTTATCAATAAGAAATAAAAAATACCAATTGTGTCTTTAATCCAATACCCACAAAATAATCAATCAAGTCATTTATCCTTAAAATATATACAACATCAAATATTTTTAGAACAGAACTCTCCCATTTTTAAATTAGGGTGCAACGTAGATGGCGGTGTAACTTCTTGAACTTGACTCCAGGGGGAGGGAGTAAATGATAAATGAGAGAGGTTGTCTAATCGTGTTAAAGGCGTGTTGACTTGCGTGTGGACAATCAGTCGAGTTAGCGACAATATTTCAGGTATTTTATCTTGGGTTGTAAAATATTTAACTCACGCTAAATTTTAGGTCTGAACACAGCTAATATAGCCTTCTGTTCGGCAAAAAAAAGTTGACTTGCCCTTTCAGGGCCAGAGTCTGGGTCGGAAGGTCAGATTTTTAAAAAAAAAATTATTTAAATTTTACAGGGAGATACTACACAAAAACACGTTTTAAAGAATTTTTTAAAATTTTTTTTACATTTTTTTTATGATTTTTAAACAAGCTGATACTACTCAAAAACACGTTGTCATCTTTCTTTATTGTTGTGTGCTTCTTTCAATTTTTTTCCAATTTTTTTAAACTTTTTTCTTTTTTCTTTTTTTTGAAAAAAAAATAAATAAAAAAATAGCGACCCTAGATTTCCGAAAATGCGGGTCGGTCGGAAAGGGCAAGTCAACTTTTTTTTGTAGGCCTTAGTAAGGTCTTCAGATCTGTATTAACATTTAGATATGTCTGTGAGTCTAGTTTTGGCATAATTCTGTAATACCCTCCACACCCTACATTAGTAGTATGCGTCGTTCTTAAAAATCATGCACTGTGAATACCTCTGTGAAGGGTATAACAGAATTACTCCCTAGTTTTATTCTACATCCTTACAAGGAAATTGAAAGATCCAAGGTCCGTAGAGCCCATTTTCCATCTTTTATTAATGGCTTCCCTAAACTTTCAAATTGTCAAAATTGATTTTATTTATAAAAATTGTTAATGTTGACCGTTTTTTATAAAGCTATTCCCTAGAGGACCATTCATGCACAAAGGTTGTTATATGACCACATCTTGCACCAACACCACATTTTAAAAGCTGATATTTTCTTTGAATCAGCTATTCCTACTGACCAGGTTTCTGCTCAATATGTAGCAACCAGTACTATTGATGACTTCATAATGCATACTTTTGTGGCCTTTGTAATTCTTCAATCCTTCCAAATGGTTGATAGAGCATTTGCTGATGGTTTAGCCGTTGCCAGATGCCTTTTAATCTCCCCCGACCTTCCACCATCTTTATAAGAATGAGTGATCAGTCCAAGATGGTAGTTAGTATGTCTTAGTATTACATAAGCATGTCTCATGCCCCTTTAATATCAAAAGGTCTTTTACTTCAGCTGATCTTGAATTGAACCTTCTTGTCACCTTAAAACAAAGTGACAGCCACTCAGTTACATCAGTATTAACACTTTCCACGCGGCTATTAGTTTTACCATATACAAAACTGATTTTGTTAGAAACCTTTCGCAATTTTCAAGGTCTATCTCATGGATTACTGAACCATTACTAGGCATGTTTATACTTATTTCAATGCATTTCTCATTGTGATTTCAAATATGGTAATGAAATATAATAATTTTGACATTTTTAAACATTTTGTGAAATTTTGGAATGTCGTCTGCAGTGCCTGCCGTGTGGAAAGTATTAAACAACAAGCTGTTTTAAGTACACTATTTTGCTTCCAAACTAGTGCAGCAAAATATGTTTAGCTGGTGAAGCAAAATACTAAGCGATCTAGAAAAATACATACAAACACTATCTGGATGTGCTTATCTGTGCTTATATTCAAAACTACTGCTACCAACAGTTACGGAAAGAACTAATTTACCATGCTATTTTATATGGCAAATTGACATCTAAACGAACATCATGGTCATGCTTTTATGCACTTATCAATTGCAGTCCCGGGCCCGGGGGACCCGGGGATAGCGGGGATTAGGGCCTGGACGTTCAAATTGCCTATGTGACATCCCGGGTACAGTCGTGTACGGTCCCCGCAGAGCGGGACACTATTTTGTGTACGTACCTGCTACAGTCCCCGCTACTTTGTGGCCGGGACAAAGTGTACGGCGGCGTACGGTCCCGGCCCCCATAGCCGGGACAAAGTGTATACACTCCTGCTACTCTTCCGGTGTATACATTTTGTGTACCAAAGCGTACGCCTCCGCTATGTATGTGTACACCCCGGCTATGGCCCAGGGTGAGCATGTGTACCCTAGCGCACACCCCGCTACACTGCCCGGCCACTCCCAGGCTTATTTTTCAGGGGTGTACGCCCCCGCTACACGCCCCGGCTATGCGGGGGCACGTTTTGTACATGCCCCCGCATAGCCGGGCAACGTTTTTTTGTACGATTACATATGGTCCCCGCATGGTCCCCGATATGCCCCGGGTCCCCCGGGGCTGGGGATGCAATTGATAAGTGCATTATACTCTAGAGGACATGACAGTAGCTGTTTCATCTATGTGGCTATATTGTGGTCCAGAAATCAATATTACGATGCTGTCTGGCAAACTGGGGTAGAACTTGAAGGCCTGTGCTTTATATATTAACCCAGAATTATACAAATGTTACAATCATAAGTCATGGAAGTAGACTTTGTTTAAGGTAGACATAAATTCAGGAATTGTGTGTATCAAAAAGCCAGCACAAAACAGAAATGCCATACCAAACATGAAATCTTTCTAAACACACAAATCACAAATTAATCATGATACCAGCTCAGAGATGTAGAAAAGGCAGTTTAAAAATAAAAATCCCCACACTTATTAATATTACTTTAAGCAAGTGAGCATTCATTTCACAAGAAGTTACCGATAATGATGTTGCCATTTAAAGTACGCATAATTTACGGCAAATCATAAA